>JAUJYP020001424.1:6462500-6799876 GCA_030674075.2 Linum usitatissimum
ACAAGACAACATCATCAAACTTCTGATTCCATTGTTTAGGTGCTTGCTTTAGTCCGTATGAGGACTTGATTAGTTTGCACACCTTATGCTCATTTCCAGGCATAACAAAACCTTCCGGTTGTTCCATGTATACCTCCTCATCGAGATCTCCATTCAAGAATGCAGTCTTGACATCCATTTGATGGATCACTAGATCATGGATAGATGCTAGTGCTATTAATAATCTAATAGTCGAGATCCGAGCCATCAGAGCATAGGTATCAAAGTAATCCACCCCATGCCGTTGTTTAAAGCCCTGAATCACCAACCGAGCTTTAAACTTATCGATAGAACCATCGACTTTCATCTTCCTTTTGAAGATCCACTTACTTCCTAACGGTTTTCATCCCACGGGGAGATCCGTTAACAGCCAAGTGTTATTTCCCAAGATGGAATCCTTTTCCTCATCGACTGCCTCCTTCCAAAAGGCAGCGTCTTGCGATCGCATAGCCTCGATCAGATATACGTTGAAGTTAGTATTCAACGAACTCTTCAAGGCCAGTCTTTGGCTCCTACGAGGCAAAGCCTGCTCGTCCATAGGGACAGGCACAATATCATTTGATGATGGCATCAAATCCTTGGGTCTTAGGATGAATGCAAAACGATATTCATCGAAGATGGCATCCCTAGACTCAATTACCGAATGCACAGCGTGTGCATGGTTAGGTTCTATAACATAGAACCTATATACCGTTGAATTTTCAGCATATCCCACAAAGATGCAATCAATGCCAATTTCTCCTAAAGTCTTCCGTTTAGGATCAGTGAGCTTTACCACAGCCCTACAACCCCAAACTCGAAGGTAACTCAAGTTTGGTTTCCGCTTATACCATAATTCGTATGGGGTAGTTCTGTTCCGTTTGTTAGGAACCCGATTTAGTAGATAACAAGCCGTAAGCATGGCTTCACCCCAAAACCCATTACTCAAACCTGAGTATGACAACATCGAATTTACCATCTCTTTCAATGTTCGATTTTTCCTCTTAGCCACACCATTCTGCTGTGGTGTGTATGGAGCAGTGGTTTCATGAATGATCCCCACACTTTGAAAGTATGTTGGATCATAGAACTCTCCTCCTCGATCAGTACGAAATACCTTGATCGAGATACATTGTTGCAATTCAACTTCGGTTTTGAATACACGAAATTTTTCAAGTTCTTCATCCTTTGAATCCAACAAGTAAGTATAGCAATACCGAGAGTAGTCATCAATGAAGTTGATGACATACTTCTTACCTCCAATACTCGGAGTGCTATGCAAGTTACACAAATCGCTGTGTATCAACTCAAGCATCACTGATTTCCGTTGGATACTAGTGAAAAGCTGACGAGTAATTTTAGTGAGCATACACGTTTTACATCGTTCAGCATTGACATCAAAAGAGGGTAGAATCCCTTCTTTCGACATTTCAGTTAGACATTTATAGTTAACGTGTCCTAACCGAGCATTCCATAAGGAGAAGTCAGAGGTACCAACCAAGAAAGCATGATCATTAATAATAGTATTATTCAACATAAACATGCCATTGTTATAGTGGTTGAAGCCTACAAACACACCACCTTTAGATAATACATATCTATTTGATTCGTACACTTGTTTGTAGCCATATCTATTAAGCATATTGCCCGACACTAAGTTCTTCCTAATCTTAGAGACGTGAAGTACATCTCTAAGCTCTAGGCATTTTCCAGAACCAAGTTCCAACACCACCAATCCACGTCCAACAATAGGCGCCGTTGACTCGTTGCCCATGTGAAGTACAACATCATTATCCGATGCCTCGTATGTTTTGAACCAGTGACGATCCTTGCATACATGTCTGTTGGCACCCGAGTCAATCCACCATGCCACTTCATCATCCTGTACATAGAATGCTTCTGATATTAGTGAAACAGAATTCACATCAATATCTAAATTAAGGTCTAAAAACCGACCTTTCGAAGTGGATGTCCCTTGATCTTTCGATCCAGACTTCTGACGCTGTTTGTCGTGATTCAGACTCTTGTTCGTGGACAGTCACATTTGAAGTGACCTACTTTCCCACATATCCAACAAGAAATTTTCGTTTTCTTGTTCGAGTCTCCTTTGGTGTTTCTCCAAGGGCGTTTCCTGCCCTTCCGTCGAGCAGACGGCTCCTCTTCTTCTGTCATATGAACAGACGAAGCATCCTTTGGTTTCCCACTTTCTTGCATCCATAGAGCCTCCTCTATCCGCAAGTGGCTTACAAGTTGGATCAGGGAAAGTTCCTCCTTCCCATGCTTAAGCGTGTGCTTAAATTCCTTCCATGAATAAGGAAGCTTGTTGCTTATGCACGACACCGAGATGGCTTCATCCATCTTCATATCATGTTAGGAAAACTGTCCCAAAATCCGGAGCATCTCATTGTATTGCTCCATAACCGGTCTGGTCTCGACCATTTTGTAATTTATGAAATTACTAACCAGGAACTTCGTACTCGAAGCATCCTCAGCCAAATACTTTGACTCCAGCGCATCCCACAACTCGTGGGCTGATTCATAATTTTTATAGATATCAAACAATGAATCCGCCATGCCATTCAATATATGGCCACGACATATGTAGTCGTCATTGTCCCATTTTTGCTGCTTCCGTACTCGTTCCTCCTTCTTCTTGTCGTCTGTCTCCACCTCCTCCTCAAGGTCCGGAGGATAAGGTGTAGAGAGAACATACACGACCTTCAATGTAGTGAGAAGGAAGTGCATCTTCTTCTGCCACCGACGGAAATCAACACCTTCAAACTTCTCAAGCTTGCCAAATGACGAAGTCATTTCCTTGATTGCTGCAACTTTGGACATGGCAAATTACTCTTTTCGATTGTTGGCTATGAGGTTCCAAGTAGAAATCGTTCGAGCGTTAATAGAAGAAGAGATCTAGGATCAAGACGGAATCGTGGGCACCACTCTCCGAAATGAGTATTTCCACCCTTACAAGCCTTGGGTATCAGGCAATCCCTTTCGAGGATAAGATCGTCTCACTCAAGTTCTTAGGCTTCTGATTCTTGAATCACTCTCAGAATTCGTAGGTAAGGATAGATGTTAGTTTCTGTGTCCTTTCTGCACACTTATTGCCTTCTTGATATAGGCAAGGGGTCAAGGATGAATTGGTGTGAGTATCTAGCACCAAAATGTGTCACTATCCCCAAGGATAGACTTGTAGGCAACAACCAATGAAGTCCCTATGGATTTTGGAGGGAAAATAATTCAGACAGAGTTGGAATCACACGAAAGGGTGGGTGCCCATTCTTCCTAGGTGGGAGTGTTACCACTCCTGCTACCTAGCTCCCTACCTTCACTCCGGCTCGGTGAGTACCGCGGCTAGTGACACTATCATCCAGCTCAAGGTTGAGCTGAACGAGCTTCAGTGTCAGTCCCTAGCTTCATCTAGCTCACCGTAGAGCTGATGCTAGCTAGTTCAATTAGCTCCTGAGCTAAAGTGAGGTTTCCCGTCAGCTCACATATCCATCCTATCTTTGGTATCATACCAAGGTCAAGTCCATGGTGCATATGTATGAGGAAGTACCCAATGGTAGTGAAGTAGCATCTAATGGTGTAGGTAGTCAGACCCTTCCATCCCAACCCCCACTAATAGTGCCTCAGCTTGAGGCTCCTGGTAATAATGTTAATGGTGATACTGGTATTGAGCCACAACAGGCTGTAATTGATGGTCCAGCTGATGCTGCTGCTACTGGTGATTAACCAGTCCTACCTTTTGGTGTTAAACATCCCCTAAAATATGATGTGTGGCCATATTTCACTAGATTCCTAGATATGGGTGATTTTGTGAAAGCTAAATGCCAATATTTTTGTATGATTCTTGGGGGTGGGGATATACTGCAATGGTATTTCTCACTTAAGGACTCATAAAAATCGATGTGTTCAGAAACAACTTCATGATGGTACTCAAAAGAATATAGTTGCTAATTTTCTCCCTAAAGGTGTTCTTAGAAAAAAGGAAATGATTTTTGGTTAGTATAATCCTAAGGTTTCTAGGAAGGAGTTAGCTACAATGATTTTGATGCACGAGTATCCTCTAGCAATGGTAGATCACTTGTACTTCAAAGTCTTTTGTAGTTCTCTGCAATCCTTGTTCAAAGTACCTTGTAGAAATATGATGAAGAAGGACCTGTTAGCTATATTTGATTTGGAAAGGAAAAAAAATTAGGAAGTGATTGATTCCAACAAAGGCAGAGTTTTTGTGACAACTGGTATGTGGACAGCTAGTAACCAGAAAAGGTGTTATATGGATGCTCTAGTTCACTATGTTGACAGCGACTGGAAGCTTAGAAGCCATTTACTCAGGTATATCCATAATTCATCATTCTGTTTATTATAGCAATTTTTATACTATAGGTCAATGTTTGTTCTAGTTATCAATTTGATCTTGTTTGTTCAATGTTGTGAGTTTCAGGTTTCTGTACGTTTCGGCTCCTCACACAAATCGGAAAATGATTGTAGTTCTTTCATCATGCCTCATGTCTTGAAATGTGGACAGTAAGTTATCCACTATAACTCTAAATAATTGTTCTACAAATGATGTCATGATTGAGAAAATTAAAAGGAAGATGGTTTTGAATGATTTGATAATGAATGGGTCATTCATACACATGATCATGTTCTTAATCTAATTGTGAGGGATGGTTTGGATATCATCAAAGAGAGTATTGATACGATTAGGGATAGTGCTGTTTATTGGACTACTACCTCTAGAAGGGTTGAGGTTTTTTAGGAAACTGCTAAACAAAAAAGGTGTTTCTATTAGCAATAAACTTGCACTCGATTGTCCAACAAGGTGGAATTTAACTTACTAAATCATTGCTTATGCACTTCCTTACAAAGAAGTGTTTGCTCGATTGAGGTAGAGAGAACTTGAATATAACTCTCTACGTAGTTCAAATGATTGGTTGTTTGCTGGTATTGTTGTTGAGAAGCTACAATTGTTTGACATAATTTCTAAGTTATTTTCTGGTGATTCATACCCTACAGCTAATCTAGTTTTCCTCAAGATTTGTGAATTGAAGATGAATCTAATGGAGTGGAAAACTGATTCCAATGTCACAATTGCTGCTATGGCTGCCAAGATGTGGACAAAGTTTAGTAAGTACTGGACATATATCCATTTGTTACTCTTTGTTGCAATAGTTATGGATCCAGGGTACAAACTTGAATTGGTAGGCTTTTTATGTTGCTAAGTTTGGTGAATCTGAATCTTCCTTGGACCCATAATACAATAAGAGTGTAATGTACACTCAGGACAGAGAGTATCAATAGAAACATGCCAATGTTGTTGGGGAATCGTTTGGTATTGGTAGTAGTTCTAATTTTGTTCCTAGTTCTGCAATTGATGTTGATTTAGAGCTATACTTAAGTCGAAGGAAAAGGTCTAAAACTACCTCTGTGACATATGAGTTAGATGATTATCTTGTTGAGGAAGTCCTTCCTTATTCTGGTCAATTTGATATTTTTGATTGGTGTAGGGATATACTTTGATGTTCCTATTAATTTTGTTGCTTCTGAATCAGCCTTTAGCTCCGGTGGGAGGTTATTGGATCCTCACCGGAGTAGGTTGCACTTTGCAATATTTGAGGCTCTAATATGCAGTCGATCTTGGATTAAGGATGGCATATGTAAAGGTAACTTTCTTTTCTAAATTATTTGATTCAAATCTTTTGTGTGTTTTGGAATTGATTAAATGAATAAATCCCAAACGTAATGCAGACCTTGCACCTATAAAAGAATGTTGTTGCTGTTCAAGGGTTGGAGAGTTGTTTTTCAGCCCTAGCAATGGAAGATGTAAGTTGGGAAGTGTTTGAAAAAGGAGATACAAGACACTAGTTTTCCATTTTTAACTTACCAATTACAATTAGACGTCTTTTGTTTGATTGTTTCTCAGTTTCAAACTTCATACCTGCCACTTGACAGATTTCACGAGTCCAAATGGTCGTGCACTCATAATTTGGACTTAGACGATCATGATTGATTTCTACATATCATTGCAATGTAAGTCAGTTCCATTTCTTAACCATCAGAAATCTTTTGATGTTAGTTTTAGTGTCTGAACTCATTTTTGTGATATGTCTCATTGTAGGATTCAAGAATCTGTAATAATCATTGCAGGAGAACTGGAGTTGGAAGTTGAATTGATGATGCTGGCTACTGCAATCTACTGGTTGTTGCAATGTGCAGCCTGCAAGTTTCATGTTTATTTCTATTCTGAACATTTTAGTCTTGGTGATTCTGAACATGTACTGGTTGCTGCAGTTAGTTATTAGTTGGAAGTTTTAAGTTTTAAGTTTATTTCTAGCATTGGTTATTTGGTTTTGAACATCATAACATGGTAGGATTTCATTTAATATCAAGATACTCAGGTATTTCATTATGTTCAGTTTCTGAATTTTGATGTTTTGGAAGATTTTTCCTGAATTAGGCAGCAACGGGGAAATTTTTCATACTCGTCGGATGTCTGATCCCCGCAAGACACGTGGGTGCGACAGATTTGAACTCCGACACAGTTCACGGGGCGAAATCTAGGGAAAACCGCTTGGGAAAATTGGCGGATTCCGGATATAGGATATTCGGCCGAACCCCGATCCATTGCCAGGCCTAGTTGGAGGAGCTATCCTTAAAGAGATCCAGGACCACCTCACTTCCATGCCAGACATCTGACTCCTTTTAGTTTGACGGTCAGGTAACGGAACCGCCCATTCGGTGGTAGCCTGGCACTTAGATATCTCCTAGGGTGTTTCCAATAATTCTCACCTTCAAGGTTGATGGATAGGTTTGAGTGTATTTGTTATCTTCTTATCTCCACAAGAAGAAAGAATTGTCACATTAGGCCCAAGTCAAGTGAAAATGTTTTATCGATCACCTTGCACTCTAACAATTTTTGACGATGTCTTCATTATTATGTAGTTAATTTTTTCATCTTCAATTCTCTTTTGTATTTCGTCATTATAATAAAGTTGTCGACCATGTAGTAAAAAGCTCTCGTTTCCACTTCTTTGGGCATTTGATTTCATGAATGGACTTATAACTTTAATAATACTTCCCCTCTTTGGTAAGAAAACCTCTCACTCCTTCTCTTTTGTCTCGGACTTCTCTGGCTATTCATTGCTCGTCTACCGAGCTTCTTTTCTTTTGATCATCTCTCGCTTCCGTTCTTCCCTTCGGCAACTCTGTAGTGGTCATGTTTTTTGTCGAGTTTTTTAGCTCTATAACTCCTACTTCTTTCCTTGTTGTTGACGTTTGTTCTTGGAGAAGTTGCAGCAATGTCAGATAATTCTAGTTTTTTTTTTCTCTCATATCACAACACCACTAGTTCTAAATTTCTACAATTCAATGATTGACATCGCCGAAGATGGTGATGTACTTGGGATGTCCACTATCCTCATTCCTGTTCATTCTTTGCACAAAAGGTTTAACAACCATGATTAGAAATGCTTCTCTGAGAGGCACTCTTCATGGCTATCGAGTTTGTTAAAAAGAACCTCAAGTTTCACATTTACTTCATGCTGACGACTCGGTTTTCTTCTTCCATGCAAAATTAACAGAGGCTAGTAAACTCAAGGACATAGTCACCCTTTATGCAGCGGGCTCGGGACAATTGATTAATTTTGCCAAGTCTGGAATTCTTTTCAATAAGGAGATTGACCCAACAATCCATGCAGAAATCATGCAGATGCTGGAAGTTTATATATAAAATTTAGCACTTCCAAGTACCGGTTTTGGTTGGAAGAAATAAATTTGAGGCTGTCAAAGAGATTCAAGACTGAGATTGGAAACGCCTGCAATCGAGGCAGGGTAAAAACTGTCAAAAGGTGGTAAAGAGGTCCTCCTTAAAGTTGTGGCTGATGCTCTCCTGATGTATTGCATGAACGTGTTTTTACTCTCAGATCTACTAACAGCTGATTTGGAAATTATGTTGAACTTCTTTGGTGGGTATCCAAATGTTGTTTTTTTAAATTGGAGTGTTATGGATGTCCTGGGAAAGGCTAGTAATTCCATAAACTCACATTGGTTTTGGTATCCGGGATTTGAGAGGTTTCAATCTAGTGATGCTCAGTAAGCGGGGTTGGCGTATTCACACACAACCGGTAATGTTGGTTTCACGGACATATACAAGGAAAAATATTTCCAAGATGGCGATATCCTTATGGCTGATTTAGGCCATCGACCAAGCTTCATCTAGCACGACTGATGTGCCTTGATGAAAGGATTTTACCTCACTTTCAAATACCCACTAGATTGTTTTAGTGGGATCATAAATCTCCCTAGAGTCTTCCTATTTTTATGTACTTACTAAACCAAGTAATAGGTCGAAATTATTTTCAGATTGTTTTAAGTAACTAATTAACAACTAAGTGTGCAATTTAAAGTTAAACGAATTCGAGAGATTGAGTTTCAAATAGGAATGAAGGTTGCTCGGATTTGAATCCACTAAATCTAGCAATGTATGAATGAATGATAAATTATCTCGGTTATTCAGGTTATAACGGCTCGACAATTTCCTAATGGAGTCTTAGATCACTCTCGCGCCTCTAAGGATCTATTTCGTCTAACTGTAGATTCCTCTCTCGAGCTAATCTACACCTAAACAAAACGCATTAATTATGTTCGACGAAATGCCACAACGATAAACGTGCAAAGAGCCTAAACGATTCGCTCATCTCTCAAGTTAACGAATAATCTAGGGTTCTTCCTAAGCGGCCTATCGATCTATGTTCCTCTCGGACCCACAAACCAATGCCGATGATTCAATCAAGACGGCCAGACAAAATTGAATCAGAAATTAGGTTTTAGGAAGAACACATCATAAGTCTGAATAAACCTCAATAACAAATCAAATCATCCATACAAAAGCTTAGCTAAAGCTTCATCTCGTCCGAACAATACAGAAAGTTTAGCTACTCATGGTTCGGGAAGTAAGAAGGGAAAAAGAAATGAGAACAACCCGGAAAGACAACATGATCCGTCAAGAATTCTCAATCCTGTCGCCGATCTTCGCTCCTTCGTCAATCGATGATAATCTTTCGCTTCAATCGGTCTCTGGTACTCTCCCTCTCTATAAGAGCTCGAAAATATTTGTAGAATAAATGATATCTCGTCCAAAGGGCTGCTGGGCTTTATATAGACTCCTCGTCCAAATCAGAGATGGAAAAGGATTGGAAAATCCGTCTGGGATGGAACACGCCGTGTTCCTCAGAACACGCCCTGGCACACGCCGTGTTCTTGGCCGTGTTCCTCTCCTGTAAGTTTTTGCCAGATTTCATAACCAGAACACGCCGTGTTCCTCTCCAATCACTCCAAATCTGTCCGTTTTCGCTCCCGCTCATCCCCAAACGACGTACATTGCCTGAAAATGTATCAAAAACACACCGAACAACGTAATACAGCCCCAAGGGGCAAGTGAGCTAACATGTGCTAGAAATCTAGAGTTTAAACACCTTTCGACACACAAAAAGCACAGTTTACAACCAAAAAGGTTTGTCGAACATGTAACACATCATGCCTCTCAAGCTCTCCTTTGGCATGTGGGGTTCGGTGGAAGATCAACAATGGATCTAATATCCGGTTTTGGGATGATCCGTGGCTAAAGGATGTGAATAATCGCCACATCGAGACACCTCGTGACTCTCGGTGGCCGGATCTTTGGGTAAATGAATTATTTTTACAAGGTACGTAGGAATGGAATACTAGTAGAATTGCGGAATTCTTCATACCTAGGGATGTTAAACTCATCTTGGAACTTCCTGCTTGTATCACTACAGGTTTGGATTGAATCCTATGGCATTTTAGTACAAATGGAAGTTACATTGTTAAATCGGCCTATAGATTGTACATGGAAAGAGAGGTAGACCGTATAATTGATGTCACAACGTTTGAGTGGAAGAAGCTGTGGGATCTTCCGGCTCCCTTAAAGATGTTGCACTTAAGATGACGGACTGCACATTGTGTGCTTTCTACGCGTGGTCGATTGAGAAAAGAGGAGTTGGCATCTATTTCTCGAATGCAGGTGGGCTCGAGCTTGCAGGGAGGAGGCGGGTTTATCCAATGTGATGGACCCGACTAAGTCACATGCGACGTAATTTGTGGATTTTCTCTGGGATGTTTTAGCCTCGCAATCAAAATCTTCTTCTGCTAAAGTGTTGGCGATGTTGTGGAGCTTATGGAAAGAGCGTAATAATAGAGTTTGGAATAACCTCTTCAAACGGGCAGGTATGGTGGCTGAAGATGGGTTTCAACACCTGAAGGATTGGAAGGCGGTTCATGAACCCCCAACTCGACAATGACGAAGCGGAAACCCCCTTACTATCCTCAAATGGCATCCTCCGCCTCCTGGGACACTTAAGCGTAATGTTTATTTCGCAGCCTCGCAAACAAGATTCAAACTGGAATGGGTATGCCATTATGAGACCACACAGGAAAGTACAATATTGAATGCAGTGCTGCATCGATTTACTCCTCGCCAAGGAACAAGAAGCTATGGCTCTTCTTGAAGCGCGTCAGTGGATCATTGATTTTCATATCCCGGATGTTCATGAGAGTGACTGATGTAGACAGCTTTAATGCAACCGGCGGTCAGGATTTTACAGAGTACGGGAAAGTGGTGTGAATGTGTCGGTCGCTACTTAAAGTTTGGGATTATGAGTTTTGTTTTGTTTTGAGAGAAATGACCCATGTTGCGTATACCTTAGCTAGACAATATGTTTTCCATACAATCCTGTTTACGGATATTGTACATTCGAGTTGGCTTGCCGACAAAGTAACGGTTTATGCCTCTCGGCAAATCATTAATAAGATTGACTTCTTTCGTACAAAAGAATGCTCCTGGAATTACATAAAGAAATAAAATTCATACCGGAATACTTAAATTACAATATTAATTATTGAAGTCACGGTTATCTTTGTGACGCACGGTTGAATGTGTAGGATAGACTGTTGTTTCTCAAAACAGCACGACAGAGTCTCTGTTTGAGTTTCAATCCGGTTGCAAAGTTACTTGATATAGTAATAGTAATATCCACAAAATAGTTTTCAGATGAGCTCAATCGAGCGAGAGGGAGAGAGGAAGGAAGAAGGAGTGCTGAAATGATTGCTGGAAATCGTTGAGTTGTTTCATTTCTTCATTTCAGTACTTATACACTCAGCTTCCAGTTTTACCGTTGGGGTAACTAATTAAACGGTAAGAATAGAGGTATGACTGCGACACGTGGCAGTCATCCGTCCTACCAAAACAAAACGACACAGTTCAACTTAAAACACTTAACTCGCGTTACACATTGATCACTCAACTTTTACTTATTGACAACTTGGTCACTTAATTCACTGTCTTCATCGTCCGATTCTTCACCACCTTTCTCCTCGAGCTTCAGGCCATCGTTGGTTTGCTGCTTCTCATTTGATAGCCTCCCACAAGTTGGCGAATATATGTCAATGATTCCCAACTTGCCAAGCAAGTAATGCACGCGACGACGATGGAGTGGTTTGGTGAATATGTCTGCCTCTTGATTCTCAGTACTGATATGCAGCAGTTTGATCAATCCTGTTTTGATCCTTTCTCTGGTGACGTGACAATCAATTTCGATGTGTTTGGTCCTCTCATGGAACACGGGGTTCTCAGCAATGTAGATAGCGAACTTATTGTCAGAGTAAACAACAACAGGCGTAGAGACTTGAACTCCAAGCTCAGCCAATAACCCAGATAACCATTGAACTTCACACACTAAGTGTGCTAATGCCCTATACTCAGCTTCAGAAGAAGAACGAGATACAGTGCACTGTTTCTTCGATTTCCATGATATGAGATTGTCCCCAAGATATGTACAATATTCCGTTATGGAACGTCTAGTGTCAGGGCAAGATGCCCAATCAGAGTCACAGTAGCCTCTCATTTCAACACTAGAACCTACTTTATAGAATAATCCTTGCCCTGGTGCATGTTTCAAGTACCTGAGTATCCTGTGTGCAGCCTGCATGTGCCCTATGCAAGGGGCATTCTGGAATTGACTTAATTTTTGCACTGCGAAGGCTACATCAGGTCGAGTGATAGTCAGATAATGTAGACGTCCAACCAGCTGCCTGTAAATGCTTGGATCATCAAGCTTGTCTCCTTGATCAGCCTTTAAGTGTATAGCTGGATCTATCGGAGACTTAGCTCCTTTTGCTTCAATGAAACCTGTGTCAGTGAGTAAATCTACACAGTATTTCCTTTGGGAAATAGAGATTCCAGCAGTGGTTCTTGCTATTTCAAGCCCCGTAAAAGTACTTCAATGGCCCCAGATCCCTAATCTTAAACATCCTCTGCAAATAAGACTTGATTGGTCAATCTGACCCTGGCTGCTTCCTGTTAAAATGATATCATCAACGTACACAAGAAGAACAACCATGTTGTCACCTTGACCCTTTATGAATAAGGAGTAGTCTGCACCAGATTGTCTAAAACCATGTTGTAGGAGGGATTCTGTGAGTTTTGCAAACCATTGGCGACTAGCCTGTTTGAGTCCATATAGTGATCTCTGGAGTTTACAACAATATCCAGCTGGAACTGAAAAACCAGGGGGAGCTTGCATATACACCTCCTCCTCAAGCTCACCATTGAGGAAGGCATTCGAAACATCCATTTGCTGCAAGTGCCAGTTCTGAGCAGCAGCAACAGAAAGGAGGCATTTCATAGAATTTATCTTGGCAACTGGAGAGAAAGTGTCAAGAAAATCGATACCATAGATCTGAGTAAAACCCTTTGCGACCAAACGAGCCTTATGGCGTTCAATAGAGCCATCAGCGTTCAACTTGATCTTGTAAACCCATTTGCAACCAATAGGATGCTTACCAGGAGGAATGGGAACCACAGTCCAAGTATGGTTGGATTCCAGGGCTGAAAGCTCCTCCTCCATGGCCTTAACCCAGCAAGCTAGAAGAGCAGCCTCCTTATATGTCTTTGGTTCCTGGAGGGTGATCATACTGAGGGCAAATTTCTTGTGACCTGCAGACAGGTGATCATAACAGACAACTGCAGCAAGTGCATGCTTAGCAGTGGTTAAATCAAGATGATAATCCTGCAGGTAAGTAGGGGGACGTTTGATGCGAGTGGATTGACGAGTAGCCAGAGGTGGGACATCCTCAGGTACATCGTCAATCACATCAAGCTCATGAGTCTCCAAGTCCTGAACATCAATAGGCTGGACACTTAGTGATGCGGGCACAGAACCATGACTAATGACATCTGGATCAGGAACAGATTGAGGAGGGCTTGAGTGAATGACAGACTGACTCGATTCTGCATGAGGCAGCCTGAGTTCTGGATCATGGGGGAACTCAGGAGAAGTACTGACTATGGGGGGTGAGGCTAAACCAGACAATCCTTTAAAAGGAAAAATGTTTTCATGAAAAACAACATCTCTGGAAAGGAACACATGCTGATTGCTGAGTTCCATAACCAGATAACCTTTGACGCCAACAGGAATTCCTAGAAACAAACACTGACGAGCTCTAGGTTGAAATTTTGTCCTATGGCCAGCTAGAGTGGAAGCATAGCATAAGCAACCAAAAACTTTCAGACAAGTGATGTCAGGAGCACGATTGTATAGAGGTTCAAAGGGTGACTGGTGTTTCAAAATGGGAGTAGGCATTCGATTAATCAAGTAAACAGCATGGAGAACACAGGCACTCCAATACTGGAGAGGTAAGCCTGCCTGAAATTGCAGAGCTCTAGCAACGTTTAGGATGTGTTGATGTTTACATTCAACACGAGAGTTTCGCCGAGGGGTTTCAACACATGATGTTTGGTGTAGGATACCATGATCTAGATAAAATTTGGTCATGGCAAACTCTTTGCCTTGGTCACTTCGAATAACTTTGACAGCGGATTCAAACTGAGTTTTGACCATGTTGCAGAAAGATTCAATAAGGGATCTAACTTCATATTTGTGTCTCATTAAATAAATCCACGTCCCTCTAGAGAAATCATCAACAATGGTGAGGAAATAGGAGAATTTATCGTATGACTCAGTAGCCAAGGGTCCCCAAATATCCATATGGATCAGATCAAAAGGTTTAGATGCAATGGCAGTGGTAATGGGGAAGGATAAGCGTTTCTGTTTGGCTAAATGACAGACCTCACAGTGAACAATTCGCTCAACAACTACTGAGGGATTACACTTTGTTAATGCACGAATTCTCTCCTCACTAGGATGGCCTAATCGCCAATGCCACAGATTAATGTCTTGAGGTTTGAAATTGAAGCTGACTGCTAGAGCAAGGGAAGGGAAAGGAACACTCTTGGATTCTGAAGTGGAACCCTGAGCTTGAAGTTGGTATAAGCCTTTAATGGTTGTAGCCAAACCAATCGTCCTGCTGGTGATACGGTCCTGGATGAAACATGTTTGGGATTGAAACGGCAATGACACGGAAGAGTCATGAGTTAACTTGCTGACAGACACCAAATTGAATCCAAAACTAGGAACCAGCAGAACATCGTGAAGGATCAGTCCGAAAGGAAGTTTTACTGATCCTATGTGACTGACTGAGACTTTTGTGGAGTTTGGAAGGTAGACATAGACACCAACGACAGCTTTATAGTTAAGAAAATATCAAAGGCTGCAACAGATATGATCTGAAGCGCCAGTGTCCAGAATCCAGGTAGTCATTAAGTCATAGTTAGTGCTAGCAGACAGAGTGTACATACCTCAGTGTTGAGAGGACTGTGGAGGCGCATGGCTGACTGCAAGTGCTTTGTGCTGAGAACCTGCCACTTGCTGGAGGAGAGTTCTCAACTGGTGCAATTCCTCTGATGTAAACGAGTTAGGATTGCTGGCTGAGGTTGATGACCCTGAGCTACATGATTCAGTCTCCTGAACCACCATCCCAGCGAACCTCCCTGCATTCTGATTAACATATCCTCCAGCTGCCTTTTGCTCCTGTTCCCTTTTCTTTTTATTCTTCAACTTGAGGCAGTCCTCAATTACATGATTATCTTTCCTACAGTATTTGCAAAATAGCTTCTTATCTGTATGGAGAGCCATGGCATGCTTAGGAGAGTCTCCTGAACCATCAGTGTTCACAGCAAAGGCACTAGGATGCATTGATTCCTTACTGACAGCTCCTCCTCCCCTCAATTTCTCTTCATGCTGCAAAGCACTGTCATATGCAGAGGTAATCGAGGGAAGAGGCCTCATCATCAGCAGTTGAGTTTTCACCACATCATATTCATTGTTTAATCCCCTTAAGAATCGAATCAAGTAATCCGTATCCTGCTTGGTTTGGAAGGCAAGAACAGCAGGCGTATGTTTGGATTCCCAGAAGGCGGTGCATGCGACAATGGGGGAAAATTGACCATATTCCTCCCACAACCCTTTGATGGTAGTGTAGTACTGAGTGACTGTCATTTGACCTTGTTTGCAAGCATGGATTTCATCTTGAAGGTTGGCTAAACGCAATGCATTCGCCTGTCCAAACCTAGATTTCAACTCATTCCACAAGATCTGAGCATTCTCATGATTCATTACACTCCTACGGATCTCTGGATGCAAGGAATTCATGATCCAGCAAAGGACCATTGTGTTGCAAGCATCCCATATGGCATATTTATCATCAGAAAAGTCAGGTGGACGTATGGATCCATCTATGAATCCAATCTTATGTTTAGTTTTCAAGGCAAATTTTACAGATCTGCTCCAGACCTGGTAGTTTCCACCATCCAGGTTTATATTAACTATGGACTGAGCAAGGTTCTCATTCGGATTCAGGTAGAATGGACTACCAAAACCAAGTGGAGGTGGAGGAGCATTCGAGTTACCTCCGGAGTTGTGATGGCGCTGCTGTGGATTTTCATTATCACCATCTTCTTCTTCATTGTCCTGGACAGATCCAAAGATGATTGGAGTGGAACTTCTAGGGGTGACAACCATTTCAGCGACGTTTAAATTTCGATCGGAGGCTCTGATACCATTTCAGATGAGCTCAATCGAGCGAGAGGGAGAGAGGAAGGAAGAAGGAGTGCTGAAATGATTGCTGGAAATCGTTGAGTTGTTTCATTTCTTCATTTCAGTACTTATACACTCAGCTTCCAATTTTACTGTTGGGGTAACTAATTAAACGGTAAGAATAGAGGTATGACTGCGACACGTGGCAGTCATCCGTCCTACCAAAACAAAACGACACAGTTCAACTTAAAACACTTAACTCGCGTTACACATTGATCACTCGACTTTTACTTATTGACAACTTGGTCACTTAATTCACTGTCTTCATCGTCCGATTCTTCACCACCTTTCTCCTCGAGCTTCAGGCCATCGTTGGTTTGCTGCTTCTCATTTGATAATAGTAGAAGCAATGTACAAAAAACCTGTAACAAAACCAAATCAAACTCTGTACTACGGCTTAGAAGCAACGTACAAAAAGATGTTACAGAACCAAATCATATCGCTGGGATTGGCGAAACAGTGTTGGCTGTAATTAAGCAAAAGCTGAGCTCCGAAGTCCAAACAAAAAAAGGAAAAGGATTCCCATGGTTTGGTTGCCAATGCCAAGCAAGTGCGTCCTACGTACATACATGCTGAAAAGCAAAAGGGGAAAATAATCAACGAACCCAGAGATTCCCGTTTGTGTCAATACTCCAAGGATACACGAGTTAAACTGGATCTACACGTTTAACTTACCAAACATTCGGAAGAATGAACTTAATTAGTCTGGACAAGGTTTGTATGTAGGAGCAACCTAATAGATATTAAAGGGAGAAACCAAAATTTCCAATAACTCAACAAGATAGTAGCTAGCAAGCACACATAAAAGAGATGAAGATAACAAACGGTAAACAGCTCAGCTGCTAATTCAGGAATCAAACTGATATGTATCGAGGAAGCATTTATAAAAGATCGAGGACTGTCATTGCTGGTTTCCCGATCCACCTGTAGCCCCTGACGTATTTGTTTGCTGCTGCTGTTGTATCTGGAGAAGAAGGTTAGCAGCAAACTGTAATGTTGACTGGTACCGTTGATTTTTGTCAACTTCCGTCTCTGATGTGCCCTGAACAGCTCCAGAGTGAGGGGTTTGCGACTGGTTTTGGACATCCATGCCAACTCTATCACCTGATTGTGCTTGTGTTGGTAAATAGTTTGCAACTGGAACATGAGCAGGCAGTGGCACTGGATTTTGAGGTTGTTGTCCAACTGACGGACTGTGTGGTACAGGAGCATCAGACCCATGAGCCATTCCGTAACTCTTTTGACTAGTACCATAGGGATCAATCTGATACTGGTGGTTGACCTGGGCAGGGAAAACCATTTGCCCACTTTGAGAAGCCACAGGGAAATTGTTCAATGGCATCTGATGCGATAAATTGGCATTGAATTCCTGAACCGGTATGCTACTGGCGACTGAGCTTCCAGGATGGTTAGATGTACTAGAAGCCAAAGGATATTGCTGAAACTGTGACTGAGAATTGGATTGATTCCCTGATTGTAGATTATTTGAGTTGTTTACTGCAAGATAGTCAGGTCTCCATCCTTGTGGTGGAGTTGCTCTATCAGAAAAATGCCTAACAGTAGATACCCCTGGTGCTGGCTGACCACTCTCAGACCCAGTCACTTGTGCTTTTGCAGGTAGCAAGGAACTAAGTGAGGCAATTAGCTCTGGTGTCAAGGACAACCCTGATGATACCGACACTTGACGACTGCTACTAGGATAGTCTCGTGACACTGTTGCTGCAGAGGGAGATTCAGCAATTGGTGGATAAAATGATCTTGAAGGAAGCTTTGACTCATCATGCATAACATCATTATAATCTAATTGCTCATTCTTCCGAACCACGGGATTATAGCGAGCTTCGTGAGCAAACTGATCCCTGGCAAAATCTTGAGTTAGATGATGCAACTGTTGCTGCACTTGTAAGTTGCTGGGCGGCAGTTGTTGTAGCAACTTAAGAACCACTCCATACAGACGTTCAGGTCCAGCAACTTTCAAGACATTTGTCAAGAAATCCGATGGTGGGACCAAGAAAAGTGTGGTGCCATCCTCAAACTTCACAACGCCAGCACGGTTTTTGGAACTCAAGTAGCGAAGGAACTCAGTGTATGAAGCAAAATCATGTTCACTGTCTGGCAAAAAGAATACAATGTCAAATCCAATGGCTTCGGCATAGTGTTTTGCGAGCATATCTAATCCTGTTCTGGCTGAACAATTGACCACTTTAGGACTGCAAAACACACATTATGACAGAACGTTAGGAGATTGATTATTTGAAATGTTTTTAAGCCAAAAGAGGTGCTTAAGTGATACAAAATGATGGGTGGAAACATCTATCCTGCCTAAGTTTTAGACCTTAGGAGTCTATGTTCGACTATATGAAAAGAGAAGAAGATAAAGGGTATTATCATGACTCCAGTTCCTCGTCACACAAGTTTTTAGGCATTAAAAGAGCATTAATTTTATAAATAATATTACCAAGAAATTCTAGATAAAAAGTCTAGAAACGCTTGCGCATCCGATGAACTGAATCCAAAGTAGTGGTTATCAATCGTGAAAGTCGACAGAAAAAAGAGATTGAATGTACCTCTTCACAAGAGAATTATGGTAGGGGTCACAGTTTCAAGAAAACATTGACATCATATAACACATTATAAGGAAGACAAACAGAAGCTTAATGCAATCTTAGGATTAATACTGGGGCATCTTCAGTGCGACATTCTTTATACCGTATATTTATCTAAGAGCCAGTAAGGAATGTTGGTAACAGCAAATTAAATTTATAACCGCTTTTATTAGGGAAATCACAAAAGGAATTGAGAGAAATCTGGAACAGCCATACTCACAATTCTGCTTCCATAAGGTCTCCAATTGGGACACAACGAGCATGACAAACTGGTGTTCCACCCTTGGCAATCATTCCACGCCATATGTAATCTGTCTCAACAGGATCCCTTCCACTATTTGCAAACCGATTAACTTTATCATTTAAAGGACCAAGTCCATGTGTTCTTAATCCTAAGCTACGATCATCAACACTTCTCAGTGGAAAAGAATCATCATCTGGAGTCCCAATCCTCGATCGCTTGGGCTCCCTTTGAAAATGACTTGAATTAAGCACATCCCATCCACTAGAGCCAGACTTCATCGATTGCCTAATCCTAGAACCAGGTGAAGGAAGGATGCCAGCAGTGGGAGGAGATGGCCTTCTCCAAGTTGGCCCCAGCTGACCACTGTCTCGCGATGTGTGACGTGAAGTTAAATCATTTAAATTATCCAAACCACCTTCAGGACCAAAATGCTGCAACTGAAGATGTGAATTGTGGAGGCTTCCAGGTAGGATACCTCTACCTATTGACTGATGATGCTCAAGCATCTCCAATTGCCCAGTTCCAAATGCACCCTCGTCATTAACAGCATCTGACCGTCCTTTCATTCCTGGGTAATGATTAGAATACTCTTTACCAGGTGCTGACCCACTGCTTGAAAACATGATTGTTATCTGAGGATCATTAAATAGACGTCCCTGCAGTCTTTCTTTGGCCCTACGAGCTTCATCAACACTCCGAAATTCCACAAATGAATAGTTCCTTGAAGGAAAACTCTTAATTCTCTCAATCTCGCCAAAAAGAATCATTGCATTGTGGAGCATTTGTTCATCAATCTGCAGGGAAGGGGGATAACCTACCCACAAAACATTACTAGGTGGACCTTCTTTTCGCCCACCAGAGGACATGGATTGCTGCAAAATGAAAGAATCAAGATTGATACCAGAATTCTCAGTGCATATATCATACCCCCAAAAGTCGGTATGTTTGTTCAAAGGCGACTCACTAACCAGCTATATAGATTAGTAGCTATTATTCCTAGCAACGCAGTCTCATTTGATATGCTCTCCCGTAGAGATAGCACTCAACACCATTATACTAAATCATGACGGAAGAACTACTGAAAAGAAATGAATAGATCCTGGTAGAAAAGTCACCTGAGGTCGTTTAAGTCCAGAGGAGAACTGATTCTCTCTTGAATCACGATGGTCATACATGTGTTCCTAGCAAATAGGAGGCAGGTTAGACTTGGGAAAAGAATAAAAATTTTCAGCCAATGATATGACCTCATTAACTGGGTATGTAGTTTAATATCATATATCAAAAGATGTGATCAAATTGAGCGCAAAACCCCGGAGGGAACTGATAGGAATTGGCAGAGTGCCAATCTATGAGAACGGAAATCACTTGTGTATTTATGTATGCTACATCACTAGAGAAGGCTAGACAAATGGGTTGTTGCGAAAGATATTTGGCTGTTATGACTGGATTTAAACTTTCCAGCTTCCAAGCACATAGTCCAGAAGTTTAGAAAAGCATCAACTTACTCTTCTTGAAGGGTGAGACCGAAGGAAATCAACACGTATCTGCTCACCACCAATTCGCTTCCCGTTCATGCTTTTCATAGCCTCAATAGCATCTTCCAACCTTAAATATTCAACGTAAACGGTGTTGCGGTCTCTAACAAACTTAAATTCTTCGATTTTACCAAAGCTCTGTAACTCTTCCTCCAACTGTTGTTTGGATACGGAGGGGCTGATTCCACCGACCCATAAGGACTTGCTAGGCTTGGCCTGTAACAAGAAGGTGAATATGAACACGGCAGGAAGAATCCCAAGATTGCAAGTGCTTTGTTCGCACAAATGTAAAGGTGCATACCCAGTAATCTAATATCAGAGGAGGATCAACCATTAACATTTGCCTAAATAAACAACACTAGTGAAGTTTCTTAATTAATTATTACAAAATCCAGATTTAACGTTCAATGAATTGCCCGTCAGTAGCAATTCCTTTCTTGGAGGATCTAGAGTGTCTTTTATCGGCGTTTTAAATGGAATGCAGGGTAGCTGTAGCTGTAGGGCAATAAATATTTCATAGAAAATCTCGGAGGAAGCTCAAGGCTCTTTAGGTTTGATTTTGATACTGCGACCTATGACTAACAGGAAGCACTACAGCTGGATGCTGTAATCGTATATATGGTAATTACGTTACTGCTAGGCTCTCCCTATAAGTTGTGAGATGGCGGCATATGAGCAACCTCACAACCAGGGATGATTGCTGCAAAGGTTGTTGGCAAGAAAACGACATAATCTCTAAAAGCAATGCTTGGTCGGAAACGTAGCAGCTGAAGTGCGAAACGGGGAAGAAAAGCCATTATCGAAGCGATGGCTGTTTGTTTTGCGAGACGAATGGATGAACTAAACTAAGTACGAAGAGCGCTTAGATTTCTTCCTTTAACAAAAACGCAGGAAAATGATTTATCGTCCTGTTCGCGGGTATGGACTGATCATGTGGCTCTTTTTGTGAGCCCTAATGAAAACGCATTCCTGGAGGATAGCTTTGAAGAAACGAATGTTATCGTCGAATCACGTTGGGGATAGATTGACTCATTCGGTACGATGGGATCGGATGCGACGCAGAAGAAAAATTCTTCAAACACAAATTGCAAGGGAGGAGATTAGATCGAATAAGATGACGATTACTCAACAAAATAAGACTACCATTACAAATACCACACAATGGAAGAATGAAAACCAAAATTATTTCCGGCTTAGAAAATCCTAACGAGACGTAGTAGAGATAAGAACAACGAACCGGTCTGGCAAACTCGATCTTCAACGCCATACCACGGAGCACGGCGCCTTGCAGAGCATACTTGGCGGCCGTGGCGTCCTCCACGCGCTTGAAGAACACAAACGCGTAGCTCCGCGTGGAATAAGCCGTCACGCTGTCGAGCGCGCCGTATTTAGCGAAGAGTCCCATCAGATCCGAGTCTATAATACCTTGCGCCAAATTCCCTACCCAGAGATTGTTCGATGGAGTTGTAGCTCCATCCTCCGAGTCCCTCTGCTGCTGCAATTGCCTACCTTGCTTCATCCTCAGATTCCGATCGCCCAAGTTTGCTCGATAACAAAGTTAGGGTTTGTCAAGAAAATTGGAGGAAAATAAAAGAACGGCGCGGCAGAGACGTGGACCCCGTAAATGAAACGATAATTTTTGCAGCTATATTTCGAAGATCTAGTAAGGAATTTCTTTTTTTCAATGAATCTTAAAATAATTTAAGCTTATTGAGATTACAAAAGCTGCCACGTAGCCTTCTTCTCGATTCTGGTGAGTTCACGTCAGGTTGTTAGAATGCTGCCGTTTAAAAGTCAAAATTAATTTAGGATTCGTTTAGTACGAAGTAAATTTAGGATTCGTTTAGTACGAAGTAATGAGGATTGAGGGAAAAGTAAAAAAAGGGAATTGAGAAATCAAAAATTGTGTAATTTCAATTACATTATTTGGTGATTAAGTTTGAAATTGAAATATAATCTTCAGTTTGTTAGGGATTTATTATGCAATGACAATGATATCCTTATTTGAAATTCAATTTCAAGACTCATCATTTTCTAGTTAGCAAAAATTCGTTTAATACTCGTATAATACACATATACGTACTACATGCATTCAGATCTTATATTAATAGAGCGGACTGGGATACTAGGATAGGTAGTAAGTTAGCAGTCCCAAAAGGGCGTAACTTGAGGAGAGAAAAATTACGGCGGTGAATTTTGCTTATCCTGATTTGTATATACTGAAGAAGTTGAATGTTATTTTTTCATTTCGATAGCCTAAGGGGATTTGAAATCTGAGCAGTTTCATGGTTAACACCCCATTCGTGCAGTCTTGTAATCTAACTTAATTGTCTTTTAATTAGTTAAAGTAAATTGATAGTTTGAGAATCGTGGCACCTAAAACACAAAACTTGATAAGTTGATTAGTACTTTTCACCACTTTGAGTATAGTACATCTTTGAAATCTCGGGGAATTCGACCCTTGTTACTTCGGTAATTAAGTTATATCTAGGCGCCTATTACAAGCGTGTTAAATTTTTGCGTCATTGTTGGGGACTTCATTGTTTGTGTTTCAAACGAGTGTGTTTAGTATTAGCCATTCACTTTCGTTCTAAATTTTTTTTTCCCACAATTACTCTTTATGCTTTTTCTTGTTTTTCTCTTTGTGTAGACTTACTCTCGTTATATGTCCCCAATACTGACTCGGTTAAAGTCTTCTCAACAGATTCAGCAGAGGATACTAAAACATGACAACATTGAGAACAATAAGAACTTGCAAGAAGAGGGAGAGTGTACTGAATCTCTTATCCGCACCCAAGGAAGCGAGAAAGAATCTTCAAGTAGAGGAGACTGAACAAGCACTAAGGATCCGACTTCGATTGGAGTTACACATCAAGATTTTCACCTCCACCATATGCCAAGTGCTACTGGCTCCACCTCCTGAATCGCACCTCAAGACAATGGAGCCAACAACTACGAGTTGTGGTCTAATCTCATCACTTTGATCTAGAACAATTTGAAATTTGAAGAGAGATATGATGAAAATCCATGCACTCACCTCGTGGACTTCCTCTCTTATTGAGATACTACCAAGAATCATGATATTGGGGACTATACATCAGGCTCACGCTCTTCCAATGGTCACTCCGAGGAGCAACGAAGATATGGCTGACCAACCAATTGAGAGGCAAGTTCACAACATGGAATGCTCTTGCTCAAGCATTCATGAAAGAATATTATCCACCCGACAATACTACGGCTGTTACAGAATCTCAATAGAATATATTAGAGGGATAGTGAAAGCCTTTACGATTTATGGAGCTGGTTTCAAGATCTGCTTGATCAATGGCCGCACCACGGATACACTGAAAAGAAGCTTGTTGATATGTTCATAAGATGATGCGACAGAAACATCGATGATGATTAATCAAATTGGTGGCGGAGATATTACTACTCTTACTCCTATTGTCGCTCTTCTTCATTTTGATGAATGTGCAACTAAGTCGCGAAATTGGGCAAGAAGTACAACCATCCAACCTGCCAATGTTGCAGCCGTGGAATCTTGAAAGAATATCGCATTCAGGGCTCAAATTCAAGCTATGGAATGGAAGATAAATTAATTATATTTAAATGTTCCTAACCCTCCAATTGTTATTGTTTTTGGTTGTGCTTGGTGTGGTGTTTGTGACAGCAGTAAGCTAGGAGCCCAATAAAAATATGGAATAAAGAATTAGAGTCAGAGGAGTGGCCTTATGTGTTACGTTATGGGATATATATTGTGTGATTGTTTGCATCTTAGAATGACCCAGGGTTAAAGGCCTTCCTTCAGTGATTATCACTGACTCTTATTTTTCCTAAACTAAGGCTAAGCGGCACCGTTACACATTGAGAATCTACAACTAATCATCATGGAATCAAGGAGGGGGTTCATCAATGGTTGATCGTGGCGATGATGCCATGTAGAATCAGAAGAATGTGTCTAGGTCCTCAACGTCTGTTTAAAACGTGTTTTAAGATTTATATTTGTTTCATATGCATAGGCCATGTGTCATCATGTATATTTCTTGATGCCAGATTGTTCTATAATGTGCAATGATCATAAAAGCGATGTATTTGGTTACTCTACTAGTATTCGTGGAGTATGAGACTTTTCACCTATTTGTGTCCTTATGGATTTTTATTCTGGATTAGAATAAAGTGTGTTGATATTTTACTAGTCCATGTGTAACAATTTGAAAGATGGTTAGTCACATTTATGGCAATTTAGGTCAAAGTTGATTCAACAACTCGAAAGAGAAAAGAAGGAACATAATTCTTTGGTCCTTGTTTTATAAATGTCATTATTAGAACCATCCAATGGTACGCATGTTTCCATAAAATCAACATGATTTCAAGTTCAGTTTGGTTGGGGTGTTACACCTTTTGTTGCCGCTTGTTGGTCTACACCTCCTAATAACCGATCATGCATTGTACGTTTTGGCTCTTCATCAACACTCGTGCTTTGTGTAGTAAACAAACAAAATGCAATAAGTTTTTAATCTTTTTCCCAAATCAGCTAATACGATAACCAAGTTAATCATTCATCCACTTCTTTTAAATTGATGTTATTGGCCGAAATCATCCTCTGTGTTTGATTGAAATCACAAACTCATCCATGTCGTATCAAAAGTAATTGTGTCGTCTCTCTCGTTAGCGGATTTAACTAAAGTGTCTTGGTATGAGATTTTGTCTAATCATTCATCAATTTTCTTATGTGACATTTCTACATCAGCTCTAACCATCAGAGGTTTGGTTTGAGGTGATGTGGAATGTGCCACATCAAATGGAGTGGGCCCAAAGACAACGCTAACTCAGCAAATTTAATCGACGTTTAGATGGAGACGAACGACTGGACACATAAATTTTATCGGATAACGAAACAGATGACTAAGTTACTTTTGATATTACAGGGATGAGTTTGTGATTTGGCACAAACGTAAGGGACCATTTCGGCCATTTAGCCGACGTTTTCTAGTTGTTTTCTTTCTAGAGAATAGGTATCTACCGTCTAAATCTATAATATGCCATTCGAACCTATATTTGATTGAACATAGTTGATATATATTAGTGAAAGAAAATTTCATAAATTCACTCCTTCTATGATGTCGAATATAAATTCAAACAAACATTTTATTTAAAAAAATCATGAAATTAATCTATAACATATTTGTAATACAAAGTTACTTTGCGATTATTACAAATTACCTTGTGTGACAACACCCTTTAGTGCTGTCATATGACAACACCATAATTAACCATTAGATCTAGGTACTAAGATCTGATGGATGAAATGAAAAGAAAAAACAAGTCATTTTACCAATTCGTTTCACCTAGAGCCATATTTAAGATTTTTTTCAATTTCCAACCAATAAGAAATCTGAAACTCCAAAAAATACTCCCATCTCTTTGTTTTTTTGGGGAAATCCTTCCCATCCCCTTACACGTTGGAGAAATTGTTGATAGTTCTGAGATGAAGAAGAAGCTGAATAACAACAGAAGAGGACAAGAGCAACAAGAAATGATTTACGGCGAAAGAAGAAGACAAGAGAAGAAGGAAAAGTATATTGACAGCAAAAGAGAGATCATGCGAAGAAGACGGTGGCAATAAGGATAGCCGGATAGGATCAATTTATAAGCTCCTTTTGTCATAGTAAGGTCTTTTCTCTTTGAGATTTACTCTCCCTGATCTAATGAAATAAAGTCACTCAGATTTCTCAGATCTACTCTCCCAAAACTCGTTTCTTCAATCAATCTTCTGATTTCTTTTTGGCGACTGTTTTGTTACTTCTAATTTTGTATCTTTGTTGATTATATCATATCATTTTGGTAACTGGTTGTTTTGGTCGGTCTAATGGTTGTCACAGAAGTTTCGATATGTTTGATTTCAGAAGTTTGGGTTGCTTTTGAAATATGAACCTGAAGCATTTACATGTTCATGATTTTAATTGGAATTTCAACCCTTGATATGTTTGGTCATGGTTGGTGTAGGTCTCCTCAAGATTTTGTTGATTTTACTTCAAATATGCATGCTGACAATTGAAAAAGATCATAGATTGGTACTACAAGACTATCGATCTATGCGTTGATGATGTTGCTTTAATCAAACAGAAAATGAGGTTGAAGGAAGGGCAAAACACTCTGTTGGTGAATCGAAGTCTGATGGAGGAGAAATACCACCAATATCAACATGGGTAGAATATATAATTTTTGTGAACTTTTTTGGGTTCCTGTACCATCGGGAGGTTAGTGGTACTGATTTTGTTGTGCTTGTACCATATATAGTTTGTAGGTACTAGTTTTATGCAAAAATTCTATTGATCCGAGAGCTTCTCTCAGATCAATCCAACAGCCAATCCAACGGTACAAAATTATTTTTTGCCAATTTCAATCTGACGGTTGGAATTTTACCAGGGGTACAACGGGAATTTTAAAAATATTCTATCTCTTTCAACTTTTGTTTCTCTCTCCTCTCTCTACTCTTCTCAAGTAAACTAGATATAATAATGACATAACAATGATGTAATAATGACGTAACATGGATATACCAATTTACATATGAAGTCGACATAATGAGCCTGTTAAAAGGACATAATAAAAATGCAAAACGAACTCGTAAAGTGTATACATCACTGACATAACGATGATGAATTCAACTACATGTAAAGTGGACGTAACAACGACATAACGAGCCTCTAAAATGGTCGTATTAGCTACATAACATGCTCGTACAATGACCACAACCATGTCATTTTTTCCAATTTTTTTGTCCCGAAACTACCGCCATTAAAGTCAATTTGTTCGACTCCTTTTCAGCTTGGATGAAAGTTGACCCAAAAATGGCTGGATCCAACGGTCACGATATGTCGGATTGATCCGAGAGTAAGGGCTCTCGGATCAATAGCCTCTGCATTGAGTTTTATGGGTTGTGATTAACCTTCCTCAATTGCTAATTTCGCTAGTCCATTATGGTCTCCGCCCTGTTTAATTGGTATTTGGTATTTGATTATACTATGACATGTACCATTGTATGTTATTGTGGTACGAGTTTAAAGCGACGTACATACACTATGTACATGTGACAAGTGTCTGGTACAAGTTCATATGCAATATACTACGGTATACGGAAGGTACACAATATCTAGAAAGATCATATGCTAAGAAAACAGCTTCAACATTCCAAACTAAGTACATGAGACATCAAGGTTGTGGAAGGAGTAAGGCGGTAGTAAGGAGGTGAGGTCCTGCCTTTCGCCTTGGACGATTATGCGTTTTTGAAAAATATAATAGATTTAAGTGAAATAGGCAAGTTCAAACATAACAGTGCAAAGTTCACAGAGTTATAGTTTTGTAATTGACAAAGTTCAAGATAACTAATGTCCAAGTTATAACATACAAGATTACACACATAAGATAAACTATAAAGGCATAAGATAAGCCATAAAGGCGATACAAAGCTCATAGCTTAGTAGGTTGTCAATACTCTTCATTATCCCCGAAAGCGATCGGCTTTATTTCCTCGTTATTTTCTTCTTCTTCGAAATCAAATTTTTCATCATGAAGCTCTGTCACTAGTCTTGCACTCCTACGTGGTTCAGGACTCTCACTAGCTCCAATTACATCATCAATAATACTCCATGTGATGTCGTTGTGTCCTCCATCATCTTTGTCCCTAAACACATGCAATGTGTGCATGTCTCCTCCCTCATATATGAATCCTTGAGCTTCAAATGAATCATAGCTCAAAAGAATATCAACATTCTTCTTATCCTTTATCTTCCTCTGCTTGGACATCAATCTGGAGTTGAAGTGAATGTACACTAGTTGATTGAGGCGATTTGTTGTAAGCCTATTCCTTCGGTTAGTATGAATCTACAAGAATAATTGATTATATGAGCTTGCATCTAATATCAACTTCTACCATATTAGATTATTAGAGAGAATTGAAGAGTAATTGATTTGAAAGTGCTCCAATTTCTCTCACAAGCGGAAGAACTTGAGGTTAATGACATTATCCTTATAGCGATCTTCTGTAAATGTAGTGTCTCACCTCCATATATTCTCCACCAAGCCACTAAGAAGGAAATTAAATCTAAACTAGCTCATGAAACTAAATGCCTCCAATGAAAAGAAAATAACGGAAGAAGTACTAACCAGGATTGTAAACAAAGATTTCACAAAACCTAGCTAACTTCTTTGCAAAGAGTCCTTCTTTCTTTTGAAATTTGGTGAATTCAACGTTCATCGCTTGATCGTGTATATCCTCATCACAACCATGGTAGAATTTCTCAATAGTGGTGATCAATGATTTGGTAAACTCAGGATTATGAAATATTGATGGGTTGGCATAGTTGTAGTGAGGATTCAAGAGATGTGCTGTTAAATACAATGGAAAATCAAGTCTACCTTTCATCTTCTTTTCCACAATAGCAATGAATTCTTTGGAAAAAAGTTCCTCATTACTCAACGCCTCTCTGAGCTCTCTCCTTCACTTCAAAAGTTCCCCATACAAAAACCCATCAAAGGTGTCACATCTCCATCAACCAATCAAAGCAGTTTTACCAATGGCTCAAAGACTTTCAAGCAAATCCCCACACCACTCCAAAACCCCAACCTAAGAATCGTGGCATAAGAATCCTGACCTTTCTTTGTACTTGTCTCCTTATAGCATTCCACTTCGAATCCACCATCATCTTCTTCAATGCATCTTTCTTCTCCATCAAACTTTGTAAAGTAAGAAATCGAGTCACACCTGGTCGAATGATCTCTCTTCTCTTGGTGAAGGACCTCATCAACTCCAAAGTTTGGTGGTGGTCATATATGAAGATGGTGAAAGCCTTAGCTTCATCAATAAGTTTCTTGAACTTTAGAATGCTACCATTTCCTTGGAGCATTAAATTGACAGTGTGAGTTGTGTGGCCTCTTCTTCTCCAAGAGAGCCTTTGCTGCCATATTGTTAGAAGCATTGTCTGTCACAACTTGCACCACATGCTCATCTCCAACATCCTCAATTTCTTCGTCAACTAGCTCAAAAATGAATTCACCTGTCGTGTCCTCAGACTTTATGAAGCTAGTCCCCTCAGCATAGTGTGTGACTATGTTCATTATGCTTCGCCTCTTAATGTCTGTCCAAGCACCAATCATAAGAAAATAACCATTATTTTCCTTATCTTTCTCACGGTCACTTAACTCGCTCTTCGTTCTTGCGCATTCAGATTTCATCAAAGACTCTCGAAGATCATACAGAGATGGAGGCTTCAATCCAGGACCTTATTGACCAATGACCTCACACATTTGCTTGGACTCGTCACTGTCAATGACATTGAATGGAATAGCTATAATAAAGGGTTAAGTCACTAAATGAGAAAACTAGACTCAATTATCTAAGGAAAAACCGAAAAAGTGAAGGGCATAGCTAATCACTAACCATGTGTATACACCCATTTTGCAATATATTGTTGGACTTGAAGTGTCTTCTCATTCCAAAGTGCTTGGTGTATCTTATGTTGATGAAGTGTTGCTCATGCTAGGATCAATAGAACGTGTCCACTTGTCTAGAGGACCTAACTTATGAGTCCCCTAGCTACCAACACAAGTCATTCCTTCTTCACGAGGGCCCCGAGCTACCAACATTAACATCCTCTCTTAGAACTTGTTCACGCTCAATCTCCTCCTTCTTCTTTCTTTGAAAAGCTTCGAGAGATTCTGAGCATGCTACTCGAGCTTCTTTCGGGCAAGTTCTGCATTTGGCCATTGAGTTCCTATACCAGTTATGTGTTGCTTCAAATGGTTTATGCCTCCACTGCTCACTAGCAACACAAATTGCACTTCACTTTGTCCCTATTATTAGGATCGATGATTGTTTTGGACATCCATCCTATATCACCCGACCTTCTTTTAAGGGTAGTGCCACCAATATCATTATTCGTCACAGAAACAACAGTAGGATTAAATTCATCCATGGTAATCGACTAAGTCTAATCCTGCAATTGATTAATTAAGAGTTATGAATAAGCCACTGTTCACTATCATAAACAAATCAACTCTCAGCCGCTGCCCAAAATCTATCGGCCATTCACTTCACTGCCCACTCACTCGATCACCCACTATAAAGTATAAACTCAACCTCATAAAACTTTATGATAAAACCAAACTCAACCTACTGTACTGCCTCCCTCCTTAATTCCTCAAAAAGCCAAAACACTCACCTTACATGAGACGGAGCAGCGGCGGCGACGACTGGAGATGGAGCAGTGGCGAGGCGAGCTAGAGACGGAGCAGCGGCAAGCGCGAGCTGGAGACAGAGCTGCGGCGATCGCCCGGAGACAAAGCAGCAGCGAGCGCCTGGAGATAGAGCAACGACGCCACAAGATGGAGACGGAGCAGCGGCGTCGGCTAGAGTTTTGGGAGGAGAGAAGCGCCGGTGGGGATGGGTCGGAGAGGGAGTGAGGGAAGCTTAGTTGAGAGAATGGTTGAGACTGACAAAGAGACAATTATGTTTAAGCTTATGAAAATTTCAATTTTCAGATAAGTAATTGAATTTTTCTTTTAATTTTGGGATCGATTAGGCGTTGCGTTGACCGCCTCCTTGACACCTCGACGTTTAGTCCACACGTTGTCGTTGATTAATCAATGCCCCCGCCTTCCAGATCTTTATGAGACATGTAGGTGGTACTAATTCATTTAAATATGGTACCAATAGTCTATGAAAGGTACAAAGTATATAGAAAATATATCTACCGAAAAAACTTAAAAGATGATTTGTAGCTTTTGACATTCCAACGTTGGTTCCAATCATCATTGTCAGTGAATTGAACTATTACGAGCGATTTCATCTCCCTACGTGAAACAATTTTATGAAAATGAAAGATGTTTGACTGTATTAAATAAAAAAAGAAATTTGGCTCTGCAATTTCATAAAAAAAAGAAGTGGTAAATAAATAAATCAGAAAATTCTTAATTGATAATAGAGATTTAAATAGGAAAGTGAGCGAAAATACTGTTCCTAAAATTTCATATTTTAAATTAATGAAACAAATAAAATTATTTAAATATTCAATCAATGTTAACCACTAGATTTAATTATTAAATAAAATTAATGGTGGACATTAGTATTATCATATGACAAAAAATGATGTATAGTAGGTTTTCTGGATTAATATCGTATTGAAACTAGAGCCGTCAAATCAACAACCCCCTTCGTCTACGATCGATCTCCTTCCCTCTGTGAAATGAAGTGAAGAACACACGGCGTCAATGAAGACCGTTTGGTCAACGTCGAGAATGAAGAAAGGAGATTTTAATGAAACGACGAGTTTAGAACTTTCCGTTTGATTCCGTTTATTTCCGTTTATGTTTTAACGTTGATGTATGAAACGGGGACACGTGTTTTTACCCGCGTTTCTTATTTCGTTTTTACTGTTGAAGTTACCGTTGGGTTTTAGTATAAAAACCCAACCAATGGAATAAACCAACTCAGGCTTTCAGACCCATTCTTATCTTCTTCCTTCTTCTCTGCATTTCTTCCGTACTGCTTCTCCTTTCTTACGAATCAATCCATCCTTCCATCATCTTAATATGGTATCAGAGCAGGTTATATCGATCTAAAACTACACAATGACTCGAAGTCAGGATGATGATGAAGATGATGATGAACAAACCAATCATTAGCATACTTCAGGATTTACTTTTGGATCCGTTGGAAATGTTCATCGCACTAGGGAAGCTTCATTTATGGCAACTGCTAATCTGACTTTTGGTAATCCTTATTACCTCAATCCAAATGAAAATCTGTCTCAATCTATAGTCAATACAGTACTAGATGGATCGAACTATCAAATGTGGAGTAGATCCGTGAGGTTTGCTTTAAAAACTAAGCATAAGGTTGGTTTCATTGACGGATCTATAGTCCCTCCTGCTCCTACTAGTGATAGATACTCTCTATGGGATGCTTGCAATACTATGGTACTGTCTTTGGATTGCAAACTCATTGCATCCAGAAATACGTAGAAGCGTATTGAATCACGAAAATGCTCAGATTCTGTGGCAAGAGCTTAAATGCAGGTTTGGACAAGCAAACGCTTTAAAGATGGCTAATCTACAGGATGAAAACCATGGATGTAAACAAGGACAGATGTCTGTGACTCAATATTATACAGTGATCAAGGGACTCTGGGAGGAATATAGCCAATTCTCACCTATAGTTCCCTGCAGTTGTGCACCAGCTAACGTGTTGCCTTGTGCAGCAGTGGTAGCGTTCCAGGAGAAACAAGACACTGATTACTTGATTCGATTCCTTAGAGGACTGAACGAAGATTTTGATGTAGTCAGGACTCAATTGTTGATGATGACACCACTACCTAGTGTTAGCTCAGCCTATGATCATGCTCTTCAGCATGAAGAGAAGTTAAAAGGTGGTATAATGATTGGGAAGGAAAATGTTAATCAGAATGTGGCATTTGCAGTTCCATCAGAAGTTGATGGAAGAATGATTATGGCTGCTAGTTCTGGAAATTTCAGAGATTATAATCAAGCTGGGAAGAAGTTTTGTAGGTATTGTAAGAAAGAAGGCCACATTCTGGATGAGTGCAGAAGGTTAAAGTGGAAGAAACAACAAGAACAAAATGCTCAGAATGCTAATAACAGCTCATCATCTTTAAATCATTTTGCTGGAGCAGTGGACCAGCAACCAGCTCCAATCAAGTTGCAACTGCTCTTTCATTAACTAATGCTGAGCCGACTCAGCTCAAGCAACTGTTGCAAGCAGTCCAGCAATCCAAAGCCACCAACTCAGGGCCAGGAATTCCAACTCTTTCGAACGACTCAGGTAAGTTTACTCTATCAGCTGGTTCATGTCCTGATTTAGCTGATTTGTGGATATTGGATACTGGAGCTTCTGATCACGTAACGTGCTCTCTTAAACATTTCATTTCTTATAAATCTGTCGTTGGAGTCAATGTGTTCCTTCCTGACTCCTCTCCTATGTCTGTCAGTCACGTTGGTAGTGTTAGACTTCCTCATGGTCAAGTTATTCACAACATTCTGTGTGTTCCAACTTTTCATTTCAATCTAGTCTCAGTCAGTAAGCTAACCTCTCATCTTCCTGTTTCACTGACCTTTCAATCCAACAATTGCCAGCTTCAAGACCTCACAACAGGCAAGACGATTGGTTTAGCCGTTCAGACTAGAGGGCTTTATCACCTCCAGCCTACTGACAAACACATTCCATCATCTCCCTCTCAAACCCTTCCTTCCAGACCTCAAGTAGCAGTTAGCCACAATTACAAACCAGAAGAAATCAGTCTCTGGCATTGGCGAATGGGGCATCCTAGTGCTGAGAAATTGAAGCTTTTACATAGTCATGACCATAATGTTACTCCTGAAACTTTATCTCATTGTTCTGTTTGTCATCTCTCTAAACATAAGCGTCTTCCTTTCCATAGTAGTTAGACCACAGTCACTGCTATCTTTGATCTAATTCATGTTGATATTTGGGGCCCTTTGTCCACTGAATCTCATGATGGTTTCCTATATTTCCTCACTATTGTTGATGACTATTCTCGAGGAGTATGGATTTACTTAATGAAATACAAGTCAGAAACACGAACATTGCTGCAATCTTTCTGCAACATGATCTGTACACAGTTTAAAACTAAAGTCAAAATGATAAGAAGTGATCAAGGCAAAGAATTTCACATGTCTGATTTCTACTCTGAGCATGGTATAATCCATCAAATGTCTTGTGTCCAAACGCCACAACAGAATGCCAAAGTAGAACGAAAACACCAGCACATTTTAAATGTTGCAAGAGCCTTACAGTTCCAATCTGGACTTCCTCTAATATGTTGGAGTGATTTTGTGCTTCATTCTGTATATTTAATTAATAGAACTCCCTCATCTGCAATCCAAGACAAGACTCCCTTTGAGCTTCTTTACAATCAAACCCCTTCCCTGACTCATATTAAAGTTTTTGGTTGCCTGGCTTATCTTTGCTACTCTGTCTCACAATCGAGGAAAATTCCAACCTCGTGCCAGACAAAGCGTGCTTCTAGGCATTCCCTCTCATATTAAAGGATACAAGTTGCTTGATCTTACTACCTACACCATCTTTATATCCAGGGATGTTGTTTTCTATGAAAACATATTTCCTTTCAAATCTCATGACGTGTCTTCTGGTACTCCTCTTGAGTCAGAAATTCTAGTTCCACCTTCTATACCTGTGAAAATTCCTGTTGTTTTGCCCTCTCATTCTCCTATATTCACAGAACATCCTAGTACATCTCAATCTTCAGTATCAGTAGCTCCAGATACAAATTCACATGTCACTGATCGTTCATGCCAGTTGCAGGGTACTCTTTCTGATAGTGAGGAAGAGATGGTTTTCTCGAATCTCGAGTTTCATCCAGCAGGGGAGGGACAACAGCCCGTTCTGCTGGATGTCAGGACTTCTACCAGAGCACGTCGTCCTCCTGTGCATTTACAAGACTATCACTTGAATGCTAGTGTTGCCAAACACTCTCTTGCTTCTGTGGTTTCATATGACAGTCTTTCTGATGATTTTCGTAGATTTGCTTTAAATGTGATAGTTCAACAGGAACCAAAGAATTATAAAGAAGCTATGAAGGATCCACACTGGAATGTTGCTGTTCAGAGTGAACTAGGAGCACTCAATGAGAATCATACCTGGGATATAGTCCCGGACTCAGAAGAATTCCATAACTTGGGAACAAAATGGGTTTTCAAGCTGAAATTAAAATCTGATGGCAGTGTAGAAAGACATAAGGCGAGATTGGTGGCTCAGGGATTTGATCAGATACAAGGTATTGATTTTGTGGATACTTTCTCACCAGTAGCCAAAATCAATACTGTGAAAGTTTTATTGGCAATAGCCGCAGCTCAAGGTCTACACCTAGAGCAAATGGATGTATCCAATGCATTTTTACATGGAGATCTGAATGAGGAAGTTTATCTGAAGATACCAGCTGGATTGGATGCACCACCAGGTACGTGTTTGAAACTCAGAAAATCCCTTTATGGACTGAAACAAGTGAGCAGATAATGGTTTGCTAAGCTCACTGGTGCGCTGTTGAAATATGGTTTTAAACAAACCAGTTCTGATTATTCATTGTTCGTCAAGGGTGATGAGCATTCACTAGTCATACTTTTAGTATATGTGGATGATATAATTCTTGCTGGAAGGGATTTGTCACGAATCAAGGAGGTGAAAGATTATTTACATCAGCAATTTAAGATAAAGGATCTAGGAGAGCTTAGATACTTTTTGGGTCTTGAAATTGCTCGTTCAAAGGCTGGCATTGTGATGAACCAGAGGAAGTATTGTGTTTAATTACTTACGGATACTGAATTTTTAGAGGCTAAAGGGAGTAAGAGCCCTATAGAAGTCAATTTGCGGTTGAGTGCAAAGCAAGGTGATCCTTTGGATGACCCTTCCATGTACAGAACTTTAGTTGGAAGGTTGCATTACCTGACCATCACAAGACCAGACATAACATTTGCAGTCCAACAACTCAGTCAATTCCAGAATGAGCCTTACAGTGTGCATTTGGAGGCAGCTCATCGTGTGTTGAGATATTTGAAATCATCACCAGCTCAAGGGTTAATATATAAGTCGTGCAATGAGCTGTTGTTAACTGGTTACTGTGATTCAGATTGGGCAGCCTGCCCGGATACTAGGAGATCAATCTCTGGTTATTGTACATATCTTGGTGGTTCACTAATTACCTGGAGATCCAAGAAGCAGGGAACAGTCTCCAGATCATCCTCTGAAGCTGAGTATAGGTCCTTAGCACATCTGGTGTGCGAAATGCAGTGGCTGTCAGAACTAATCAAGGAACTTGGTGTTCAAATACCAATGCCTATGGAGGTGTATTGTGATAATAAGTCAGCGATCTATATTGCGGAGAATCCAGTGTTCCATGAGAGGACCAAACATATTGAAATAGACTGTCATGTAACCAGGGAAAGGATCAAGTCAGGGATGGTTGTCTTGAAGCATATTGGAACGACTGATCAGCCAGCGGATGTCTTCACTAAAGCATTGCACAGAACACGCCTTCAGTTGCTGCTAAGCAAGTTGGGAGTATTTGATATCTACTCTCCAACTTGTGGGAGGGTGTGAAATGAAGTGAAGAACACACGGCGTCAATGAAGACCGTTTGGTCAACGTCGAGAATGAAGAAAGGAGATTTAATGAAACGACGAGTTTAGAACTTTCCGTTTGGTTCCGTTTATTTCCGTTTATGTTTTAACGTTGATGTATGAAACGGGGACACGTATTTTTACCCGCGTTTCTTATTTCGTTTTTACTGTTGAAGTTACCGTTGGATTTTAGTATAAAAACCCAACCAATGGAATAAACCAACTCAGCCTTTCAGACCCATTCTTATCTTCTTCCTTCTTCTCTGCATTTCTTCCGTACTGCTTCTCCTTCCTTACGAATCAATCCATCCTTCCATCATCTTAATACCCTCGCATTAAGTTTTCACATTTTCGGCCTCTTTCCTGGACTTTCCTATCGGAGCTCAGATCTACTGATTCGCAGCCAGCTAACCGTTGATCACATCATAACAAACTTCAGGTTCGTCTTCCCGACTTAACTTTTCTTTTCCATCTTCCTCTAACCGAGGGACTTCTTGCTGTTCTTGGAGTAGTAGGTTATGTATGAGTATAGCTGGTTTCGGTTTTGGATTTTTGACTGCTGTTCGAAAGCTAAGGGTCTCCATTGAAGTAACTGTTGAAATTGAACCGGGCAAAACAACTGGAAGCTATACTGTTTTCGGAAAATGGTTTAGAATTGCGTGGGGGGTCATGGCCGGCTAAGGCGGTTTGGCTTCCTGGGAGCTTGGTTCTTGTTGATCCTAGTCTGCATATTTTCTCAATTCCAATTTCATTAGCTATCAACGCCTAAGCATGATTTTATGGGAAGGACTTACCATGTGCATATGTTTGGTTGTTTGAGTACTAGCAACATTAATTATTTTTTCCAAACGAAAATCTGTAAGAGTATTCTTGAATTGTTATGTTCGCTATCCAAGGAAATTCATGGAAGAAAGGTTATTTCGTGTAGGTTTTGGATGTCATGTAAAGGGAGTTCCGGAGCGTAGGCATCTGAAGATTTCTAAGATAAAGTTGCCTTACTAGTGTAGGGGCTAAATTTGAGAACTAATTCCTGATTCCTCACAGTTGTTGGCAGGTCGGAACTGACTGTCAACATGCTTCATTGAAAAAATCAAGGGACAGAGTTGCTATACGTTATTTTCTCAGCTAATATGATTGAAGAAATAGTTAATCCAAATTTCTGCTGAAATGCTTCCTTGAAAGTTCAGCTTGTTTCAATAAAGATTGAATGTCATGTTGTGAGTGGTCGGAAAATGTTCAATTACATGATGGTGTTGGTGGGAACATGTGACTAAGTTGTTCTATGGTAGCGATGCTAATGATGAACCATGGTGATTGTTTCTCTTCTCCATGTGCTTGCTTGTAGCATGTACACCAATGTTGGTGTCCAGCCTGGAGTTCCAATACCTCCAGCGAATGTTCAACCGAACCCATTCGGTAATGCATTTTATGGAGCAGGCTCAGGACTGATAAGAGGTGGTCTGGGTGCTTACGGTGAGAAAATTTTAGGATCAAGCTCTGAGTATGTACAAAGCAATGTAAGTTTCAAGCTAACTCTATGAATCGTTAGGTTTATGCTTCACTATGATTCGGCTGCCATGCCATGCCCTTGAGAAGGATTGTGCTTGAGGGTGTTAACTCAATGATGCATGCGCTTGTCCAAGTAAAAGTCTCTTCCCTTTGTGCACGCTACTTGTTCCTTTAAAATCAATGTCTTACATAGTTCTAGTTCCTCTTAGTAGGACCTGATGTTTCTGTTTCCAATTTCATTTCTCTGCAATCCATAGACACTAAATCAATCCTACAATTTCTTGAAGTGTGGTATGTTGAACTGTCCATAATCCATGCATATGTGACAAATTGCCTGTTCATGAAGTGCAAGCAGTCCCTTAATAATTTTTATGGATCTAGAAGAATCTCGTTGAAATATTTATGTAGAGTAGTTCTTTAGGGCTCCTGGATTGATATACTTTAATTGATAGGTCCAGATTTCAGTTTTCTTCATGCTCATGTGCCGGATTTCATAGAATTTGTGGGTTAAATGTTCGAGTTATTAAAAAAATCTTACTGTTCATTTCTACATGCTGATGTGCGCCTTCTTGCTTGTGCATCATGACTTGGGTTTCTAGTCTCAAGCACCTAAATGATGAACAATAATATGATTCCTGTAACTTCGATTTTGGCATAAGATTGTAATGAACAAGTTTGAGGGAAATGTTTTTTGGCATGTATGCTAAAAGCGAGAAAGGTTCTTGTCTACTGACTATTGCCACCTAAACTTGGCCAGGTCGCATTCATTAATCTGAAGTTTCTTGAGTATGTTATATTATTATATATTACTATCTGTACATGCGGGGTGGTGAAACAGTTCCAAATCAGGATGTGGTTTTGTTATTGGAATTGCAATATTCTTTGTCACTCACATGCTGCCTTGATAAGTCTTATTTGGTGCCTGACGTTATTGACTTGCTTATCTCCAATGGAGAGATAACTAGATACTTCTCTGATCCCCAATATTATGTTCAAGTGAACGATCAGTATGTGATGAACAAAGTAAAACTTGTTCTATTCCCCTTGCACAGGGTAAGCTTCCATGTTTCATCTGTCTTGCTGACCTCATACTAATCATTTTCACAGGGACACTGGACACGAATAGCTGAGCCAGTTGGAGGTCGTTTGTCATATAAACTTCCTCTTTATGATATAAATGCGCCTGATTTGTACATTCCCTTCGTGGCTTTTGGTACCTATGTCATTCTTGCTGGCATGTCACTTGGACTCAATGGAAAGTATGTGCTAATTCAACTAAGCTTGTGACTTTTATCTATTAACTTCTTTCCGAACACCTAAACACCTATATCTGATCTTGAGTTATTTGAAAACGTACTTGTAATGACCCTTGGAGCTACAACCGGTGTTTGGGTGTCCTGTGACCGGGAGAGGAAAAGGAAGGAAAGAGTTGAGAGGAAAATTTAGGGAGACAAGATCTACGTAGTTTCATTAATGCCTTCTCAGGCTGATCCCCGCACGGTTAAACAGATTGTACTTGTGGGAGCTTGGTAGTACTCCAATACTTCTAGCAAACTAATTAGCCCTTCTTTTTGGTTCCATATTTGCGTAGCTTAAAGTAAATTGTAAAGTGCGGCTATATTGTTCATTTAGTTAGAACTTTGCTCAGATAAGATAGCATTAATCCAATCTCCTTCTCTATCTAGTCTTTTGGACCTTTAATTTATTTTATATACGATATTGATATCTTAACATGGCTTCCTTGGTTAATGGCAGGTTTAGGCCCGAAGCTCTCAATTGGCTATTCATCAAGGGATTGCTTGGTTGGTTCATGCAGGTTGCATTGCTTAAAATGGCTCTACTTTCTTTAGGCAGCGGAGAGGCTGCCTTGTTAGACATCGTGGCATATGCAGGATATATGTTCACAGGCCTGTGTCTCGCTGTTCTGGGGAAGATCTTACTAGGATACTTGTACTACATTTTGATGCCATGATCATGTCTGTGCATGGGGATATTTTTGGTGAAGACGATGAAGCGAGTTCTCTTTGCGGAGGTCAGAAGTTACGATTCAAGCAGGCATCACTATATCTTGCTCTTCATTGCTTTGGCTCAATTTCCACCTTTCATGTGGCTTGGCAACATTACTGTTAACTGGATTTTATAAATTTAATCTACTTGACGTGGGTTGTGTTGTACTTAGAAATTAACAGTGATGTAGGTATAATAGAGCTTTTGAAACATGAAGATGGATATTGGAACTCTAGTCACAAACATCGTTGCTTTCTGAAGTCTGAACTAAATAGCTTCATTGTTCACTCCCCTTCTGTAACTGTTCATATGTGCACAAAGTTATACGATGTTTCTGGAATGGAAAATGCCTCTGATCTTATTCATTTTTCTGGGGGAGCTTCAGCTTTTACATATTTTATTACTAATAGTATCAGTAGAATATATAGTAGTTGTTGTAAACCCTCAGTGAATGTTCACCGGCGTTCTCTCTGAGTGGCACAAACAACGTGCGGCCGCTGACCTCCATGGCAGAGTGGAACGGTTTGTGCGCATCTCAAGCAGTTATTAGCAAAGCTGCCTCTAATCTCCCTTGCTTCGTCCGTGAACTGTGGAGGCAGACTTCCCTGGAGAAAGTTGTCATTCAAGAAGAGGTATCTCCATGGGCGCCCTACTTTGGCTCCAAACTCAAACGGTATTGAGCCAGAGAAGTAGTTATGTGATAGGTCGGCAGATGTAAGGTTATCCAGGCCGGCCAATGTGAGAGGCAAATGACCACGTAACTGGTTATCGTTTGCATCAAGCACCTGTAGATGAGTCTCTCTTCCAGGAAAGTCTATTGGTTCCATCACCGTGAAATGGTTGTGGGAGATGTTGAGGCGAACCAAAGATGACAAGGTGAGAACTTCGTGGATTATTCGACCTGATAGCCTGTTGTTGCTTAGGTCCATTACCAAAAGCCGTTGAAGGTGCTTCACCGGGGAGATGTGCCCAGAGATTACGTTGTTGCTCATGGACAAAGTTTTCAGGGTAAGTGGGAGCCTTGGTATGTTTCCATACAGCTCATTGTTACTGACATCTAATGCACTAAGCTGCCATAGTCCTGAAAGGTCAGGAAGCCTACCAGTGATGGCGTTGTCAGATATGATTAGCCGGTTCAGACTCCTCAAAGATGTGATTTTGGCCGGGAGGTCTCCGGAGAGGTGGTTATGCGATATGTCAATCTCTTCAAGTTTCTTCAGCTTGGTGATTCCCTCTGGTATTTGGCCTGTGAATAGATTCTCAGAAATGAGGAATTTGGTCAGCTGTCTGAGGTTGACAATGGTCTCCGGGATGGGACCTCTAAAGTTGTTGTTTGTGAGATCAAGTGTAGCAAGGTCGGTCAAATTTCCGATTTCCGGGGTAAGGAATCCATCATATCCGGCAGCATCGAGGCCAATGGCTACGACTCTGCTGGTTGAGTTGTCGAGAGGGAATGAGCATAACACTCCAAGAAAGGCTCCAGAGCTGTCACATGGATCGACAGAGAAATCCCAGCTATAGAGAAATGAAGAGGCGGTAATGGTTACAGGATCAATGGATTCCTTGAGAGCGCGGAGAGCTTCACTGTCGGGAACATGTGTGATGGACTGAACTGGATGTGGAATGAAAGGTAGAGCCACGATTGTTGATAGAAGTAGTAGAAGAAGAAAATGAGTAGGAGAAGACAGGTGGAATGTTTTGGACATCATTTGTAAGGCTGGCTGGTGACCACTTTTAGGGAGTGAAGGGTATGTTTTTTTAGGCAGGTTTTGCTCTCTCTGCTTGGTTTCTTTATATTTAAGGGTACCCATTAAAAAGATGGTTCATATCTTTGTTCATTTGAGGTTCAACCGCCATTCTTTATCGTGAGAATACTAATACTAATACTAATAATGTGTCTTCGGACATGCTCGAGGGATGATGGAACAAAGACTGACTGGTTTGTTTCTGAAAATCAAGATTTGGTAAAATCAGCCAAAGAAGATGATGAATGGATGATGGGGTTATGAAAACAGTTAAAACCATAAGTTCTTCTAAGGGAGTTCAAGTTCAAGTTACAGTAGCCTACCCAGATTTTAATTTCTCAATCAGAAGATGAGAACGCTCCATCAAGAACCAAAAGAGCGAGTTCAAGTTGAAATGCCAGTAGTTCCTAAGTTTTTGCATGGTAAAAGCTACATAAATATGGCTTGAGATTTATTAACTCTCAGTGAAAAGCTTCTGATCAAATATCCTTACAATCATCACTGTGGTGCTCTCTGCTAACAGCTCCACTACTGTGCTTTTACACATAACTAGTACCTTGATCCAACCTAGCTAAAAGTCTAAAGAACTGTGTTGTATGTAAAGCAATCACGGCAGCTACTACATTAAAGACAAATGAACATTCCAAAATCATTCAGCCAGTATCATGAACTTCACCTGCTGTTAGAGCCTCCTCAGCAAGTTGATCCATTCCAGAGAGCCATTCATTCAAACTTCCCCCAGCTGCAGCTGCTCTTTCTATTAGTTTTTTTGATAAAAGAAAAGAAAAATAGATTATTAATTAATGGCTTACATCTCCATAACCACTTTTCAAGAAATTCCAAACTTATACACCACCTATTGCCATTTTCTGTAAATCATCACCTATTGAATTTCCTAAAAGATGGTGACACTCGGGAGATTTAAGCCTTAATTAAACAACTAGATTTCGAGCACGCGCGATGCCGCTTAGTATATAATTGACATGTAGAACCGGTTTGGTTACTAATCTGTAATGTGATAGAGCTATTTAATAAAATAATGTCACCATGGACCACTTATATATAGGGTTGCAATTGCTTTTGTCGAATACGGGTTACAATTATGTAGAATTACAATTATATATATATATTTATATCGAAGATTCGACATAGGTAGATGGACTTGAATGCAGGTCTTCATATATTTCTTTGTACACAATATTGCGGGTGATGTCTGGTCTTGTGGTTTCATCATTTTGGATAACTATGTGGATCCCAGTTGCTGATCTGACCCTTGATATCGCCACATATAGTTGACCGTGGCTGAAAACTGGAGAAGACAGATATAGGCCAACTTGGTCGAGGGTTTGTCCTTGACTTTTGTTTATCGTCATAGCATAGCATAGCTTTAGGGGAAATTGTCTTCTCCGAAGTGTGAATGGCCAGTTAGGATCCGTATAGTCAAGGATTATGCGTGGGATAATAGCAATAGTACCTTCAAATGTTCCGCCAACAATGAGGCCACGAACAACATGAGTGGCCAAATGTGTTAGCAAGATGCGCGTACCATTACATAATCTTGCCTACGGATTTAAGTTTCGCAACAGCATGACGATACAATAGGGTTTAAACTTGATTTGATGTTCTGGCATTCCATTAAATGATAATCCGTTTAGAAATTCAGTTGGATATTGAATCTCTAGGGTCTGTTGATTAGGGCCGGGTGTTGTAAGTGAGTCTGCACTGAGGTATACTTTTGGCTGGCCTGGTAGTTGTTCAAGGATATAATCATTGATTAACCCGACATTGGTGTTGGTGGGGGTGACAATTGCTCTAATCCGGATGTAGGTCATGTTCTGATATGAAGATTGGAGTCTTGGGTAGACATGTTCAACAATTGAGCGGATTGGGTTTCCTGACAATGGTATGATGAAGCGTTGTGAGATAGATATCCAATCAGAGGTTGCATGGGTTGGAGGTGTAAGGGTGTGTATTTTACCATCTCCTACAGCTAGGATCCATTCTGAAAATGTTAGGCCGGCAAAGTCTGCTGCCATATTAGTGTTTGATTGGTGGATACACATGTTTGAATGCAGTTCCAGTAGCACACAATGAGACCATAAGTACGAATGGGTTAAAGATGCGTTGATATTAGCCTCACGCCCACCAATTTTGACAACTGGTAATGTTTGGCGAAAGTCGCCACCGAGTAAAACAGTTTTACCACCGAAAGGTCTATAACATGGTCCTTGTGAAGCAACATCCATGATGTCACAAAGGGTTCGGTCGAGAGCCTCGAAACTCAACCGATGGACCATAGGCGCTTCATCCCAGACGATCAAAGATGTTTTCTGGATAAGTAGTGCGAGGGAGGTTCCTTTCGTAATCGCGCAGGTCGACGTATGGTCAACATCGATGGGTATCTTGAAGCGTGAATGTGCCGTGACTCCTCCTGTCAATAAAGTGGATGCTATACCCGAGGGTGCGACAACCAAAGCTATTTTTCCCTCGCTTCGGACCTTTGCGAGGATGCAATTGTACATATATGTTTTCCCAGTGCCTCCATGGCCATATAAGAAAAACAATTTCCCCTGGTTGTTCGACAATGAAGCTACAACAGTATCGTGAGCTATTTTCTGGTATTCGTTTAGGGATGAGTGGTAGTGGTTGTACATAGTTTGTTCGCGGTTGCAGTCGTACTGCAATTGTTGTGCTACCAAATCATTACAAGTGTCATCCATGGGAGCAACAACAGGGTGTGGTAGGTTGAACTGCGAAAGTGTCATTGAGTAGTTCTGAAGGAGAACTTGTAATGCGAGTAGGACTTGGTTGCGCAAATTACCAGGAAACGGGTCTGGAGTTGGATCATCTCTAAGATGTTGCTGGTGGTATGTGAAGTCATCAGACATTGATGGCCACCATTGATCAAATAATGTGCTCGGGGAAGCAACATGGCAGAAAATCAGAAGAGATACGAATGTGCTTCGGATGAGCGGTGCCATGCCCCAACGTGAAACCTCGACCATGACATCATTCCACTCATCATCATTTGATAGAAGGCCTAGGGCTTTGCATGCTTCCCGATAGTCCGTGCATACGACTCCATTGACCGTGCGCATGTCTGTGAAGCTTGTTGCTCCATGAATTTTGCTTAACAACAACCTGAGATAAAACACATCGGTCCGAGGAGGGACTGAAGCCACGCGACCGAGTACAAACCCCCTCTTCCTAGGCGTCCATTGTGCACATTGCTTATCCCAAACAAAAGCATGTGTAATTTCAGAATATAAATATTTTCTAGCTGGCGGCCACAACCGGTTGAGGGTGAACCATTCAGTCAACATTGTTTTGTCAATACATGGGCGGTTGATAATTGATGCAAGTGTTTGGTGTTCAGGATACGAAACTTGTTGCTGGTTGGGAAGGTGGACGCATAGGCGGAAAACAGCTGGTGTTCTTTCGTGGATCTTGAATGCATATAATCTCCAAATTGCCTCATGTGAAGAAATGGATCTGCAATCTAAGTACTGAGATATTTCGTCAATGGGTGCGTTTGGGTCCGGATTGTTCTTTCTAGTAGTGTTAGGCTGTCGTTCAGCAGCGACTTCGACACCTGTCCGGACCTTTTGTTATATACTTAAACAAATACTTGATTAGTTGGCCTTTGTGGCAGATCTCAATGTTCATATGTGTCTGATATTTGACAAGAAGATCGCGATTGTACGAAACCACAAATGCATTGTCTAATGTCTGTCCAGACTTGATTGCACTAATATTTGATTGACGCCGGCGATATGTAACATGACCATGTTCGTCAAATGTTGTCTCGGAGATGTATGGTTTGGGGAACAATTTTGAACACCTATTGTTTTTCATACATGGGCAGGAAGGGTTCGCATCACCGCAAGGGCCATGGAGCATAAATTTGGTCACAGCTTCATATCCCATTGGATCTATTTCTGGATTTGGAAGCTCCGTTGAGATTATTCTGTCAACCATTGTAGTAGTCGTAGGTTTATAAATATCTTGCAGCCAGAGGATAATGTGAACATGTGGCAAGCCACGTTTTTGGAATTCAACTGTATGCATACCTATATGCATGGAAGGTAGGTTGAGAAACCAAAGTTAGGAAATGTGGGGAACAAAATGATAAATGTACGTGGGTGTTGAATAAAGTACATTCCTAATGGTGCTTACTTGCCACATTTTTCCCGAAGAACTGAGCCCTATTTAGATCGACTTTCAGGAGCGCCAAACGCATACGGAAGACGCGAGCTACTACCATTGGTTTATTCTCACTATTGGTCCCAACTTCATCCTTGAACGCATTAACAATCTCAGGCCATTGCACATTACATGTGAATGTAATGAAAAGATCGGGATTGCCATAATAATGAGTAACGGCCATCGCATCGTGATAAAGTTGTTGCATATAGCGGATGCTACCTGTGAAAGAACATGGATGAATGTAAATGGAAACATATATTTGGTGGATATTGATTGGTAAGCGGGGGTGCACATGCTTTTTAAAACGTGTCCTGAGATTGTGTAAATAATACAACAGTTTTGGTTAGTGCTACGAACCTGTAAAGCTGGAAGGGTTGATGATGCGGCCAATATTGCGTGCGTCGAGGTCACCACGATTGAGAGCATCATATAATCCCTTATATATGTCCGAGCGCAATTTTTTTTTGTTCAAGCGCAAATATGTCAACCGATTTTGTTCAATGGTTGTGAAAGTATTAATACAGAAATGCTGGAGCGCTTTCCCGCCTCGTATAAGAGTAGTACCTTCGTTGCGCCTATATTAAAGCGAAAACAATAATATTCACGTTGGGTTATGTATTTACGTTTCTGTCCAAGATCGAGGTGTAGTGGGTTGTAGGAAATACGGTTATGATACCCATCATTACCATATGGAAACAATAGTGGAAAATGTAAGGAATCAAAAAGCGGGTTCAAACTTGTGATTCGGCATAATCCAGTTGATCTATTGTTAACGATGATATCCCGATCATCATGGTCTGGTGTGAAATCACCTGGTATAAGGCCAGCTAATTCGGAACCAGTCGGTAATTCATACATACGGTCTTGTTGCACTCGTGTCCCAGTGATGCGTAACCGCAGATTTTGATTGGCCGGAATTTGCAATGCATCGTGAACCCATCGAAAGCCTTGCGTCAAGACATTGTATTCATCTAGCATGTTCTGGAGTTGCTGAATAAGTTCTAAATTCAAGGTACTTGGTCCACTAGCAACATTTGAGAACCTATCTGACACTTCTGATGTGGGGTCATGCACGTATAGCTGATTATATCGGGGTCGTTGACCTTTGGGGGGTAGTAACGAACCCATATAATGGTAGTTTTCGCCACATAAGACTAATGAGTATGGTCCACGTGAATTTAGAAGGCATGGATTTAACTTGGCTCCGAATGATGTCCAAGAAAAAGAAGCGTTGTAGATGCGAATTTTGTCTCGGAAATGTCTAGAAAGTGCATCACCATTCACATCTAGCAAACGATCAAGCAAACCGGGCGTACGCCGCAACAAAATGAGATCAAATTTCCCTAGTTGACAACATAGTGGATACTTCGGGTGTGCACGTCGTCGCGCACAACTAATTGCCTCATTAGCCCAAAACATAGCATGACAATGCATGCATTCCAAGGTTGGTAGGCCGAGATCCAAAACATTGTTAACAAAGGTGTCCGACTCGGGCTGGGAACGATGGCGGGTGTTTCTTGTCCTGGGTGTCATAACCTGTTGTGTTGGAGTTGTGGTGTATGTACCATCGTTAGCGACTGTTGTGGTTGAGGAAAGATATCTGGTTCGTAAATCATGAACAGATGGGTTAAAATTTTGTGTGATAGCAAACAGCCTAGACCGTTTATCAATTTACCGAGCACGTGTTGATTTACGTTTTTTGGGGGGCTTGAGATGTCCGTCGACATTTGCATTTTGGGGATGCAGTCTTTTTCGGGGCATGTTCTTGCACAGTTTGAATAGAGTTATTTACTTGGTGTAATCTAAGCGCATGGGAACATAACAGGGAAAGCATATGAAATATTTGGAACTCATTTGTTGTTTCCAATGAAAGTAGCACATTGTTATAAGTGCATGACTTAGAACTATAGAAGGGGTTGTAAGATTACCTACGGGTTGTTATTATCATCTCCCTAAGTCAATGGCCAGTTAAGAAAGTGCGGACTAAAACACAAGGTAAAGGATGATGCCAGCGCAGGCATAACATATATGGCCGACCAAATGAAAGTCGAGTTTGTTGTAGGGAGTTTGGGGGAGGTATACATACCGGAGTTACACAGCTTGGGAGAACCTCGTAGCTTGGGTGGATATGAAATTTCCAGTTTCAGGAAACACTTCTAAGAAAGGGAGGAAAAATAAAGTTTAAGGAATAGATGTGAAGAGTTCATCAGCAAACAAAAAGTTAGATGGTAGAAGAACCATTCTTACCTTTGAGCTTGTTGTCGTAGGAACCGGTTAGTGGCGGTGATGGAAGCAAAAGTATGTAAAAGTTTTGTCAACAGAATGATAATTATTTTAGTAGACTGTGGGGTGAATAACAATAGTTTGGATTGACAGGAAAAGAAGGTTGTCAACTTGACTGATGGGAAAGATATTTGGGCGGCATGCATTAATTAGGGATTTCACTCATGATGGACCGGTTGAAATTTTGGGTGTTGGGGAATCATATCTAATTCTGGCCAAACAATTGTTTGGGAGTTAGATCCATAGAAAACCCAGCAACAAAGTAAAGTAAAAGATCAAAACATCTTCTAACACCATAAGGCAAGTAGGAACAACAAAGTAAGAAGTTTTGACGAAACTAAACGCAAAGAGTTTACGAAGTAAGAGTAAGAAGATGAAACATATTAAATAAGTTCAACGAAAAAGTAAATACGGAAAGTAAAAGCAAGAAGAAGAAGATCAATCTGACCTGGGATCTTTGAACTTTCTGAATCTGGGGAAATAGGAATCCAAATAACGCCAGGAAAAAAGATAGATGCAAAAAAATGGCGATGAGAAAGCAGAATTAGATGAATAAAAGCGGAAGGGGAGATAACAGAGCAGGATATCTGAACCTCGCTGTCAATCCAAAGTGTACCCAACCCAAAGAACTATTCGAGGTTCACTGGATACCCGAGCTTCCACGAGTGGTCGGTGGTTAGTGTGTTTTTTTGTCGGTGAAGGGCAACATATTTGGTGAGGAAATCAAATTACTGATCGTTTCGGATATTACTGGCCCTTGGCCGATTCTTGTAGGGTATGGCGAGTCTGGTTTGAACTCCCACAGCTTCGCTGAGAATTGAAATCCCACAGCTTAGCTGAGAATTGAAGGCCGAATTTTTGTTATATATATCGGCTAGTGAACTCCGTTTTGTAAATAGGTATTCTCGATGAAATAATCATTTGTGTAGTTTTATAGTTTAAACATTGATATAATGTAGCTGCTTAAAGGGTAGGATTATATTTCCGTAGACGCTATTTAGTGTCGGTAAATTGTTTGTAATGCTAGAGCCTTTTGGCGATGTCGGGTATAATCTGATCTGGTATTAACTTGTGGCCATTATAATCGAATTTGGAGGAACACCAATTGGAATGTATTTACGGGAATATTAAATGAGCGGTTGTGGTGGTGGATCGGGTTTGCTACACTACTGCTGAACTAATTTTGTAGGAAAATATTCGAACACCATATTGTTTGCCATATATCAAAAAGTGAATATATGTTTGCATAGTATCTGTCAATGAGATAATCATTTTTGCAGGTGTATAACCTGAAATGTGATTGGACAGCGGTTTGCATTGTTGGGTTGTTTAAAAACCAATATATACTATGAAATTGTCTGTAATGCTAGAGCTTAGGGCGTAATCTGATATGGTATTAGGTGTTTATTTATAATCAGATAGTACATATAATATGGAAGCAAAATTAGTTTAGGATGCTAATCCTCTGGTTATAGCATTAGTAGGAAACACAAAGGTTGAATCATATTAGTGTGGGAAACGTGGACTGAAAAGGTAATAATCGAAAACAGCAGAAGATGCCTATAGATGGACGAAGTGCATTAGTAGCGAGGATACTTGACCGTGTAAACCCGATAACCTATGAACGACATTAACCGACAACAGTTGGAGTCAGTTCAATAGTAGCGAGTTTAGACAACCATACAACCGAGATAGAGGGAATGGTAACATAGTTTCTAGTCAGAGCTACGAATTAGTCAATGGGAAACATAGGAGACCTGGGGGAGCGCCTAGAAAAGAGAATGTTGTCACCGCTTTGATCGAGTTGAAGGATACGGAGGAGGCACCAAACTGTTTCCTGTGAGCGTAGTGGTAAACGATTAAAATTTGGTTGAAGCAAGTGGATAGAAGTTTAGTAAATAAAAATCTACATTGGCTTCTGGAGGCATCACAAGAGCCTGTTCTATGAGTGTAGCCAGCTGCATCTTTCTAGGAAGCACGCCTCGAATACATGTGAAAGTATGTGGCGCATCTAGATTGACAAAGCGTACAGGTAGGTGGGTGTGAGAATACCTGCCAATGAATGGAGGGAAATTAGCATTTCCTGCCAAAAACAATGACGGAAAACAAAGGGTGGTCTGATTTGGCTACATGTTGTAAATGCGACGATAAGGGTGTTGAAATGGGGGAAAGATGATACGGGATGCACGAGTTCCTTCCAAGGTTACTGACCCACCTGAGAAAAAGTAAGAAGAGGAAATTAGACAGTGTGTTCTTGTGAATGAGCAGACCAAGCAAACATGGTAGAGTAACATACTAACCAGGCGGATCGCATATGACAACACAAGTGAGAATACAGACTATAGGTCGCAGCTGTTCAGCGGTTGCAATGTCGTTAATGGAAAACCCCTCAGGCGGCAACAAGTAAGGGAAGTGCACTGACACCCGAAACACCCTATTCGTACAACCATAGTTAGCTAGTTGAGGAGGCCAATAGAGAATGTGAGCGAAGAGCATGCCTATACGTAAAGGAAGGAAAAAAACACTAACCATGGGTCATCAAGGACAACTGTGAATGTCAAGGCACCATCAGATAACTGAACTGGGTTGGTTATGGAGACAACACGACCTATTATGTTTGCAAGTGGAGAGCAAGTGAGAGACATTAGTAAAGCATGGGACGAATACGACAGGTAGGAGGCGGCGAACCTGAAGAGGTAGTTCGCGAAGCTCGCAGGGGCCACAGTGTCACAGCGGGAACGATGTTGTACACATCTTTTGGGAAAAAGGGCTTGAAAGGGTTTTCTCGAGTAGGTGACAACAGATGGTTGGGATGAATAGCGAGGTAGAAATCGCCGGGGCATGAGCGAAGCTCGGCTCTAGCTGGAATGATACACGGGTTAAGTACCTTGTAAAGGGTGCCATTGGAAAGCAGTTCCATAGTTGCCTCAACATCGTCTGGGTGGGTGTAGCCCTCAATTCGATTTTCCTGATTGAAAGTGACACAATATATGAGGGTGTTAAGGAACATAGTAATGGAAATTTTAGGAAGAGTTATCAAAAGAGACCTTATAATCGATCCATTGGCTCAGAAGAGGTGCATCAAAGATGGGTGAATCATCCAACGGTTCTCTCCAAGAGTGAACCAAGCGCAGGAGACAACAACCTATGTTAACACCGAAGTCTATGTCGTCGACATCACAAGCAAAGTGCTCCAACGCTGCAAAGAAGAGAAAGACATCAAGAAGAAACTGAAAGCAATTTGACCAAACACAAATGCAAGCAACTGACATCGAGGAATGTTTGCAATATTGTATTTGGCTGCCATGTAGATTGGAGAACAGCAAGCTCTGAAGTTCAGGAATAGAAGCTTAGGAGGGTGAAATGTAGTAAAGATGCATATGAGGGAAATCGATGATAATATACTGAGATATCAAATGTGTGAGGTGTATGCAATAATTAGTGAAAAAATGATTAAAGAACAAACTAATAATTAAGTAATGGCAAATGCAAAAGGAGTAGGACGGCTTAATGACTTCATTGAAGGGATTTTAAGTGATTGAGAGGACTTGTGACCCATGTCCAAGTGACTTAGGCTGATGTTCCCCTCTGTAATAATCGACGGTGGCAGGAATTAATGATTTGCAGGTGCTCAGTGCATTGATATACGTGGTTGGTTAGTGATGAACTGGGGAAACTATACATGGTAATTGCATGTTGATAGAGTTGAATAAAAAATTGACCGAGGGAAGCTTTTAGAAGGACTCGACATGGAAAAGGGGCATTAGACAGGTTAGGCCTGGTAATGTGGTTGGAAGGGACAACGAAACCATTAAACCGATTTCGGGCGATTTTGAATAAGGACTGGACCATGGGCGGGGTGCTGAATTTAAGTTCAATTTGGAAGCGTGAGGTGTTGTTGGAAAACTGATTTGTGGTAAGCCGTAAATCCAATGGGTGGGCCTTTTTGTTTTTGTACCTACTTCCATCTATTAGAATTCGATTGAGTTAAATCGATTCATTACATATGAAAGAATTTTTTTAACGACATACCACAAATAGACTAAATGACCAATTGCATGCATGAATTCGGGTCCGCTTTTAATCCGGCCGTTACCCGACCTTTGGAACAAAATGTGCATGACATTGTCAAATTCGAATTGTATACTTGAACCAGTTCTCGGTTGAAGGAATTCAACTATGAATTGTGGTCATATAACCGATAACTGAAACCAACTGCCCCCCTTGAGAAATATAGTAGGGGAAGATGCCCTGAACCCAGAGAAAAAAGAAGTGTTGGATTTTGTTGAAAAAAATACGTAAGATGATCCCACAAAATGCTTGTAAGATAGAAATCAAGATGTCATCTGATTACAAGCCATCTTTTTTTAGAAGAATAAGAATCTAGACACACAGTAGAAGGTGTTAAACCGTAAGATAACCACCATAATGCCCATCAGAAACTATATACAACAAACTGAACAACACAAAGTGATAGGAGTATCTGAATGTTGATTTGGTTTGAGAAGGTAATTACTCCAGTAGTGAATAGAGGTGTGAGCATGGATGAAGAATGACACAATAAACAGGTATTTGAAACAAACGATAACAGTAGTGGATACTATTAGAAGGGAATACGGGGGCGCATTAATAAAGGTACATGCTAGTACTCTAAGTACAAATGTTTGCGGAATAATATACAAACTTGCACACCAAGAACTTAGGGAACCCCACCCATAAAACAACATGACGGGGTTTAACAGTCTGCCACTATAAGCAGAAGTCTGGCGAAACCGTTGACAACATGAAACTGATTAAGAGAATAACAGCATAGATACTGGAAAACATTAAATAAACAGCAAGTCCAAAGGGTAGGCAACGCTTATGAATTCAATAGAAGGCAGCAACTGGGTCAAAGAGGTTTGTGACAACAAACTGAGCACGAGGAGTACTCTCGTCTCTTCCGGAGCGTGCCTCGATGATGAAGTTGCGGTCAAGGAGGCTTTTGAGCAATGCTGACTCCGCATCACAAGGCAACGCAACAAACTCATGGGGACACATTTTGAGAAGGAGGTTTGCAGCCGGACTTGGGAAGAGGAAATTGACAGCGGTTGTCGCGTCTGCGCAACGCACAACGACACCGTACCTGCAAGCAAACATCGGCACAATCAGAAAAGACAGATTGCATATTTAGTGTGAAAATGACTGGAAGCAGAGACAAACTTAGGACGTTTGCCAGCATAGACTATATTGTCGACGTGATGTTCGACGTCGGCTATATGGACCATGCACCAAAAAGGTTCCTGAAGTAGTAAAAGAGAAAATGACCAAACGATTGGGGTTGAGGAAATTTGGAAAGAACAAAAATAGTGTGTCATCGCCTGACCTCAGTCTCGGCGGGAGTGGTTCCTGGTTCCAAGAGCAGTGCGGACAACGGGAGTTTACGCGGCAACGCACCACGAATAAATGTATAGGATTGGGATGATGTCGGGCTGACCAGTTGAACAGGGAGATGCCTGTGTGCAAATCTGTAGGCGGAAGCAAACAAATTAGACAGTGCTTTGCAAGTGGAAGGTAATAACTGGAAACGGCAAGTACATATCAACGACGCGACGAAAAGGATGATGGTAGGTAGGGAAAATTAGGCGGGATGCTGGGGTCGCCTCCAATGACAACAGCTCACCTGTGTTGTAATAGGGAAAGCGTGGAAGATTTAAAAACAGGTGAGGAAATGGAGCAGCATATTCAGGAAGATATCTCACCTTGTAACCCAGGAGGATCACAAACGACGACACAAGTAAGGATGCAAAGTACATGCCGCATGCTCTCAATTGCGGCTATGCTTTGGATTGAAAATCCCTGTGGTGGAATATATCTCAAGTAGCGGACAGAGACACGATATAAACTGGCCATTAAAAAACAAAAATAACAATCAGCTTCACTGGAAATGGATAAAAAGAGTGAACATGCGGGGTTCGTAAGCTAACCATGGATCATCAACGACAACCGTGAAAGCAAGTGCACCATCAGATGTCGGCACAGGGTCGGTCATGGACACAAGGCGACCGATAATGTCTGTAGGGTACCAACGGAAAAGGTCACGTAAGAGGGTTTTATAATTGTTATGCACACGGGTAGAACAATGAGCAACATGCAAACTACCCTACATAAGCAAACATCGTGATCAAGTGTTTAGTGGTTAAGGGTGCGGGAAGCATCCAACAAATGGTGCTGCTGAGTCGAGCAAGGGAAAGGAAAAAATAAAATATAAAACGACACATGCAAGGAATAGAGTATTTTGTTTGAGCTGCCTATGTTGGTAAAAATGTTATGATTGGAGTGTTCATTAGCGTGGTATCATTTATCACAAAAAACTTGCCGGAGTTACACATAACTTGCACATAATCCATTTCCGTGCACGGTACGTATAACACAACATGGTTAGATAAGTATGCATAACTTTATGTATAAGGTAGTAGAGTTATAGTTGGGTTGGTGAAACCAAACCCTGAAGTATGGGTAAAGTAATGAGTACATCAAAGTAATTTAATATCAAGTGTGGCGGAAGTCAACATATACAGAAAATGGAGTATGACGTAACCTGAGGTTGTCATGCGTGATGTATGTCGGGAGGATAGGTTAGCCGCGGGGACGATGGAGAAGACCTCCCTTGGAAAGAACGGTTTCGTTGGGATTTCATAAACTGGGTACAATAGACATTCTGGGTATACAACAAGCATGGAAACTCCAGGGCATGAACGGAGCATCGTTCTTGCTGGTATCAAAGTTGGCCTATCAAACTTGTAAATGGTCCCAACAATGAGCAGCGTAAGAGCTTCCCGAGCTTGGTTCGGAGCAATAAAACCTTCAACACGAGTTTCCTGAAGGAGAGTGTCAAATAGTGTTATAGCGTAAGAGCACCGGGATGAAATTGGGGGCAAAGAAACGACGTTTACGTTTATGTCTATCCACTGGGTGTATAGTGAGGGTTCGACATAGTTTGGGAGGTCGTCGGGGTCACGCCAAAAATAGACCAAGCGGAATAGGCAAGTGCAGTGGTTGGGGCCGTAGTCCAAGTCAGATATGCCAGAACCGAAAGGCTCAAGTTCTACGAAGAAGTCAGGAGGTTATGGACACATACGAATATAATGTGAAAATGGATCCGTGTAGACTCGGACGTTATATACTTACCAGGCGGGATGGCAGTTGGGTCATATCTCATTCCCATGGTGGAAGGCAGTCAGTGATATAGCAAAATCTGCAGCGAGCCAGAGCAGGAAGTGAGAGTGTAAAAAATAGCCGATTACGAGAGGTGAATGAAATAAGAAGAAGAGAATGAAGTTGAGAAGGTGAAAATAAGGTCTGAACCTTGAGAGTAAGTTGGATTTGGAACTAAGTAGATGAAAGTGTTTGAGAGCTCTTATGTACAATAACAAAACAAATGATATGATAAGTGAGGGTAATAGCAGAATGAATAGATTGAGAGGCGGTGATAGATGTTATTTTCTGAAGAGATATTTCACTGGCAAATATGGGTATGTATGTGGCGGTCTCCCAGGTAATGAGTGGTATAGCCTGAGTAGTGGGCGGCTAGTACAAGAATAGATATTGTGTGCATTGGTGAGGGGGTGGTTAATTGGAAACAGAGGTAGCCATTTTCAGTTGCAAATGAACTAAGCTAGATAGCAAAGTGCTATCCACATGGCATTTATTTAGTAAGAATGGCCACATATAGGACACATGGTAACATGTACATTTGGAAGAGGTGTTTTTGGGTTGACCGGGAAGAATGCATCACAATTTTTTTTGTGTTTGTCTGTATTTATAAGGAGTACATGAATGCAGTGTGAGGAACACATGTATAGTGAATCGTGTAAAAGCCGGAGTGAAATTAAACTATTTGGGGTTGCAAACCCAATTGAAACTGGACCGAGGAAAAATGGCATCTAAACCGCCTTGGCTGGGGTCTAAAGCAAGTTGGCGATAATCTTGTTTTCATATTCTCATCAAGTGTGACTTTGTTAGTAAGGTGTTGAAGTTGGTTAGTTTGATACTTTTCATTTACAGGTTTGAGAATAACTCGAGAAGACAAGGCATTCCAAATGACTATATGGCGAATGCATTTCCGAAACGAGAAGTCCACGCTGCAACACAATGACAACAATTGGTATTTCGATGTGTTCGATCTAAAAGTGTAAGAATAATAGACAGTGCAATATTACGCTTAATCACATAGAGGAATACCATCAAATAGCATAATTAATTGGAAATATTATTAGCCCCCACGTACACCAGTAAATAGTGTCAACGTTAACAAAGATTGCATAACCGAACATGGCATATAGGAAAATAGGAGTGCTTCACCAACGCACCCTATAGTAGGCACATGATACATATAGTAGCAGACATATGGGTAACGTGGTCAACCGATAAGTGGCAGCACGCACGCCAACCGACATGGCTTATAAAACAACATAGAGGCAGAACCTTAAACACAACATAGCGAACCACAACTGGTGCACAAGGGAGCAAACGGTTTTTTCAAAGTACTATAGGGACTGGAGGGAACATAACTAAGTAAAGCCAATAAGCAATAAGGGGAAGGGCGTGCGATGCGGTATGCTCAATTAGGATTCAAACAGACGTCTCCTTGTACGCGGCCTACCACGGCTAGAAACAGAATGCTGGGGAAGTTCAGGCGGCAGCGTGGTATCGGGCTTCTCCTTCTTGACGCGAGCAGGGGTTGTTTTTTGGAGTAGCTTCTCTTGTTTGACAGTGGCCAATGGAGAAGAAGCCCTGGCAAAAAAAATGTAGTGAGAATAGTGATAACATGAACGTAACTAAGCAATGTAACAATACGTAATGGTTGAAGGCCGCACAGGGTAGCCGAAAGTGCTTGAGCTGGTGTCATTAAGTTGCCTAGCTTGGAAGAAGAGGGAAGTGGAAAGGTGGGGTTCACAGGCTGTGGTGAGTGATTGGTTTTCCTCGTTCGGAACAGTGATGCAAGGGGAATGTCATCGTCGACATTAAAGCGGTCAACAACGAAAGAGTTTGTGGCAACACTGCGAGGCAAAATGACACAATGAACAGACACATGGAAGATGGAGTTAGAGGTGGGAAAGTAAGGTACAGAAACCGACTATCGTATATCCCATACTTATAACGGAGGAGTATAATAATAATATGCATTGTCAAACACCAGGAACAAAAAAGGGGCTTGGAAACGGACATTTCTATCATGCAAGTAACATGCAACGTATAGTAAACAAAAGTAGCATGATATGTTGGAAAAAATTGTAGTGTCTAAAGTTGTGTATTTGGGAACCAAACGAAAGAAATGAGAAATTCCACATGTGGATCGGAAGACAAAATACCATGTGATTGTTTAAATGGATCCCTACATTTATTTTCTCAATGACCACGTAGCTCGTTTGGATAGCACCACGAATAGAACATGCATGTTCGACGGTGTACAAAACATACGGGTAAAAAATTTAGTTGAGGGGAATAAGCAAGGCAAGGGGCATACACTTGGCCGGGTGGTGTAGACACTGCAACAGGTGGCATCGGTGGTGCTTCTACGGGAGTTCCAGGATGCACATGCGAGGCCCGGTTGGGGAACTGGATTGGTGTTGCTGGTGCGAGAAGAGCAGTAACGTCAGATGAGCTGCGATCAACAGGCGAAGTAAGAACAAATTGAGTAGTATGGGAAAAAGGGTATCAACACAAACCTTGGGCCAACATGCGGAAGAGAGTGAGGCAGGGCATTTTCAGCAGGAACGACAGCATGAATCAAAGGTTGTTTTGTTGGGCAAGGGTACAGGGGTACCGGAGGCACATAGGCCGGGTCCGGAGGAATAGGAGTATCATGTCTCGCAGGAGGACTTTGACATGATTCGTGGGCCAAAAATCAAAGAGAAGCAGACGGTGTTAACAAGGTGTATGAAGGAATGGAACAATAAATGGTGGTACAACACTTTTAAACCATCCAACCTGGGTGACCGAGCAGGAGGAGCTGGTAGTTGAGGTAGGAGCTGAGCACGCGGGGCAACCAAGTTCCAAACGCGAGTAACCCGAAAGTCATCATGTCGGTTAACGTGTGTACGACGCGGAAGCTGGACCTCAAAAGTGACCTGCTGGCCAATCAAGATCTGAATTGGAGGGGGCAGTTCACCATAGTCATTTGGGTAGGCATGAGCAAGCTCAGCTGCTGTTCTAGGCAGGTATCGATCAGCTGTTTCGCCGAGTAGGATGAAAATGGTTTCTGAGGTCGAGTCAGAGACGATAAGCTTTAACCTATACCTACAGACAAGAACGAAGGGGAAAGTGAGGGTGAATTAAACATCAGAAGAGCACCTGGAACACGGCATGGAAATGTATAATTGTACTTTAAGGTTGTGTCAGAGGCGGGGACAGCGTCATGTTTCATGCACCAATAGTCCGCGCCATTGGCCGCAACAGTGGATGGACAATGTGGGCACGATCTATAGCACCAATGTTGATATCGGTCAACACCAGTAATTTTTGCATCACAACGGTATCGTATTTCCTGCAAACAACGTAGCAGACAAGCTGAGAAGGTGCAGAACAAAGAAAATGTCAAACTGTCGGGCAAGCATGCAAGGAACAACGCGAAGCTGACCGTATCTTCACTCGTCTCGTACAGGGAAACCAACTCATGTATAGTCCGGTAGGATTCGGTCACATGTGCTTTCAATTTTTCAGGGGTTGGGAATCTGGGTGGAACGTATACAATGGGGCGGGCATTCGCCACAAAGCTAGGAATGAAAAGCAAAAACACGTTTCAGTAACCGTTAACAAGAAGGAAAACCTCAAGGGGGGTTTAACTCACAAAGCACGAGTATCGTCTGCAGCCTGATGGGGAGGATCCACGATGACGCGGCTTGCCTGTGAACTGGACGCTGTTATATCACCTACAGAGGTAGGTGGAAAGCAGGCATCAAAATCCAGACGAAGAAGACAAGGTCGATTAAATATGCGAGCGTCAGGGTCAACACCGACCCTTGAAAGTGCCGACAGTAAAGCACGAGAAGGCGAGGATAACCGGATTAGCGATGTCATCAAGCACCAAAGCATCAGCGTCCAATACGAAGGCCAGCTCGGACCACAGGGAGACGCAAATTTCAGTGCCACTGTGCGCAATGTGGAAACGGATTAGAATAGAAGTAGGCGAAAAACAGGATAGGGACTGTTTGTGCAGAATTCACCTTGCATCGACAATGGTAAGGGCCTGAATAGGAGCGACCTTGTTTTTGTTCTCAACATGGTTAGGGTTACCAATCTTGATAACCTTGCCTAGTAGGTCTGCAACTCAACGGAAAGAAAAGAATATTACACAGAGAACAATATGAACCAATTGAAGCAACTAAACAACGTGCTTGCGTTGGAAATTAATTGAATAGACAATATATCATTCTCAAGCATTGATGAGTAGGATGCTGGAAACGCATACGACAAAGAAGAGGGGAATATGACAGTGTTTGCACGCCAAGCTCGTGAGAAAGAGTTACATCAAATGGTGTTCCATAAATCAGCTTGGCAAGGAAATCCCAACAAATTTGGAAGGCATGAGTAAAGAATTAGAACATAGAGGAGCAAAGAGACAAACGAAGCATAGACTAATTTCAGATTTGCATGGAACCGAACAAAGGCTGAGAAACAAACAATAGTCAAAAGGCAACTCTGGAAACATTTGACACACCAATCCATAGACCAAAGCAAACCATTATGATAGGCAAATAATAGTGGACATGGAAAGCTACAAACGTGGGTGCATTTCATGAAATCTAAGGAAAAGTATACCCAATAAGAAGAGTACCGAGTGTAATGGATGCAGGGGTTCCCACAGTATTCAACGTAGGTATGAAACACAGAAACACTGGTAAGCGAGCAGAAGCATGTCAGAAACAGGGATACAATACACGGCACCTGATAAAAAAACAGGGCTTTGCGAGACGCGAGCACGGAGTTTTTCGAGTGAGATGAAATCGAAAGCATCCTTCACGATGGGTGGGTCAGTCTCCGGCTGGAGTTCGAACTTTGTTGAAGGGGTCAGCTCGAGCCAGGGAACCGAGGAGCATGTATGGTAGTTTGTGCGGGGAGGTCGCAAGTTGTAACCAGAGACTGCGTAGACGGAACCGACAGAAAAGCGTTTTTGGATGGTGTCGGCAAAGGCTCGGAGAGAATCGCCTTGGATTGGAGTTCCCTACGACGGAGGTCCGGCCGGAAGCAAAATTAGGCAGAGCAACATCATATAGCGGCATAAATAAAAAGGAGGGGTGAAGGGGGAAACCTCATTGTCAGTCCAGAGAGTACCCAACGCGAAGAACTGGTCGAGATTCGCTGGATTCCCAAGCTTCCACACGTGCAGCAAGCGCAAATGGACGAAGGGAGGAGATTTTCCGGAGACAAACCACGAAGGAGCATCGTTGACGGAACGTGTCAGACGGGGAAGCGAAGGCCAGAGGAAGACGATGGGGCGGAGAGCGAAGAAGGAAGTGAGAGGACGAATACGGGTGTGGGTTTTCTTTTATAGACAGAGAAAGCTGTGTGGGATGGAGGGGGGAACCATCACGTCAATCCGGCGAAGAGGCTACCGACAGTGAGACGTACGGAGGCGGCGTGCGGTCACTTCGGGAGACGAAATGGTAACCGGCCAGAGGGATTGGCAACTTTCTCGATTTAGTTACCAATTTGTTGGGGATAAAAGAACGGAGAAAATGGAAGTTCTTTGCTTTTTCTTATTGGCAGAGGAGTAAAGCAAAACTTAAATCTGGAGTTTTCTAAAGGGAAGGGAGTCAAAGGCGGACGACTGAGCTACAGTTTTGCTACAATATAAGGAACAGGGCAACACGTTGGGCCTTTATTTAGTTTTAACTGTTCAGCAGAGCATACAACATCAATAAGCAAACCAATTAAGGGTTCCATTAAACACAATTCTGTTCTATTATATTCTTGGTCTGTCAATTGTAATGTTAATACGTTGTGTAGCAAAAACATATAAGGAGGAGAAGTTGCTTAGTGAAGTTACTCCATAATAAGACGCTAGGTAGTAACTACATGCGAAATTTCTATGGGTTCGAGAGGCATTTTTCTCGGATGCATGCAACAGCGGATCCAACGGCCTTAAATTATTTTTGTCACTTCAATCTAACGGTTGGAATTTTACCAGGCATATAAAGGGAATTAAAAAAATATTCTTTCTCTTTCAATTTTTCTTTCTCTCTCCTCTCTCTACTTTTCTCACATAAACTGGATATAATAATGCCATAACAATGATGTAACTTGGATATAACAATTTACATATGAAGTCAACATAATGAGTTTATTAATAGGACATCATAAAAAAAGCATAACAGACTCGTAAAGTGTTTATATCACCGACATAAAAGAATTGTAAACTGGACATAACAATGATGAATCAACTACTCATAAGGTGGACGTAACAACGACATAACGAGCCCGTAAAATGGTCGTATTGGCGATATAACATGCTCGTACAATAATCACACTAATGTGCTTTTTTCCAATTTTTTTGTTCCGAAACTATCCCCATTCAAGTCAATTCATGTGACTCATTTTCAACCGTTGGATGACATTTGACTGAAAAGTAGCCTCATCGATCTGTCGGAACCGCCTCTCGGAACCGTAGTCGGGTTGAACTACATAGACGTCTGTTGAGGAGCGCTCTAATTTTCGCCGGTGCCCACCTTTCCTCCACGTTTCTCCCCTCATACCACGTCCCATTCACATACTCTTCACCCCACCACCCATATCCCACCATGGAAAAGGCCATAAAGAATTGTCCATTGGCTGACGATGACGTTGATCTCAATTAGTTCCAGCGGAAAACCAAGGATCAGATTACTCACTTTGCCTCGTCGGCACCCTTTTCACACGCCACCCTTACAACTTTCCTGCTTTCGCCACAAGGATGGTGGATCTTATGGCAACTTGGACGCAGCGTCATCATCGAGCAGCTTGAGAATCGGCTGGTGTTGTGCCATTTTCACCATATGTTTGATCTCAAGCGCGTTCTTGCTGAAGGCCCATCACATTTTGACATGAGCCTCTTAATCCTCCACGAGCTCAAGCCCGACGAAGATCCGTAGGACGTCTCCCTCGGATCGGCAGAATTTTGGATCCAGGTCAATGACGTCCCTGCTCACTTTTACTCCTTGACAGTCGGCACGATCATGGGTGACACCATTGGCAAGGTTTTTTTCCTACGATGAGGCAAACACCTTCTTTAGAAGTGGTCAAGTCATGCGTCTAAGGGTTTGCTTAGATGTCCTGCTTTCACTGGAGAAAGAGAAGAGCTGCGCAAAATCGGGTTTGATACAGTTACTTGCCTTGTGAAATATGAAAAATTGCCCTACTTCTGTTAGATCTGTGGGAATTAGGCCACATTGACCAACACTATGAAGTTAATTTCCAGGTCTCGGAGGATCAAATTGTCCGCCTCTGGGACGATTCCATCAGTGCCCCAACTCGCCATCAACGCCATGTGACTACATCCCCTTACATGATCCAAAGTGAGAAGCCTCTTGTCGTGGCCAAATCTCTTAACCATCTCGCTGCTCCCCGCAAGCAACCAGTTGCCCTAGCTCAGAAGATCCTCGAGCTCCAAGGTCACTTTGGGGCTAGCCCCCCTCTATGTTTGTGCGCCAGTTGCATTCAGGAAGACTGCTATTGGCCTTGCATCTATCAACGTGGACATTCAAGATTCTAGCAAGCCTCGTCGCTGTGACACTGGTGAATCAGGGGACGTATTAGTAGATGACAGAGCTATCAACGTCAGCCCCACTAAGAAGAAGAATGTGAGTCCACATCTAAAAAAACCTGGTTCAAGCCGATCGCGATTTGTCCATCTGTCCACCATCATGATCATCTTGAACTGGAATTGTCGGGGTCTCGGCCAGCCTCATGCAGTGCAGATGCTGGTGACCTTGTCACTCATCACCGGTCGGACATCCTTTTCATGATGGAGACTCTGGTCAGTCAACATAAGATGGAAGAGATACGTCGTTGTTTGAACTTCGACGGTTGTTTTACAGTTGATTTTGTTGGGAAAAGTGGAGGGAGCCTTCATGTGGAGACACCAACACCAAGTCCGTTTGTTGAGTTTTTTGAATAATTTTATTAATTTTGAAGTTACTGATGGAAATAAAGGACCTTTCCTGCTTACCGGATTTTATGGTTATCCTAAGAGGCACCGAAGAAGTGTGTCATGAAATTTACTTTGTTTTCTCTCTTGTTGCCCAACGTTACCATGACGCGTGATAGGAGAGTTTAATGACTTGCTCTCTCGTGACGAAAGATGGGGTTTCCGAGACCACCCACCCCACTTGATGCGAGGGTTTCGTGATGTCATCTCAGATTGCAATCTTATTGATCTCCCTATGATTGGCTTCTCTTATACTTGGGTCAAAGCGAAAGGTATGCCCCATTGCATTGAAGAGAGACTTGATCGTTGTTTTATTAATGAGAGCTGGTTAGAGCATTAAAAAGAGGCAGACTTGCATAATCTAATCTCGGCTATGAGCGATCATGTTGTCTACAGATGGTAACATCTCTCATCTACCTCATCGAAGCTTCTGTTTTGAGAACTAGTGGTTAACAGAACCAACCCTGCTGCCATTCATCGAATCTAGCTGGCACCTTAGTGTTGGTCAGCCGTTACTTACTCGGTTAGAGAGTTGTGCTCGAGCCCTACATAAATGGGGACATGATATAGATTTGCACTTCAGGAAGCAGATATGAGAAAAGAAGAAAGAAATGGAGGACCACCAGAATGGTACTGAATCTCTATCATATGCAGCCTTCACTACCAGTCAACAGGAATTGCTTGTTCTTCTCCAACAGGAGGAGACTTTTTGGCGCCGACATGCAAAACATTTTTGGCTTTTTGATGGGGATCTAAAGACCAAATATTTTCATAGAGTTGCATATGGGCGACACAAACGGATATAGGTGGATAGACTTCACAATTATGCTAGCGTTTGGCAGGAAACTAATGAAGAGCTGGCAGCTATAGCTGGGTCCTATTTCCAACAACTTTTCACGTCTCAAAGGAGCCAAACTGATCCGGTTATCTCTGCTACTTCACCAAGCATCACCCTGGAGGATAATGCATGTATGCATCACCTTTTAAAAAGGAGGAATTTCGAAAAGGCTCCGTTTGACATGAACCCCAATAGATCATCGAGACCAGACGGCTTTAACCCATGTTTTTATCAACGATTCTAGGATTTCATTGTTAATGAAATTTTTTTGGCTTGTTCTACTTGGCTCGAGCAGGTGAACATTCCTGAGGATGTACACCATACTACCATTGTTTTACTACCAAAGATTGATACTCTGGAATCCATGTGTGACCTGCGTCCAATCTCCCTATCCAACATGTTGTACCGTTTGCTTGCTAAAACATTAGCAAATAGATTCCGGAAGATTATTCATCATATTATCGGCAAAGAGAAATCCACCTTCGTCCGAGACCACAACATCATTAATAATGTACTAATGGCCTTCGAAACTCTGCATTTCATGAAGACCAAGCCACACTTTAAATTAGAGTTCGCGGTAGTCAAGATTGAAATCTTGAAGGATTTTGATAGGGTTGAATGCCAATACTTGGAGGAGATTATGTTCAAGATGGGCTTTTGCAATCGTTGGGTGTCTTGGATGGTGATGTCCGTCCAATTTGTAGACTACCAGGTACTTATAAATAATCGATTGAGCGGGAGGTTCACACTACGCGGGGTCTCTGAAAAGGGTGTTCTCTCTCTTCCTTTCTGTTTATCATTTATGCTGAGGGGCTCTCTGCACTAATGCGTAGGACAGTTCGACAAGGGAGACTGGCAGGGGTTTGTATTTGCCGAAAAGCTCAACTTTCTCAGATGACAGCTCTTCTTTATGAAAGCATGAATCCGACAAGCAAGATCCCTTCAGAGGGTGTTCGAGTTGTATGCGGCAACGTCGGGGCAAATTATTAATTTTGAGAAGTCGGGGATCTTTTAAGTGAATACACTGATCCTCTGCTTCAACAAGGAATTTCGCCCATCTTGGACATCTCCCGTCTAATCACCTCGGGACGCTATCTTGGTATGTAGAAACAAGAAAATCGTCTTCAATTATTTGAGGGATAGGGTGTGGTCCAAGCTGCAGCAATGGCGCGAGAAGTACATCTTCGCCGGAGGTCCAGAAGTGCAGATCAAGGCTGTCGCTCAAGCTTTGCTGCTTTACTGTATGAATGAGTTCTTAATCTCTCCTTCATTGGCAGACGAGTAGAGCGCATGATGAACAGCTTCTGATGGGGGAACAAAAGGCCCAAAAGGGAGTGGAACTCCTTGGCTGCGGTGGGAACGCTTATGTGTTCGAAAGGACCATGGTAGTATGGGTTTAAGGAGGATGCATGGCTTTAATCTGGAACTACTTGGGAAGCAGGGGTGGAAATTGTTCAATGACCCCAATGCTCTAGTTTCTCGTATCTACAAAGCTAAATATTACCAAAAAGGAGATTTTTTTGGAGGAGCATTCTATCTTCCATGGAAGTTATCAAGTCAGGTTATTGATGGTATATTGGTAACGGGAGGTCCATTAATGTATTTGTTGAACCCCGGTTACAGGGGACACAATTTTGATCTGTGGCCCTCACCTACGACAAAAAGGATCCTTCCATTTTTGTTGTAGGTCCGTAGGCGGCTACTCCGGAAGCAGCTCTTGTTCTATTTTCTTGATAAATAAGGAATAGTCCCCTCCTAGTCTGTAACTTATGAATTTGACGATCAAATGATCTTGTCACCTCAGATCTCTGGATTTGGGATGAGGAGAACCTCACATTCTTTCTGTGATAGGGACGTCTCAGCAATCTGCCTCATGCCCCGCCTACGGAGAACCTCGATGATTATTGCATTTCGAAGCTGCATCAACAACGCGACTACATTATACGGTCCGCATATCGACTTGCTTTGGACCTGGGATCCTTGGAACCCGTTGTGTCGTTGGATCATGGTGTAAGCTTTGGAACGTTAAGGTCCCTCCTCGTGTCAAGAAGCTCCTTTGGCGTATTTCTTGTGGAAATCTCACTTTGAAGCAACTTAAGAAAGAGGAGCGGCGGTGCTTAACCAATATAGATGCTGCTGGCATCCCAACAAAATGGAACCACACCTTTTTGGTCTTTCCCACTCGCACAAGATGTTTGGAAGGAGTCAGGCATGCCTGCATGGCTACCCTCCATTTTGTCGAGATTTCCAGCTTAGAAGGTATGGATGGAAGAAGTGTTGGATTCTGGAGCAAGCTTTCTTCTGTAACAGGTCTTCTCAGTCGTTTGGAGTATCTGGCGGGTGCAAAATGACCGCGTTTGGAACCAAAAATTGCACACAAATTACTATATTTTCCATACTAGAGCTGACGCCTTGGATGAGTGGATTGCTGCCCGGCCATCGCCTGTAACTCCTACATCAGCAGTGAAACACCCTAAACATCTAGCATTTGTTAAATGACCAAATTGTCGTGGGGCGGACGAAAGACTTGAATTAAAGATAAAAGTCAAAGTAAACAACATAAATAATTAAAATCTTAAAACGTTATTTCGAACTAAATAGCCCTAAATATGTGGGCAAACCAAAAAGAGAAATTAAGTCCATAGACCATAAATACTCTCAGTCTAATAACTCCAAAGAAAAACATCATAAGTGCTTAACATCGTTTTCCATTTACTCACTCCATGTCTTGGGACATGATTGGTAGCAGCTACAGCTCTTGCAAGTCGTCTCCACTCTGGTATCTTGCGAATGACTTGGTGGGTGGCTCTTCAATCTTTCATGCTCAATTTATTATCTAGTTAAAATGTTATGAAATTGTGGTATCGTGTTATTCGAGTAATAGTAGGCATTATCCTGAAAGTCAAACTATATGACTTATATTCTCATACTAGGCTTGAGCTTCATTCATGGTTTCTTAATTCTTATAGGGCGTCCCCTTTTCTTACTAACCTACCCTACCGCCCAATCGCAAAAATCGTGGATTTTTGGGAGTAAGTATCCTCAAACAACATGTTGTGTAAATCATGGATGTGCTGGAGAACGTATCCGTTAGACAACATATCGTGTGGGCAATACTTTCCCAATTCGTGTGGGAGCCGGGGGAGGGGGGGGGGGGTGTCTAGCTAGTGAGGCTCATGTTATTATTCCACAAGTAATGGTCTATATGCAATTTATGAATGTAGGACTCATAAAGTATTTAAATACTGTAACGTATTTCATGACTTAATTTAAAAATAGCAACGTTAGAATTTACCTCCTTAAACCACCCACCTGATAATAAAGCGGTGATGGTCAAATTCGAGGGATGAAGATCTAAGCTGAAATGTCGGTACGTCTTTGATGACCTAAATATGAGGATTTAGACATTAGACTAAACTCCAACATGCGTTGAAATAGTCTGGGGGATGACTTGTGATATTCGAGGAATTGTCTTCACAATTAATGTGGTATGAAGGAAGGGATTAATTCGAAGAATTCGAGTTACATAGATTAACTAAGACTATTTCACTCCTTAGCACTAATCTGCAGTCTCTTATGGTGATTAATATTCCGACTGAAAGAAACTTTAGATGTTTGGAAATTAATCAATTGGCCCGACTCCAATTCATAATTGCTCAGAACGGCCTTAACAACAACGTGTTCCTGAACAAAAGTTCTAGCAACGAGTATACTTTTATCAGTAGATAACAAATATGAATCAATCGGGGGACTCATAACTGTTTTTATAAGTCTCTGAATACGTTTAGCTTGGGCGGCCGCAGTATTAACTGTCGATGGACCCTCAACATATAAGAGGAGAAAATAAGCTGATAAATGGTCATCTTAACGAAGTTCACGGCCAACAACAAACCGTTCAAACCGATGCCTATTCACATACATCATAATTCTTGAAATCCATCCTTCTTGAAAACCCAACTGTCGCATAATATTTTCCATAAAAACCTTCCATTCTATCATAAGCCTTGGAAATTAGAGTACAATTTAGATTAGGGTGCATCACTCCTCGATCCAAAATACCTAAATTGAAGGAGACTACCTCATCTCCAACAATATCCCAATATTTTCTAATAGTGTTCGCCTTCATCGAGTTGAAGCTTTCTTGTGAAAAATGTGTATTTTTGTCACCTTCTTTAATCGAGTCAATAGTCGCACATTGCTTCCAATATTGCTCTTCATTATCCGCCTAATTAACCCTCTCAACATTAAGTTGTCAACATTGCCTTACAACCTATTCAGACCTAGCTAGGTATAAGTTGTTGGCTATGGGGTTCCAAGTAGCAATCGTTCGAGTGTAGATAGAAGAAGAGATCTAGGATTAAGACAGAATCGTGGGCACCACTTTCCGAAAAGAGTATTTCCACCCTAACAAGCCTTGGGTATCAGGAAATCCCTTCCGAGGATAAGATCGTCTCACTCAAGTTCTTAGGCTTCGGATACTTGATTCACTCTCGGATTTCGTAGGCAAGGATAGATGTTAGTTTCTCGTGTGTTTCGCACACTTATTGCCTCTCTTATATAGGCAAAGGGGGCAGGGACGAGTAGGTGTGAGTACCTAGCACCAAAAGGTGTCATTATCCCCAAGGATAGATTTTAGGCAACAGCCAATCAGTTCCCTACGGGTTTGGAGGGAAAACAATTCAGATATAGTTCGAATCACACGAAAGGGTGTGTGCCCATTTGTCCTAGGTGGGAGTGTTACTACTCCTGCTACCTAGCTTCCCACCTTCACTCCAGCTCGGTGAGTATCTCAGCTAGTGACACTATCAACCAGCTCAAGTTTGAGCTGGACGAGTTTCAGTGTCAGTCCCTAGCTTCAGCTTAGCTCAACGAAGAGCTGATGCTAGCTAGTTCAGCTAGTTCCCGAGCTAAGTGAGGTTTCCCTTCAACTCACATATCCATCCTATCTTTGGGATCACACCAAGGTTGAGTTCTTGGTGCATATTTCCAACATTCCTCCCCCATTTTAGTGAAGTCTGTGATTTCGCTAAAATTACAACAAATATCCAACCGAAACACTTGCATCAATGAAAATGTCACGAAGATTGAATTTTCATCTAGTACATTACACATTCCAAAATACTCGAATATAGGGGTGTCTCTATGGATTGAACCCTGTCTACTCATTTGAGTATCTGAAGATAATATACACAAGAGTTTCTCCTATCTTTTCCAAGATATCCCGACACTATTAACCGCCATGTGTCCCAATCCTTTCACGAGCGCACACGAAACCAAGTCCAAGTTTCTTGAAGCGGCTACACTTCATGCCCGCATAGGTCAATTCCTTCCTCGTGTACCTGCGTATACACTTTGTCAAGGAATCAATTAAGAAGTTTAAACTTCACCCTCTATCACTCGCAGGTTCCGGAGCACATACCTTCGGGATGGTGCAAACCTTGTGCTCCAGTTTCCATTCGTAGGCTTTCCGCATTGAATTCTCGCCTCTAACGTTGTATTAGAGGGGAATTGGGTGTCCTACGTTTGGAGAACTATATGGACTTGAGTCCCACCCCTCCTGCCGATTTGGCAACCAAATCCCTTGCTAATCCCTTTGTCAAGTGATCAGCCAGATTTTGCTCAGACCGAACGTATTGCACCGTGATCGTTCCGTGAGTGATCAGTTCACGAACAACACTATGCCTCACCCCTAAATGACGTGATTTGCCATTATAGACCTGACTATAAGCCCTAGCCAGAGTTGCATTGCTATCACACAAGATAGAAATCGGTGAGATAGGTTTCGGCCATAATGGAATCTCATAGATAAGGTCCCTTAGCCATTTCGCTTCCTTGCCGGCGGTGCTAATGCTATGAATTCGGATTCCATGGTGGAGGTCGTGATACAAGTCCGCTTCTTAGAAGCCCACGATCTTGCTCCTCCTCCAAGCGGGAATACCCATCCGATGGTGGAGGTGTGATCCTCCATGTTAGATATCCAGCTTGCATCCGAGTACCCTTCAATAACCGATGGGCACCCCTTATACGTTAAACCGTAATCCATGGTTCCTTTAAGGTAACCAAGTACTCGTCTGATTGCATGCCAATGATGAGTACTAGGATTACTCGTATATCTACTCAACTTGCCAACCGCATAAGCGATATCAGGCCTTGTGCTTGTCATGGCATACATCAAGCAGCCAAGCACTTGCGAGTACTCGAGTTGAGACACTGCCATTCCTGTGTTGGGCATCAATTTCACACTAGGGTCAAATGGAGTCATCAATTCTCGACATCCCTTGCCACTAAACTTAGCAAGTACCTTCTCAATGTAATGACATTGACTCAACGAAATTTCCTTCCCATTTCGTTTGATCCTAATCCCGAGGATTACATCTGCCTCCCCCATGTCTTTCATGGAGAACTTGGAAGACAAGAATTCCTTGGTACTATCAACCTGTTCTTGATCGGTTCCAAAGATGAGCATGTCATCTACATACAAACAGATGATCACTCCCTTGCCGAGTTCATCGAATTTTGTATACACACACTTGTCCGCCTGGTTTAAACGAAAACCATGTGACAAAACAACATCATCAAACTTCGATGCCACTTGTTTAGGTGCTTGCTTCGGTCCATACAAGGACTTGATCGGTTTGCACACCTTATGCTCATTTCCGTGCATAACAAAACCTTCCGGTTGTTCCATGTATACCTCCTCATCGAGATCTCCATTCAAGAACGCAGTCTTGACATCCATTTGATGGATCACTAGATCATGGATCGATGCTAGCACTATTAGTAATCTAATAGTTGAGATCCGAGCCACAGGAACATAGGTATCGAAGTAATCAACACCATGCCGTTGTTTAAAGCCCTGAATCACCAACCGAGCTTTAAACTTATCGATAGTGCCATCGACTTTCATCTTCCTTTTGAAGATCCACTTGCTGCCCAATGCTTTACATCCCACAGGGAGATCCGTTAACGACCAAGTGTTATTTCCCGAGATGGAATCCTTTTCCTCATCGACTGCCTCCTTCCAAAAAGCAGCGTCTTGCGATCGCATAGCCTCTTCATATGTACTAGGGTCATTGTCAACATTGTGGCAGTACAAGTGTTGCGATCCTAGTTCCATTCTGGATCCCTCAATCAGATATACGTTGAAGTTGGTATTCAACGAACTCTTCAAGGCCAGCCTTTGACTCCTACGAGGCAAAGCCTGCTCGTCCACAGGGACATGCAGAATATCATTTGATGACGGCATCAAATCCTTGGGTCTTAGGATCGATGAAAAGCGATTTTCATCGAAGATGGCATCCCTAGACTCAATCACCGAATGCACAGCGTGTGCATCGTTAGATTCTATAACATAGAACCTATATGCCTTCGAATTTTCAGCATATCCCACAAAGATGCAATCAATGCCTCTTTCTCCTAAAGTCTTCCGTTTAGGATCAGTGAGCTTCACAATAGCCCTACAGCCCCAAACTCCTAGGTAACTCAAGTTTGGTTTCCGCTTATACCATAGTTCGTATGGGGTAGTTCTGTTCCGTTTATTAGGAACCCGGTTTAGTAGATAGCAAGCGGTAAGCATGGCTTCACCCCAAAACCCATTACTCAAACCTGAGTATGATAGCATCGAATTCACCATCTCTTTCAATGTTCGATTTTTCCTCTCAGCCACACCATTCTGCTGTGGTGTGTATGGAGCAGTGGTTTCATGAATGATCCCCACACTTTGAAAGTATATTGGATCATAGAACTCCCCTCCTCGATCAGTACAAAATACTTTGATCGAGATGCCTTGTTGCAATTCAACTTCGGTTTTAAACACACGAAATTTTTCAAGGGCTTCATCCTTCGAATTCAACAAGTAAGTATAGCAATACCGAGAGTAGTCATCAATGAAGTTGATGACATACCTCTTACCTCCGATAGTCGGAGTGCTATGTAAGTCACACAAATCGCTGTGTATCAACTCAAGCATCACTGATTTCCGTTGGATACTAGTGAAAGGCTGACGAGTAATCTTAGTGTGCATACACGTTTTACATCGTTCAGCAAAGACATCAAAGGAGGGCAGAATCCCTTCTTTCGACATTTCAGTTAGACGTTTATAGTTAACGTGCCCTAACCGCGCATGCCATAAGGAGAAGTCAGAGTTACCAACCAAGAAAGCATTATCGTTAATAATAATATTATTAACATTCAGCATAAACATGCCATTGTTATAGTGACCGAAGCCTACAAACACACCACCCTTAGATAATACATATCTATCAGATTCGTACACTTGTTTGTAGCCATATCTATTAAGCATCTCGCCCGATACTAAGTTCTTCCTAATCTTAGGGACATGAAGTACATCTCTAAGCTCTAGGCTTTTTCCAGAACTAAGTTCCAACACCACCAATCCACGTCCAACAATAGGCGCCGTTGACTCATTGCCCATGTGAAGTACAGCATCATCATCCGATGCCTTGTATGTTTTGAACCAGTGACGATCCTTGCATACATGTCTGTTGGCACCCGAGTCAATCCACCATGCCACTTCATCATCCCGCACATAGAATGCTTCCGATATTAGTGAAACGAGAATTCACGGCAATATCTAAATTAAGGTCTAAGAACCAACCTTTCGAAGTGGAAGTCCCTTGATCTTTCGATCCGGACTTGTGACGCCGTTTGTCGTGATTCGGACTCTTGTTCGTGGGACGATCACGTTTGTAGTGCCCAGCTTTCCCACATATCCAACAAGAAACTTTCGTTTTCTTGTTCGAGTCTCCTTTGGTGTTTCTCCAAGGGCGTTTCTCGCCCTTCCGTCGAGCGAGACGGCTCCTCTTCTTTCGTCAAATGAGCCGACGAAGAATCCTTCGGTTTCCCACTTTCTTGCAACCGTAGAGCTTCCTCTATCCGCAAGTGGCTTCCTAGTTGGATCAGGGACAGTTCCTCCTTCCCATGCTTAAGCGTGTGCTTAAAGTCCTTCCATGAATAAGGAAGCTTGTCGATAATGCACGACACCGAGATGGCCTCATCCATCTTCATATCATGTTGGGCAAACTGTCCCAAAATCCGGAGCATCTCATTGTATTGCTCCATAACCGGTCTAGTCTCGACCATCTTGTAATTTATGAAATTACTCACCAGGAACTTCGTACTCGAAGGATCCTCAGCCAAATACTTTGACTCCAGCGCATCCCACAACTCGTGGGCTGATTCATAATATTGATAGATATCAAATAATGAATCCGCCATGCCATTCAGAATATGGCCACGACATATGTAGTCGTCGTTGTCCCACTTTTGTCGCTTCCGTACTCGTTCCTCCTTCATCTTCTCATCCGTCTCCGCCTCCTCCTCAAGGTCTGGAGGATAAGGTGTAGAGAGAACGTACACAACCTTCAAGGTAGTCAGAAGGAAGTGCATCTTCTTCTCGCCACCTTCGGAAATCTACTCCCTCAAATTTCTCGAGCTTGCCGAATGACGATGTCATTTCCTTGATTGCAGCGACCTTGGACATGGTAAAATACTCTTTTCGATTGTTGGCTATGAGGTTCCAAGTAGCAATCATTCGAGTGTAGATAGAAGAAGAGATCTAGGATTAAGACAGAATCGTGGGCACCACTTTCCGAAAAGAGTATTTCCACCCTAACAAGCCTTGGGTATCAGGAAATCCCTTCCGAGGATAAGACTGTCTCACTCAAGTTCTTAGGCTTCAGATACTTGATTCACTCTCAGATTTCGTAGGCAAGGATAGATGTTCGTTTCTGTGTGTTTCTGCACACTTATTGCCTCTCTTATATAGGCAAAGGGGGGCGAGGGGACGAGTAGGTGTGAGTACCTAGCACCAAAAGGTGTCATTATCCCCAAGGATAGATTTTAGGCAACGGCCAATCGGTTCCCTACGGGTTTGGAGGGAAAACAATTCAGATATAGTTCGAATCACACGAAAGGGTGTGTGCCCATTCGTCCTAGGTGGGAGTGTTACTACTCCCGCTACCTAGCTTCCCACCTTCACTCCGGCTCGCGTGAGTATCTCGGCTAGTGACACTATCAACCGGCTCAAGTTTGAGCTGGACGAGTTTCGGTGTCGGTCCTAGCTTCAGCTTAGCTCAACGAAGAGCTGATGCTAGCTAGTTCAGCTAGTTCCCGAGCTAAGTGAGGTTTCCCTTCAACTCACATATCCATCCTATCTTTGGGATCACACCAAGGTTGAGTTCTTGGTGCATATTTCCAACATAAGTTCCATAGCCTTTAACACCTTTTGGATATTAGATCTCTGAATAACAAACTTAAGAACAACATGTTTACTCCAAGAGTCTAGCCGTCGGTATCACTTCAAAAAGTTATCTTCCATTGTATCACTTCTCACTTCAGACCAAACCTCCCGAACAATGTTAGCACAATTAAGGTGTGTCGCCCAAAGAGACTTGAAATAGAAAGACTAACCCCACTTAATATCAATATCGTCCTCTCCCCTCATCAGATAAAATGTAGGTCTCTAATCCGACCAAAAACGATCAAGATATAGCACTTGTTGTGCCCAAAAAAAATAGGTCCATGATCCGACCGGAAAATAGCAACCCCACTTAATATCAATATCAAGCCAGGTTTTTAATATACCGATCCAGGTGCTCTATTCATCCACCTTTTGGTTATTATCTCAAGTTAAGGGATAACCACAGTATCAAAGATCTTGAAGGCTGCACTTGGTAAGACAAGTAGGAAACTGATGCCACTTTTAGAAGAATTGCGCCACTTGAGTTCTCCAGAACTCAATCAATTTTATTAAAATCATCACCACACAATCAAGGATGATCCCATTGACCAGGTAGCCTATAAAGTAAATCCCAAGACATCTTATCCTTAGATCTAGGCCAACCATAAAAGTCGGTAAAATGCCATTTACCAATCAACCGATCTGTGACTTGCATATCTAAATGATGACCTGACATAGATTGAAATTTAATCTCAACCTCATCCAGCCACCAAATACTGAAACCTCTAGCTCGACCTCTACCGGTAGTATCCCCCGACCAACTAGCTCCATTAAAGAAATTAAAATCCTTGCGAAGGGCCATATTTTCTTCAACAGAGAGACGAGTTTCTATCAAAAGAGAACATGAGGGAATGAAGCTGGATGAGCGACTTCAAAAATCTAACTACACATTATTTCCCAGACCATAGTAGTTATAATAAATAATCCTCAACTAATCGGGAACTAATCCCCGAAGGGCATGGGTTCCGCGCACCATCCAATGAAAACTTCTTACTTAATTGCTTACTTGAGTTCTGTGACTTCTGTTCTAGATTCTGCAGAGTAGAAGGTTTAACTTTTCCTAGAAGATGACCAGAGCCATATGATCCTCCTCTTTTATACGGTCCTTTATTTCTTGTAACTTCTTCACCCATATTAACATAAGCTTTGTGAGGTCCTTCTGTATCCTTACCAGCCGCAGCCTGAACACCCATTGTCGGACCAACAACATGACGACTATCGTTACTATTTAGAATAGAAGAAGGAGGCTAGCGCTTCCCACCCAACTGGGATCTTTCCAGAGCAAGCCCAACCCAAACCGGGTTTTGCTAGACAGAAGTAGTGGGGATCGTACCCTCCTTCTAAAGGACATCAAATCTATCCACCGAAGCAATTTGAGTTGTCCTTCGCCGTGGGTCTTACCTGTCTCCCTGTGATCCGGAACGAGGTTGGTATTCCTGGTAGTATCTTTGTTTTTTACCCCTCGCCTTTATCCATTCGCCGTAAAGCTACTCGACTAGTCATTGCCCAGAATAGTAATGTCTATTTCATCTATCATAGAATTAACTTTGGGAGGGTCGCGACACTTGCACCAATGGAAGGTGCCCCATATATGCCACATGTAGTACACATATTATCAAGCCCTTCATACGAAATCAGATATTTGACGCCCACCAAAGTATATTTAGAAAGTAATGGTGTAGTAACATCCACTTCCACACAGATGTGAGGAAATTTGTCACGTGCTCCTTCCTTAGCAGCTCGATCCACCCTGACAGGAAGCCCAATGCATATAAAAATTCATTTAACGACTATGGGATTGTAGAACTTGATAGGGAGATTTAGTAATTGGAGCCACACCATAGTAGTTTTTCCTTTCATGGTCCAAAGGTTAAATAAATTATTGATGGACAGTAAGATAAGTGTCATCCAATATTCATGGTCCTTCCAAAACCGCCCGGTCATAATCATTCTTAGTCTTAAACCTAACAAAAAAACAACCATTTTGGAGATCAGAAATATGTACATTTCCATTTGTTGCCTAAAGGTAATTCAGCCTTGGAGCTAATGCCGAATAAGGAACACGATGCCCAAAACCTTTCACCATAAGATCTTATCTCCATGAACGCCGAAAAGAAACTTTTTTGGCGACCGTGAATAAAACGGGACAGCAAAGCGGGTTGAAGGTCTCCTCATCTATAACATCATTTTTTCTCTTATACCTTTCGCAACATCGTCTGAATCTGATTCAACAACGCAACATTCATCATCATAACAACGATTCTTAAAAAATTTATCTGAAAGTTGGGTCCAGTCATTTGGCGGGATCATATATTCCTTCATAATATCATCCTGACCCGCTGAGTTGTCATTCGGATCCTCGTATGTGATATCATTCTGACCTGCTAATTTCCAAAGAGCCGACTTTCTTTTTCAGTTGCGAACCACGATTGCCTTTAGCTGACAGCGAGGATGAAGCAAAGGGAGGATGTCTGCTTCCAGTGATCAAGTCAGGTGCTTTTGGCGTCTTCAATAGTGGCGTCGGCACCATCACGACAAGCGTAAAACTGATCTAAGAAAAAGACCTTCCAAGAATTTTAGAGCTTTTTGTAGGGTGAAAATGCGCTTAATGTAAACTTTTTTTAGCATAGATAGCTTTTGAGCTAATAAACGGGCGGTTTGGGCAGGCTAGGAGTCGGGTTAGTCAGGTTATGGGTACGGGTTATTTGGTCACGGGTTAATTAGGTTACAGATTCGTGGGCCACATGTTTGTTGGACCACGGGTTCGTCAGGTCACAAGTTGTCGGGTTGCGGGTTAATAGGATTACGGGTTTATCGGATCACATGTTCACCGGATCACATGTTCATCGGGTTTCAAACCATGTGATCCGGTGAATTTGTGATCCGATAAACCCTAAAACAATTTACAATCAAGCTACAATTGGGGCGGATCACAGGTTGGCTCAGATCGCCCATCAAGCTACAATCAATTTACAAAATATAACACTAAAATTTTAGATAATAAAAAATAGAATTTAGATTCAATAATAATTTTCACATTTTGTTTTCCTTAAATTTAATAAACTTGAGATTACAATTTTAATTCAAAACAGTAATAGAATTGTAGTAAATAGATTAGAAATTGAAATCTTAATTTTAGGATTATGAAATGGAGGATGAAAAAAGTGAAATCCCACTAAAGATTGGCGGTGATTTTATAATTTTGTGGATTTAGAAAATTTTGGATGGTAAAAACCTCCAAAAAATAAGTAAAGTTTTTCATTCTTGTTCATGTGTGTTAATAATTTCTCATTCCTGCTTTTTGTTCATGTTAGTAACTAAACAATAAATTCATCATAATGTTGACCAATTACCTAATTTTAGAGGGACAATATCTCAATTTGGTTCTTAGTTTATAATTTTATGTTATCAATATTGAGTGTGTTGTATGTATGTGAATTGATATTATCAACTTCTTTTGAAGAAATATGATTCTGAACTTGCAATTGAGCATCGAGTAATAATATCCTATTGTCGTGGATACAAAAAGTGGCTGCGCGGGTCACGGGCAGGCGAGTTACGAGTTTATCAGATTACGGGTTAATTGGGTTACGAGTTAGTCGAGTCACGGGTTTATCGGGTTACGGGTTTATCGAATCACGGGTTCATCAGATCACGGGCTGGGTGGTTTTCGGTTGTTGACTTTTTAGTCAAACGGGTTACGGATCGAGTTGGGTTGGGCGGATTGGGTTAGTTTTTGCAGGTCCTTGCGACGATAGGGAGAGATAGAAAACACACACAACCCTAACCACCTACCCAAGAGGTAAGGACTACCGAAAACACCCTTAGGAGATATCAAAGAGCCAGACATGTTACTGAATGGGCAGCTCCATTACCTGACAGATGAACGGTTCAAAAATTGATGTCTGGCATGGTTGTTAGGTGGTCCTAGATTTTTATGAGGATAGGGTCCCTAGCTGGCAGAACAGAATGTCCCGCATGAACGTGTCTTGCCAATGCCTCCTATTCAATCGCGATGGCGAGTAGTCTAAAACATAACCAACGTTCTATAAATAACCGCTTCCGGTACATCAAATCTTTAACACCAAGAAGAAAAACGGGACAACCACCACATATACATAAAATAACAAGAGGCTATATATGATCCAAAAGCGACAGAAAAAACACAAAAGTCTTCAAAGGATACTCTAATCTTATACCAATGATACATCAGTTGACCAGAATACTATATAACAAAAAACCGAAGCCAAAGAAACAACGTAAAACACATACTACAAGCAAACCATAGGAACTAACTAACTATAGAGAAACATATAAATTATCTGGCGAGTTTGTGGGCCACATTTACATGTTGAATAGTTCTTCTACATGGATAATCGTCGTAGGTGGCACATAGCTTAGAGGCTTTAAGCTGGAATGAAGGGAAGTTATTTCGTTACATCATGCACGTCAACAAAATTACAAATTAACAACCCTTAGACTCTATATTGATGGTATTGTTAGTCCGAGTGTTTTGAAGTGCTGCCACAGCCTTGTTAGCCAGTGTTTGAAAAAACTGAGCAGTCTTCTTGCACATTAAACATTGTGAGTGTCGACTCGCCATGAAGTCTATCGTATAGCGGGAAAGTAGCGGCATAATGAAAAGGTTCCTAAACTATACATGAACTTCACATATGTAAAAGTCAAAAATAAAATATAAAATATGTCAGGAAAAAAGATGATACAATATAAAAAAACATTCCCCAACTTAAAATATGCTATCAAGAAAAGAGTTCGAGAGTCGTTCCACAATAACAAGAATGAGGCCTATAGGAATATTAGTTACTAATAACCTCTGTAAACATAAGAAAATAAGTAAGAAAGAGAAGGGTACGTATATGGTAACTGTCACAAATGAGTATTAGTGGACTATCGTCTGGTAATGTACATTGCCGGCACCAAGAGCGACGCATAGGCGGAACGACATCAATGGCTTCTCTGTGGGTCTCGTAGTCTCCCGCGCTATTGATATCTACCACGATCGTTGTCACCAAATGAGAGTCGATGATAGCACCAATGGCATCTGCAATAGCCCAGTGGCGTGAAATCCATGATGCAGCCACGGGCCGCCAGAAGAGCCATCCTCGAGAGCACGAGAGAGTATCCGATGCAGAGCAGTTTTGAGAGTGTGGCAGTACGGGAGCAGTGTCCTTCGTAACCGCCACAAAGATGCTTGACTATTCGATTTGGCTACTGGTACATTAAAGTATACAAGCAAACTTATTCGAATTTGCAGTAGCGGCTCTTCGATTAATGGCTACGCCAAGGATTAATGGAATCTATCAATTTTGGCCATTTTGATTTTGGTATTTGGTGTTTTCCTCAATGATCAGATTAGGCTTGGCAATGGGTCGGATATGAGGCGGATACCCCCTATCCGTTACCCGTGAATAATGCCCACGGGTTTTACCCGTCACCGACCCATTAAGTTTGATGGGTAAAAGATTGTTACCAAACCCATGTTGGTACGGTTTTCGGGTAAACCCGTGGTTGTCAGGTATTGCCCAATGTTAAGTAAAAACAGTGTAATTTTATTAAACTCAGAATTCAGAAACTGAAATGTAAAAAGTACCCAACATCTCTACCCATATTCCAGAACTCTGGGAAATGAACTCGGAAAGAAAATAACATGAACTAGTGAAGATCCAATCATCCAGAATAGAAAACTTAAAAAAAAAGTAATAGGGAGTTCACTGAACATCAAACAAAATACTAATAAACCCAAAAATTGAAGTCTTTCTTCATGAGTGATCCATCATCAGCAACATTTATCACTCATCAAAATTCAATATCTGCAAGATAAATAATGTTGCATCATGTATTAGTCCGACTTCGATCCATATAGGATGCATAACCATTTTTGGAGGAGCAGTTAGAGCACAAACCTAGGACTAGTCGTCTAGGTTTGTAATAGCTGCAACATCATCTCCATCCCATTGTACTTACTAATTCGTGCCTTCTCCTTCTATTATACAAAGGTACAAACATAGAAGTATTGTCAACAGAGATTAAGAGTTTTAAAAATTTCATTTTTAGATTAGAGATTCATAGATAGATAGTAGAGAACTAGAGATTTCTGTAATTTGAAGCTACTCCTGAAATCACTAGTTAGTCAACAGGATTCGATCAGCATTACAAAAGTAGCTACAGAGTTTAAATGCATATAACAACCTAACATCATGCATCTAACAACGTAACATTAGACATCTTAAAAATCTCTTTACAGTCTAAATGAACTACTTAACACTATACATTTACAGAATCATAAGCAATCAGTCAATCACAATTAATATGTATAGCAATCTATGTTTACTAATTAAGCTTACCTCAATAGTCGAGGCACTATCATGTCTCCTGAGCAATAGCACCAATCTCACATGAATAACAACATAATAACTTGGATTAGGGTTTCTAGAATGAGCAATAGTAACAATCTTACTACATAAGCAGTTAAGCTTACCTCAACAGACGTTACTCAAAGCTAAAAATTCTTGTCTTGCCTCCGGAGCAATAGCAACAATCTAAAATACATATGAACAGAATACGTTAGATTAGGGTTTCTGAAATTGAAGAACAAAATAAGAAAGAAACTAGCTAACTTACCCGCACGAAGCCAATGAAGAAATCCCCAAAAGTATAGATTAGGGTTTGTTGCTTTCTTGAGTTTTCATAATGAACAGAAGAACTGCAGATAAAAAAACCCTAAAATTAGCCAGCTATTTATAGATATAGAAGTATGAAACGATTATTGAAGGTAAGAATCAAAAACTTATCTCGATCTAGGGTAGAAATCACATGCATGCACCATTCTCTAAGAATATGTGTTGATTGAGGCATTTTCGGTGACTGAAGGATGGATTAGGAATGACTTATAATGATATTGATCATGAAATTGAAGATTTTGGAGAAAAAAGGCCGAAAATGTGGAGAAATAGCAGGGATAAAAGATTTTTCGTCGTTTTGGTTGAGAGAGAAGGTCAGAATGGCAGAAAGTTTGAGAATAACTGAAGAGGGGGATGAATGCGGCGGAAATTCGCAACTAAAACCCTAAACAGTGGTCTTTATACCGCGTCCAAACCAACGTCGCTTTGTTACCGGTTTGGGGACGGGCCGGTTATCTCAATAACCATAACCGCCCGTCGCCCGAGTTTGGCGAGCCTCGGGTGTGCCCGAGCACAATAAAAGCCCATGGTTCATGGGCAGATGACCACACAATATAGGTGGGCCTCAACGGGTACCCGAAACCCGTGGGCCTGCTGACAAGCCTAGATCAGATGGTCAAATTTGGCAATATCCACTTAATTTGTTACCCAAAATGAATATTGTGTTGATTTGGTCACTTTAATGAGATAATTTATTAAAGATTTTTATATAGGTACTAATAATTAATTTAAATGAATATTTTGATGTAGTTTTTTTATTTTAATATAATTTGTTTTTGTCACTAATTATAATGTCATAATGAATGTAACCATCATAATTAGTCACTAATTATATTGTGTCACACAATTTTCCTTTAATTTTGATTCATTCATATGTTTTAGTAATAGAATTTCCAATATAACGTAAATAAACCCATACAACTTTAAATGACGTAATGAAATTTCCCATATTATCTTTTGTTCAAAAAGAAAACATAAATAAACCGATACAACTTTAAACAATAGTACAGTATATGCATGGATATAATTAAACTGCTTAGAACCAGTAGTTAAATTTGATCACTCCTGAAAAATGCTCAACGGCTATAGAAATCAGCTTACAACCACTAAAACCATCCACAATGCTATTCTCAAATTTTACCTACATTTTGAAAATTTAGGCGAAGAAAAACTGTTTTTCTCCAATATTACCATTTCTAAAGTTTGGTCATGTCATTTAAGTTTCTATCTGAACATAGTTTTCTGTTGATTTTCTTATTTGAGTTTCAAAATTTATTCATAATTTTAATTTTATGTAGTTGATAATAATTAATTAACATGAACATTTCGATGTAAATTTTTTTTATCTCAACATTAATTTTTTCGTCACTATATCATGACGTCATAAATGACGAAAACGCACCAATTCCTGACCAATGGTCATATGTTCATCCAATTTTTGATAGATTCCATGAACACATCCCACTTTTGATAGAATGAGTCGTGCCATCATTGTTCATCTAACTGTTGACAGAATGAGTAGTGCCATCAACTATTCATCCAATTTTTAATAAAATAAGTTGGGTCATCAACTATTCATCTGATTTTTGACAAAATGAGTTGTTCCATTAATTGCTCCTCCCACTTTTGATAGAATGAGTAGTGTCATCAACTATTCATCCAATTTTTAATAAAATGAGTTGTGTCATCAACTATTCATATGATTGTTGACAAAATGAGTTGTTCCATTAACTGTTCCTCCCACTTTTTATAGAATGAGTTGTGTCATCGACTGTTAATCCAACTTTTGACAAAATAAGTTGTGTCATCAACTGTTTATCCAACTTTACTCAATTTGGTGTAGAAATAATCTTTTTCTCTTACTATAAATGAACCCAAAATTATCTAATTCTATTCACACCACCTATTGAATACCTTCATTCTCTCAACGTGATAAATCTCTACACACAACAACACTTCCTTTCGCATCATGGATTCTCTTACTAGCTCAGCTCGTGAGAGGGAAAAGGTTTTAGATGAGGGGCAAAAGGAAGCCGATGATAAGCAATGGGAGCTAGAAGGTTACTATGAGCTTCGACGTGTAGAGATGGTCATGATGGATGGATGCCTTCAACACCAACACCAAGCAACGTTTTGTCATCATCGTTCCTCTTCACGAATATCAGGGAGGCGTATTAATAAGGAAGGCGCTCATTTACGCTTAATGCAAGATTATTTCAACTAGGTTCTTCCCGAAGATGATACAGGATGTCGCCTTTCCTTATTCAACTTAATCCTGATAGATGTGGGTCAACATGACCCATACTTTAAGCAATGCAAAGATGTTGTTGGTCGTACCTCATTCTCCCCACAATAGAAGCTTAAGAGTTCCTTTTGTATGCTTGCATATGGTTGCTCAACCAACTCTGTAGATGAGTAATCGTGAAATGGGAGGCCACCACCTTCAAGTGCTTGAGGAAATTGTGTACGGCCATCATAATTATTCATAGTTCTCAGCATTTACGAGCACCAACAAATAAAGATTTGTGTCGCTTTCTTGATCACAATACTCGTTATGGCTACCGAGGATGATTGGCTCCATTGATTGCATGCAGTGGAGTGAAAAATTGTCTAATATAATGGATACAAGAAGAAACCAACCATCCTTTACTATCCAATATGACCTCACTCGGTCTACAAAATCAACAGACGTTTGACCATTTCCAATGATCCCGTCCTTTGAAATTTCAATCGAACTGTCACCTTACACTTTGTCTTGAAGAACACTCCAATTTGGATTTAGAATATTCATAGAAATACTTCTTAATTCAGAGAGTTTTGGAAGAACTAAAATAGTGAGAACTTTTGAAACCCACGGACTACACATTGACACCCTAGTTTTGGGTCGAACTTGATTCTGGGTATTAATCAGAGTTATTGGCTCTAGAAAATTGACTGACGGGTGGATTATCATGGGCATGATCAGCAGCCTGTCAGAAGCGTGATCACTAATTTGTCACTGTCGTGACCATTAGTAGATCACAGGCGTGGTCGTCAGGCAGTCATGAATGTGGTGGTAAGTCTGCCATGGGCAGGGTGGACTTATTATAAAGCCATATCTGCGACCTACAACTCATAATTTACTGAAAGCAAAAACCTAGAATTCTTTGACAAACGATGCTCTCTTTCAAGAGGTAGAGAAGACCAATTAAGGGAGAAGACATAGCTAATCGATCCCAGACATTGACAGATGGTTAGAGAGGCAAGGAGAAGTATCTGAAGGTAACAAATCTTCTTCTTCTCTCTCAATCCTTTAGATTGAAACTCCCATAGTAAAATCTTGACAGATTAGGGATTTGGGGGTTTGGGATTTCAATCCAACGATTGATCTCTGCAGGTCATACGGGATAGGAGACTTGAGCTTTGGGAAGGTAGCTACATTTCAGACTCTACCAGGAAGCTAATAAGAGGTGGGGGAAAATTAAGATTACATTCTGCTTATATGCGTAGAACTGTAATAGAATGTTGGGGATCCAATAATTGGATGTATCATGTGATACAACAAAGGGCTCTCATGATTGTACAATAGCGTGTGATCTACTATACATGTGTTGTGATGTGATACAGAGCAGGGCTCTCATGACTGTACAATAACGTGTGATCTACTATACAAATGTTATGATGTGATATAGAGCATGACTCTTAGACCGTGAAGTAGATTGTGATCTACTGTACAAGCAGTGTAACATGGTTCGAGCATAAGCTCTTGGTGGTTGAACTGTAGCTTGTGATTCAAAGATCATGATATGACAGGATAGGCCTAGGTGACAATTATGATGTGCCAGTCACCCACCCCCGGATTGTGCAATCCCTTATGTGATATTCATGTTTAGGCAAGACGTGTAGAGTATGCCTACAGATGTTGCTCACACGTGATTGAGGGTGCTTTCATGGTTTGATCCACCATGAGTCTATCCACAGAATGTTAGGGGTGACCGATGCTAGGTAGATGCATACAAGACCACAGGGTCACATTATTAGATGTCAGTCTCAGTTCTACGTGAGTCTAGGTAGCCACTCTGTGCTTATCACTGACCCCGTCCCATTCTTCTTTGCTTGTATGACGGTGGAACCTTAAGAGCCAATTCAACCTAAGAGGAACGCATGAGCAAGCCCGATACCTCGATCGAGTGGCTCTGAGAGTCGTAGAGAGAGGTACCTTAGAGGACCCTTTTACCCTTTTAGGTTTTGAGGATTTTTAGTATATTTTTCAGATACCTTATCTCTGGATGTTGTTCCCTTTGTTTTCAGGATGTTTTTACCTTATACTTAGGTATTGATGTTGAGCCATTTATGTATGTATGTATGTATGTATGTATGTATGTTTATGTTGATTTGAGTCCAACCCGCGAGTCATTGCATAAGTCGAACCTAATAGTTTGACCCGTTGTCTAGTAGCGGGTTTCACACGTATTGACTCAATTACCCATTTTTTGTTCTGTCTGGGTGCATGTTTTAAACAAGTTTGGAAATTCAGGAATTTTAGAACATGCATCGTAGAATGATTTACCTAAACTTCAAATTTTAGAAGTTTGGATGAATAAGGGTCCAATGGTAAGCTAAAATAGTAAAATTCTCAAAAAATCAAAATACCCGGTTGAATCTCATTGGGAAGAAGACAAATTTGTTAGAATTGTAGGGCCCACCAATTAAGTAGAGGAGAGATGTCAGTAGACACACGATGTGCACTAATTGGGTGTTGGGAGAGTATAAAAAAAAGAAAAATCTAATTTATTTGTTTTATCAACAGGATTTTTTTTATGGTGAGATGATGAAAATCTTCTAAATTCTAAATGATTAATCTCAATTCTTAATTTGAAAGTTTTTTATAAGTATGAAGATAATTAGTTAATAATTAATGATTCTCTTTCGTTATAATTGATATCCTTTTTATTACTTTTCATATTATATGTTAGTGTTTTAAATTAAACTATATATTTTTTATTTCTTTCTTCTCTTTCTCAAATTATCGACGGAGATAAGGATTAATTTTTGAAGGACACTTCATCTTTTTTTACAATAGTGTAAACTAGTTTATTGTATTTGATGATGTCTTATTTTCCATGTAGGGCGAATTAGTACAATGTTCTATCGTGCCCGTTACACATGTTTCAGAGTCTTAAACTTTTCATTTATCAAAGTTATATATGTTTATGTGAATGTAGGCTGAACTAGTTCACTTTAAAAGTTATGCCTATTTAATAGTACGATCTCTCTTATATGTTCTACCATACTACTCATTCAACTCAACTACTGAATTGAATAAATGTCAAATGACAACAAATATGTTGTAGAAGTTCATCAAAAGTATGAAATAGTGACTGTGTTATAGCATGTTCTACCATGCACATTACTAATGTCGAATCTAAAACATTCAAGGTTAACAAAAGGCTTACAAGCACCTTCAACTACTAGTCACAACAAAAGGCTTACAAGCACCTTCAACCAGTAAATGAAATCGTCACTGATTTGTTTGATCTTCACACTTGTAATTACATAAAAGCCAAGTTTCTTTACGGCTTTCAAGTGTTCTTTGCTTGAAGGATTAGCCCATCACTAACAAAATTCTGTTTGGGTTGCATTGGGTGGATAGGGATGATTGCTCTCCAACGTCAGCTATTTTTCACAGTCAAAATTTACCTACAACAAAAGTAAACTAATTCATATGTGAACGGGACATACCACAAACCAACCATCACCTAATCTACCATAACACTGAACTAGTTCCGCCACAAAAATGATTCCAGAATTAGAGAAAAACAACATTAGGCAAATATACCGACCAATCCTGAACTAGTTCAACAAGGAACTTGAAGGAACTAGTTCAGCTAAACATTAGACAACAAATCAGTTTACGTGATATAATATGAACTAGTTCTACAATGACAATTCAACCAGAAGAACCTAAACTAGTTCGACATTAACAATCATGCACTAATAATTAAATCGGAAGGACAAAACCTGAACTAATAATGCATTGAAAATTTTACTAGAAGGACCCGAACTAACGATTCTAATGGAATTTGAATACAAAGAAATTAGGCAAATACATAACCATGAACTAATTCATACTATTGCAAATTTACTAACTAGAACTAGTTCAACAAGGTACAATTAGGAAACTATTGCTGACTGAAATTATAATCCAAACAAATAAAAAGTAGGCAGAACTTGTTTAGGAAAAATAGGCTGATATTAGATTCAAAATGATTTCAAGAACATATAAAGTATGTTAAAATCGAAAATTAAAACGAATTGGAACGAGTAAAAGTACTACACCCACAAATCAAAACAAAACCATATCGACAGACAACGCTAGTAATGAACACCTCGATCTCGGATAGTCCGAACCTTACTCTTTCACCGGAAGCAAATCAAAACCACCGCCTCAACAATCAAATCCATGTACGTGAAATTTAAACCACTGTCCAAATCAAAATCAAACAGCAAATGAAAAAAATAAATTCACCACCGGAGAAACCAAATCCATTGCCACGGAACTAGTTCATAATTAAGGTATAATTAATATATGAACCTGTTACGTTGAACTTCTGTTGGAGATTTCACTCAACAATGGTTATCAGAAAGATGGTTGCTTTTCTAGAAACGAAACCTTGATGACAGAACACAAAATCGTTTGTGTTCCCAGGAAGTAGGGGAGTCACAAAGACTATTTAAATCCCTACAACCTTAGGAATCATTTCTTTAGAATACCCAAGTTAAGAAATTCGTGCACAACAATGTTCCAAAGAACTTAGGGGGATCTTGGATCATGAAGGAATCGTGGATACCACTTTCCGAAAAGAGTATTTCGACCCTTAGAAGCCTTGGGTTACACGAAATCTCTCCCCAGGATAAGACCATCACCACTCTTATTCTTAGGCTCAAGAGATAAGAGTAAAACCTTGAGAACATTTGGAGAAAGATTACTCTACCACTTTTAATACCAAAGTGCCTTCATGTGTTGAATGCTTTGTGTGGTGTATGGAGAATGAATATAGCATTGGTGTCTCCTTTCTCTAACCCACTCCTTCATGACATATTCACTCCTTCATGAAGAGTTGTGTCCATCCAAACAAAAAGGAAGGGAAAAAGGTGTTGTTTGGTAATTTTTGAATGGTCTCTTTCGGTTCAAATCAAAAGATAACTAACCCTTTTGGAGGGAAAAGGAGGGTGACGATCCATAGGAATATAACCATCCTTATCTACTCAAATTTCAACTCAAATAGGAGTGGAAATTTTGCCACATTAGGTGGGAAGACCAGCTTCCACCTACACTTCTCACTAGGTCACTTTAGCTCCTGAAACTGTGTCACTACCTTCTGAGTTCAACTTGAGCTAGGTATTATTTAGTACCACTCTCCTAACTCATTTTCAACTTAGCTCAAAGTATTTTGAGCTAATGTTAACTAGAGTTAGCTAGGATAATCATGAGTCAAGCCATGATTAGCTTAGGTAGAGCCATCACTACCACAAGGTAAGTGTTGCTACTACTAGTGCCTAATCATAAGCTTCTCACACCTAATTAGAGCTACTTAATGATTGTAATAAGAATACTTAAGTCACCATGAGCTACTCATAGCTTAAATGAATAATCATAAAGCTACTATCAAATAGCTATGAGCTACACTTAGGTGCGTTAAGCCATCATGAGCTAACTCTACCTACCGTGAGATGTTTCTAGCTGCTTTGAGCTGACTTTAATTTACTTCTAGCTCTATAGAGCTAGTACCAAGTAATCAAGTTCCTCCTCCATGCTTATTGAAGCTTTATTGAGCTACTTATCAAGTACTCAAACCCGCAACATTACAACATAATGTTATAAACCACCGAAGTTGAGTTTAAGCAACTAAAGTTACTAAATCTCTCAATGTTACTTTTGATCCAAGTAAGATTGAACCATGTTACTTTAAGTCCAAGTATCATAATTTCCAATAACTCCCGACTGTTCTCTCTTGTCGTTGAAAATACAGATCTGTTGTTCAACCGCTCTCTCTGGCCGCCGGAGATACGGATCTGTCATCGTTTTAGAGGAAGAAAAGTGGGGGACCAAATTTTAAAAATGACGGCTCTAGTGAAAACCGAGGTAAGGGATGTAGGGTTTTCAATTAAATAGTACTGTTATGGGCCATTAGATGAAAAAAATTAGCATCTGATGATTCTAATTCAATCATCTATATTATAGATGATTTCTATCATCTATTCATATGGGCTCCCATTACCAACAGCTCTTGAGGGGAGTACATGTGGATAGATTATAGTAGTTATTATTATTTAGATGATTGGATATGGACTGTCAGATTGGACGAAAATCTCATCTAATGGCCTATTGCGTTTAGGAGGAGACTACTTCCACAGACGACTGCGTCTTATCCATTGGTGATTGTTAAGGTGGCAAATCCATCGGCTATGACGAGTACGACAAAACTGGATCTTCTGACAACAAAAATAAATCCACTAGCTACGGTTTCATCGACGACGTAGGTATATCTTGTTTTAAATATGATCCCGTATGGTTATGGGTTTTGGTGTTTCATAAATTTCGACCTAATTTCACAGTGGAGGTGGCTTTGCGGGTGAAGTAGTTCATAGTTGTTTCCAGTAGTCTATTCTTGATTTTTCTATAGGGTGAAGTAGTTCATAGATTGGAATAGTATTGACATATTGAATTATTTGGGTGAAGTAGTTCAACTGCATTTCATGTTCAATTGCATTTTTATAGGGTGAAGTAGTTTATAGATTTGAACAGTAGTGGAATATTGATTTGTTTGAGTGAAGTACTTCAATTGAATTTTTATAGGGTAAAGTAGTTCATAGATTTGAACAGTAATGAAATGTTGAATTGTTTGGGTGAAGTAGTTCAATTGCATTATTATAGGGTGAAGTAGTTCATAGATTTGAACAATAATGAAATGTTGAATTGTTTGGGTGAAGTAGTTCAATTGCATTACTATAGGGTGAAGTAGTTCATAGATTTGAACAATAATGAAATTTTGAACTGTTTCGGTGAATTAGTTCTATTGCCTATCTTGTTCAATTGCATTTTTATTGGGTGAAGTAGGTCATAGATTGTGGTTCCTACACCACTACCCTCCTTTGACTTTGGTATTGAAGAGGAAGACGTGGACAAAACAAACACACACAATATCACCACCGTTACGACATCTGAGAATGCGGATGCGAACAATGACCAGGTTTATAGTATAGATCTTTACATATTATGCTTTTTGATAGGGTTGTTTAGTTGGGAAGTATATCTTGTTTTGGTTGGTATTTTGTACTATTCAGGTAGTTCTTTATTTTCCAATTTCTTTTTCTATGCATGAACCTGTTCAGCTGTTAAGAGAGATTTGTTCTGGTGTGTGGGAAATTAATTTCTTGGATCTAGATTAATTTGTTGTAGACATCAGTTCTAGTTGACCTTTTTTGCATTTATATGTAAATGAGTTCGAGTGAATTAGTTCTGCTACTTAGTTGGTCCAGAGTCATGCGGCCAAAATACTTTTAGTGTATAATTAAATTATTTTTATCTGTAGGATGACACGGAAGATGACCTGCCCATTTCCGACATCTTAAAAAGGAAAAGAAGTAGTAGTGTAGCTAAATTTAATGGTGTCGAGAAGGTCCGATCGTTTGAAAAAACCAGAACCATCCATTGTTTCTCCATACACATAAAACAAAAAGAATAAGAAGAAGTTAACAACAGAAGAGAGTGAAGAGGTGGAAGAAGACCATTTAGTGTGGGATGACAAGATAGCGTTGAAGAACATAATGGATCCAGCCCTAAGCATGTATCTTTATATTATTTTTTACTTGAACTGCATATGAAATAGTGTTGATGTATGTGTGTATAGTATTATTAAATTATTTGTTTGGCGAATTATTGAAAAATTAGTGGAGAGAAGCTGGTGCGACGAGATGGATGCAAATATGTACTACATCGACACCATATGCAAAAGCTGTTGAAGGGTGGGAAAGTAATATCACTGTTTTTTGAGAACTATGGAGATTATCTAAACAAAAATCTGGTGGATGGCTTAAAACCAAGCAGATGGGTCTTCCCGTTGCGAATAGCTGTAAGCAATGAATAATTGAATAGACTGCGTAGTACAGATAATATGTATATTAGAGAATATGATCATTGTTATTGGAAATCACAGGGTGAACTGCACAACAAGATTACGACAGGTATGAAGGTATCGACGTCGAGATTTGGGAAGACAACATATGAACTTATTCATAAGAAGCATTGGTTGGTTGGTGTCGATGACATTACAGGCGCCTGTGAATTTGTAAGTGTACTAGTTCATACAGGAATTTAAAATTTTAAGACCTTAAGAAGTCTGATAATAGCAAAATGATTTATTGATATTTCACTACCAACTTTGTTTGCGGTGGTTCTTTCCAATAATGTATGAGGGAAATTATAAGCTCTTCATCATCAACACAAAAGACAAGTGTTATGAAGTTGATGACACTAGGGGTGCAAAAGATTTCAAGAAAAAATGGAAGAAAACCGGAGATGTTTTGGTGAGTTATGTGAAAAAATATTACAGTGTTGTTCAGAAAGTGGAGGATTTCAGTGTCTACAAGTGGTATGTCTTTGAAGATGTGGACCTTGAAGATGCCTCAAATAATAACAGAGTGTTGGACATAATGGAATGCTGGTGTGGCGGAGTTGAAATGCCAATAAATTAGGGTATGCTGAAAGGATGAAGAAAAGAAGGGTAACATTAGCCACTGAAATCTTTAGTTATATCAACTACAACATTTTGTACGAACTTGGACGAGAGATTGCTACGTCTCACTATGACATTTTATTGACACATGCGTGATGCGAGCTAGGTAGTGAAGATTGTGCTTAGTATTGGCGACTATTTTAATGTTTTATGGTTTGTAGTTCAAAGTGATTCGTTGACTATTTTAATGTTTCTATGAGTCAGTAAATGATGAACATGAATGTGATTTTTTATTATGAATATAGCAGTTGGTAGAATGAGTTATGTTTCGATGACTATTTAATTACGATGACTATCTAGTTGTGATTGAGTGAACTAGTTGACTGTTACTAGGCGAACTAGTACACTGGAACAGGACAATCTAGTTCATTCTACTAATTCTGACATATCTTACGAGCCAACCAAATAACACAGAGCACACGTTAATAGGAAGAACTAGTAATATGAACTGATTCATTATGCTTATTCTATGGCTCATATAGGAAAAATCAAGCATGTCGTAATCAATATAAAAGCATGTTTTCCCAAAAGCAACCATTGTTTCATATAACTTTGGTCAAGAAAATAACTGTACTAGTTTACCATTTATAGAAGAAGTTTGAATAATAGAAAAGGGAAAAGAGCAACACATGCCCCCAAACAGTACTCGACCAACTAAAATTTGTAACAAAAATAAAGGACGACATCAGAGGCCACCATTGTTCATGGATGCAACTTCTTTACGAGCCTTAGCTTTCTCTTGTTGAACATACTTCTCCCTTTCAAACCTTGACTTTCATTTTAGTCTGACTTGTGATTTGTTAGGATTGGCTCTCTGCTTCAAAATGGATGTATGGGAGGTGGGTATGGAATTGTCTCCCACAACTAAATAAAAAAAAACAGATTTTCATAAGTACATTAGTGGAGAAATTTTTTAGTATAACAACATTTGAGAGCACAAATCTGAATTAGTTGGCGGAATATTATTACCCACGGTAGAGAGTTCAATAAGCTTTGAACGAACGAACTCGCGTACGTCGCCAATTTTTGCCTTTCCAATATGTGTAGTGACACTGCCCACACAATTCTTCAAAAGCGACCGTCAAGAACAACGAACATAACTCATAATACCATCCTACTTAAGTATTGGAGTTAGTAGAACGAGGGTGTATTGAACTTAAAGTCAAGTCCCATTTTAGCAGTCTTTGTCCATCGATAGAGAAAGTATCCAACTAGGATTGTTTGTGCGTCCTTGTAGGAATATAAAACCAACGCGTCCATCGTTCTGAGTAGGTGACGGCAAATCCATCCTTTATAATAAAAAAGATGACACGTGCAGGTGTATTTCCAGTCTTTAACATTAACTGTCACACATCGCTCATCCAACCACGTTGTCAAGTCATTGTCCTTGTGGTGCCATTTGAAAAATTGTACACCATTCCCAATATTTATTGGTGGGGAACATGGAACATAGGACATTGATAATACAAATTCTTCCTAAAAGAAACCCAATATATTCCTAGTATAAACCTGCAGACAAATATCTGGAAAAATCAGTCGTTCTTTTTTCTACCATTGAACTACTTCGATTTGAAAGAGACATAAAAATGCACTGGACTAACAAACTATGTAGTGGACTAGTACAACAGAAATAGTTGTAGTATACAGCATACCTGAGCAGCTTGACAAACAAGTGGGCAACTCTGATAACGGAGAATAGGAAGCCTATCCCCTTCTTCAAAGTCTTGTTGTAGCTCAGCATCCCTCTTCTTCTCAAGCATTCTATTGAACTGAGTGAAGAATTGATGAAGGTTGTTCTTAGTGTTAAGAACCTTGAAGATTACTGTTTAAAGTTTTACTCAACGGTGAACTTCGCATGCCATCGGTGAAATTATTATCAACCCATGCCGAAGATTATTGGTGACGACACTTCCGAATGTATGTAAACCAAGGATGACCTTCTGGAAGGTTGTCTGGGAAATGTCGTTGGATCATCAGTGACCAATAATCATCAAACTCTTGTTTGGAATCAACATTGAACATAATCATTTGAACATCAAACCCATTCTTCGTAGCCTTCCTAAGTTTGTCCATAACATTCTCGTTAATATGGAACGTACATAACCCATGGAAGCTTTTCAGCATTACAGATCTAATTTCTCCTACAATTGCTGGACACTGATCCGTGAATATAGTTTTTGGATGTTTTCCCTTCATGCATCGCAAAAACGTATTAAACAACCATTTGAACCCTAGTATTTTCCCCTCATAAAGCAGGTAAGCACCAAAAACAGTTAAGTTCCAATGGTGATTAAGTCCAGCAAATAAGCCTGCCAAAAGAGATGAGAAATGAAAATGAGATTAGGTGAAACTTAAACTAGTTCAGGTGTGGAACTAGTTCAGTTTTCAAAAGTGATGAAAACTAAAAATTAGGTGAAACTTGAACTACTTCATGTGAATGTCGAGTTTACATTATTGGGAAAACATCAATCCTAACTAGGATTGCACAGCCAAACTATGAGATGATGAAACATCTAAAGCGAGAATAAAATTACCTAATGGTCGGAATTGGTTGTTAGTACGATATATTGTGTTGAAACATATCGCATCACCGAAACAGTGATAGTCAAAATGTATCCGCCCAAAATATACTTTCAATTCTATTATCAGCATCATACTGGATGTCATGGTAGAATGCAGGGTTCTGATTTGATTCCAATCTAAACCACTCGCGCATAAAAATTTCTCCACCATCCTTGATCGACGATCGTCGAAGGGCTTGCACATAATTAGCTAAATTCCTAGGGTGAACCCAAGGCTCTCCCGGCCACCACTACACATTGCCATGAAATCATACGAATCACGTGTAGAAATGCCAACAACGTCGTGCATCTTAGCAATCTGACGATGCGTATATGAAATATGGTGATTGGAATCATGAACTGCTTTAAATGGGGAGGGGTAAGATTATGATTATGTATGAAACACCATTCATAAGGGACATACACCCCCTTATCGCCAACAAGCTTCAACTTCATTAACATTGTGCAACCGACACGAATCTCAACATCTATCCTTTTACGGGGTTTTGTTTAATCCAATTTACCCTTATTTTTGGGATCGTGCTCACTTCTGTCATGAAAGCGTTGCTTATTGCAACTCAACACGAAATATTGAATAATGTCAGTCTTCACCTACTTACTATTGTATTGGTTCGATGAAGATATACTCAATGTGAAGCCCTAAGTACATCTGTAGTCTGTGTAATATGAATTAGCATCTTCAACTGATTGGAGCTCTAATGAATTCCAATTCGCAATAATGGGCACATCTGCAAAGCCAGGGAAATGTAAGAATTTGAAAAGTAGAACTAGTTCATTATGTGTAGTAATCTGAGAACTACTTCACTTGATGAATACAAAAAAAATCACCATACGTTTGAGATGTTACACACAAAAATAAGAGAAAATAGTTAAGCAACATAACAATACCTTCTTCTCTTATAATGGGAAAGGACTCGTTAGAATGAGAAACTGAATCAAGCGACTCTAACTGACTACTGACAACTGTATAGGATAAGAACGAAAGAACGACGAATAAGTAAAATTAAACAATATAAACTACCTACAACCTCAACAAATAAAAGAACATACCTACAACCTCAACATGGTTGCCAAGGCTATTGTGAATGGGATTTTCTTTTGAAATATTGCACGGACGGTTGAACTCGACATCAAGAAAGGAGTTTAGATCAAAGAAAACGATGATTGAGAGTTTGATATTTAAGAAAACTCAACGCTATTAAACAGTTGATCGAGATTCATTACGAGAACCGTTAAAAGATAATAAAATGATGAAACAAAACAAACAAAAATGAAAAAAAATGAAAAAAAACATAAAAAAACCCTCAAATAAACGCATTAGAAGAAAAAGAATAAGAAGAAAAAGGTCTAGAAAACAAAAAGAATTGTAGTTTTTTTTAAACCAGAAAAGAGGGAAAGTAAATTAAAAATAAGAAAAATAAAAAAATAATAATATTTAAATGAAAAGATATTATGAATATTAAAAATTAAAGATCCACATTACAAAATAAATAAAAATAAATGATTAAGATTTATTATCTATAATCTAGATGATTTTTATCATCTCAACACAAAAATACTGCTGTTGAGTCTCTTTTATTTGTGTTAGAAACCTCTGTTGTATTTGTTATAAATGCAATGACTGTATTTGTGTCATCATAAAAAATATGGCGGTTATATATAACAACTATAATTTTCTTTTACCAAATCTATAGCTATTGGTTCATTTATTTTGTAAACTTCACAACTTTTCAATATTTTTTTTTTCATACTGAACCTCTCTGAATTATTGATCATGACGGCGGTTATTTGAAATAAAAAATGGAGCATTCTTGAAGATGGGAGGATCAACATTGGTCAAACATTATGTCATTTTTGGGTGCCAGTTAAAATTATATTGGGTGAGAAATGGTTCGGGATGCCACATAGTATTGTTGGGTTGCAATCTCGTTAGATGATGATTAATAGTCAATGTGGGGGTTTGGAATGCGGGATTGAGAAAGACAAATGCGAGACTAACGAGCGGATCTAATTTATATGATGTGGTTAGTCACTTTCTTGTTATATTTATTTCCGTGTGGTACTAATTGTATTAATACTAAGTTTATACTTACTAATATAATTGAGGTGAACTTTTTAATATTCTTGGTGAACCGATACTCTTTAATATATTAAATTGATCTCGGCCGCTCCTTACTGAGAACAAATTTCAGCCGTTCACTTTAATTCTTTTTTGAAATTGAATTAATTAAAAAAAGAGTTTAATGATCATTTGACTTAATATATGGTCATGTTTAGTTTTATCTTTCTAATTTATTCACTTGTGAATATTTAGATATTAACATTGCACTTACGAATCACTTTAATTCGATGATATGAATTTATGGATGAATAAACCTAACCTCACTCATCATTATTTTAATTAAACTCTTATTATCGTTGAAATTTGACATTTATAAATTTCATTACCTAGTAACATGAAATTTTATTTAAAATATTAATCATTGGATGTCGTTGTTTTAAGATAAACTCTTTAGTGCACCGATGTATGTTAGATGGTTAATACTCAATGCTAGAACCTTAAGCCATTTTAAAACACACACAAACGTATCTCACATCATCCCTTTAACATTTTTTCATATATTTAAATTTAGTTCAATCCTTTTTTGCAATTTAGAATTGTCTACTACATTATTCTAAACTCGATTTGCTTTCTAGTTTCTGTCATGGAAAAGAATGCAACTTCTACTTTCTACATTGCATTCCAATGCTGCCGGCAAACTAAAGCTCTAAGCTGCCGGCCGACAAATGCAATCTCCACAATAGAATACCATAATCCCGGTTTTGATTCGGCCACTCTTCTTTCAGAAACAATCAGTGACACCCACTCACAGTAATGATGGATTCAAAGCTGCGTACGGAGGTGTCGATGCAGTTAGATGGCAAAGTCTTTATCAGCTGCTTCGCTCATACAGTCATGGATATTTCAGCTACAAAGATCGACCAGAGGGAGGGTGCACGATGTTTTCGGGTGTATAGACTGTTGGCTATGAGGTTCCAAGTAGCAATCGTTCGAGTGTTGATAGAAGAAGAGATCTAGGATTAAGACGGAATCGTGGGCACCACTTTCCGAAAAGAGTATTTCCACCCTTACAAGCCTAGAGTATCAGGAAATCCCTTCCGAGGATAAGACCGTCTCACTCAAGTTCTTAGGCTTCAGATACTTGATTCACTCTCAGAATTCGTAGGCAAGGATAGATGTTAGTTTCTGTGTATTTTCTGTACACTCATTGCCTCCTTTATATAGGCAAGGGGTCAAGGACGAATAGGTGTGAGTATCTAGCACCAAAAGGTGTCACTATCCCTAAGGATAGACTTGTAGGCAGCAGCCAATAAGTTCCCTACGGGTATTGGAGGGAAAACAATTCAGACTGAGTTTGAATCACACGAAAGGGTGTGTACCCATTTGACCTAGGTGGGAGTGTTGCCACTCCTGCTACCTAGCTCCCCACCTTCACTCTAGCTCAGCTGAGTACCTCAGCTAGTGACACTGTCATCCGGCTCAAGGTTGAGCCGGACGAGCTTCAGTGTCAGTCCCTAGCTATGTCTAGCTCACCGAAGAGCTGACACTAGCTAGTTAGGCTTAGTTCCTGAGCTAAGTGAGGTTTCCCGTCAGCTCACATATTCATCCTATCTTTGGCATCACACCAAGGTCAAGTCCATGGTGTATATTTCCAACATTCCTCCCCCATTTTAGTGAAGTCTGTGATTTCGCTAAAATTACAACAAATATCCAATCCGAAAACACTTGTATCAATGAAAATGTCACGAAGATTGAATTTTCATCTAGTACATTACACATTCCAAATTACTCGAATATAGGGGTGTCTCTATGGATTGAACCCGTCTACTCATTTGAGTATATGAAGATAATATACACAAGAGTTTCTCCTATCTATTCCAAGATATCCCGACACTATTAACCGCCATGTGTCCCAATCCTCTCACGAGCGCACACGAAACCAAGTCCAAGTTCCTTGAAGCGGCTACACTTCATGCTCGCATAGGTCAACTCCTTTCTCGTGTACTGCGTATACACTTTGTCAAGGAATCAATTAAGAAGTTAAACTTCAACCTCTATCACTCGCGAGTTCGGAGCACATACCTTCGAGATGGTGCAAACCTTGTGCTCCGGTTTCCATTCGTAGGCTTTCCGCATTGAATTCTGCCTCTAACGTTGTATTAGAGGGGAATTGGGTGTCCTACGTTTGGAGAACTATACAGACTTTAGTCCCACGCCTCCTGCCGATTTGGCAACCAAATCTCTCGCTAATCCCTTTGTCAAGTTATCAGCCAGATTTTGCTTAGACCGAACATATTGCACCGTGATTGTCCCGTGAGTGATCAGTTCACGAACAACACTATGCCTCACCCCTAAATGACGAGACTTGCCGTTATAGACCTGACTATAAGCCCTAGCCAGAGTAGCATTACTATCACATAAGATAGAAATCGGTGAGATAGGTTTCGGCCATAGTGGAATCTCATAGACTAGGTCCCTTAGCCATTTTGCCTCCTTGCCAGCAGCCGCTAATGCTATGAATTCAGATTCCATAGTGGATTTTGAGATGCAAGTTTGCTTCTTGGAAGCCCACGAAATTGCACCTCCCCCAAGTAGGAATACCCATCTAGTAGTGGAAGTGTGATCCTCCATATTGGATATCCAACTTGCATCCGAGTACCCTTCAAGAACCGATGGGCACCCCTTATACGTTAAACCGTAATCCATGGTTCCTTTAAGGTAACCAAGTACTCGTCTGATTGCATGCCAATGATGAGTACTAGGATTACTCGTATATCTACTCAACTTGCCTACCGCATAAGCGATATCAGGCCTTGTGCTTGTCATGGCATACATCAAGCAGCCAAGCACTTGTGAGTACTCGAGTTGAGACACTGCCATTCCTGTGTCGGGCATCAATTTCACACTAGGGTCAAATGGAGCCCTCAATTCTCGACATCCCTTGCCACTAAACTTGGCAAGTACCTTCTGAATGTAATGACATTGACTCAACGAAATTTCCTTCCCATTTCGTTTGATCCTAATCCCGAGGATCACATCTGTCTCCCCCAAGTCCTTCATGGAGAACTTTGATGACAAGAATTCCTTGGTATTATCAACCTGTTCTTGATCAGTTCCAAAGATGAGCATGTCATCTACATACAAACAGATGATCACTCCCTTGCCGAGTTCATCAAATTTCGTATACACACACTTGTCTGCTTGGTTTAAACGAAAACCATGTGACAAGACAACATCATCAAACTTCTGATGCCCTTTGTTTTGGTGCTTGCTTCAGTCCATACAAGGACTTGATTAGTTGGCACACCTTATGCTCATTTCAAGGCATAACAAAACCTTCCGGTTGTTCCATGTATACCTCCTCATCGAGATCTCCATTCAAGAACGCAGTCTTGACATCCATTTGATGGATCACTAGATCATGGATCGATGCTAGTGCTATTAGTAATCTAATAGTCGAGATCCGAGCCACGGGAGCATATGCATCAAAGTAATCAACACCATGCCGTTGTTTAAAGCCCTGAATCACCAACCGAGCTTTAAACTTATCGATAGAACCATCGACTTTCATCTTCCTTTTGAAGATCCACTTGCTTCCCAACGGTTTACATCCCACAGGGAGATCCGTTAACAGCCAAGTGTTATTCCCCAAGATGGAATCCTTTTCCTCGTCTACTGCCTCCTTCCAAAAGGCAGCGTCTTGCGATCGCATAGCCTCTTCATATGTACTAGGGTCATCGTCAACATTGTGGCAGTACAAGTGTTTCGATCCTAGTTCCATCCTGGTTCCCTCAACCAGATATACGTTGAAGTTGGTATTTAACGAACTCTTCAAGGCCAGCCTTTGGCTTCTACGAGGCAAAGCCTGCTCGTCTGTAGGGACAGGCAGAATTTCATTTGATGACGGCATCAAATCCTTGGGTCTTAGGATCGATGAAAAACGATTTTCATCAAAGATGGCATCCCTAGACTCAATCACAGAATGCACAGCGTGTGCATCGTTAGATTCTATAACATAGAACCTATATGCCTTTGAATTTTCAGCATATCCCACAAAGATGCAATCAATGCCTCTTTCTCCTAAAGTCTTCCGTTTAGGATCAGTGAGCTTTACTACAGCCCTACAACCCCAAACTCGAAGGTAACTCAAGTTTAGTTTCCGCTTATACCACAATTCGTATGGGGTAATTCTGTTCCGTTTGTTAGGAACCCGGTTTAGTAGATAACAAGCCGTAAGCATGGCTTCACCCCAAAATCCATTACTCAAACCTGAGTATGACAACATTGAATTTACCATCTCTTTCAATGTTCGATTCTTCCTCTCAGCCACACCATTCTGCTGAGGTGTGTATGGAGCAGTGGTTTCATGAACGATCCCAACACTTTGAAAGTATGATGGATCATAGAACTCCCCTCCTCGATCAGTACGAAAGATTTTGATCGAGATACCTTGTTGCAGTTCAACTTCGGTTTTGAACACACGAAATTTCTCAAGGGCTTCATCCTTTGAGTTCAACAAGAAAGTATAGCAATACCGAGAGTAGTCATCAATGAAGTTGATGACATACTTCTTTCCTCCGATAGTTGGAGTGCTATGCAAGTCACACAAATCGCTGTGTATCAACTCAAGCATCATTGATATCCGTTGGATATTAGTGAAAGGCTGACGAGTAATCTTAGTGAGCATACACGTTTTATATCGTTCAACATAGACATCAAAAGAGGGAAGAATCCCTTCTTTCGACATTTCAGTTAGACGTTTATAGTTAACGTGTCCTAACCGCGCATGCCATAAGGAAAAGTCAGAGTTACCAACCAAAAAAGCATGATCATTAATAATAGTATTATTAACATTCAGCATAAACATGCCATTGTTATAGTGACCGAAGCATACAAACACACCACCTTTAGATAATACATATATCAGATTCATACACTGGTTTGTAGCCATATCTATTAAGCATACTGCCCGACACTAAGTTCTTCCTAATCTTAGGGACATGAAGTACATCTCTAAGCTCTAGGCTTTTTCCAGAACTAAGTTCCAACACCACCAATCCACGTCCAACAATAGGCGCCGTTGACTCATTGCCCATGTGAAGTACAGCATCATCATCCGATGCCTCGTATGTTTTGAACCAGTGACGATCCTTGCATACATGTCTGTTGGCACCTGAGTCAATCCACCATGCCACTTCATCATCCGCACATAGAATGCTTCCGATATTAGTGAAACAGAATTCACAGCAATATCTAAATTAAGGGCTAAGAACCAACCTTTCGAAGTGGAAGTCCCTTGATCTTTCGATCCAGACTTGTGACGCTGTTTGTCGTGATTCAGACTCTTGTTCGTGGGACAGTCACGTTTGAAGTGCCCAGCTTTCCCACATATCCAACAAGAAACTTTCGTTTTCTTGTTCAAGTCTCCGTTGGTGTTTCTCCAAGGGGGTTTCCTGCCCTTCCATCGAGCATACGACTCCTCTTCTTCTGCCATATGAACAGACGAAGAATCCTTCGGTTTCCCACTCTCTTGCATCCGTAGAGCTTCCTCTATCCGCAAGTGGCTTCCAAGTTGGATTAGGGACAGTTCCTCCTTCCCATGCTTAAGCGTGTGCTTAAAGTCCTTCCATGAATAAGGAAGCTTGTCGATGATGCACGACACCGAGATGGCCTCATCCATCTTCATATCATGTTGGGCAAGCTTGTCCCAAAATCCGGAGCATCTCATTGTATTGCTCCATAACCGGTCCGGTCCCGACCATCTTGTAATTCAGAAAATTACTAACCGGGAACTTCGTACTCGAAGCATCCTCGGCCAAATATTTGGACTCCGGCGCATCCCACAACTCGTGGGCTGATTCATAGTTTTGATAGATATCAAACAATGAATCGCCATGGCATTCGATATATGGCCACGACATATGTAGTCGTCGTTGTCCCACTTTTCTTTGCTTCCGTACTCGTTCCTCCTTCTTCTTGTCGTCTGTCTCCGTCTCCTCCTCAAGGTCTGGAGGATAAGGTGTAGAGAGAACGTACATAACCTTCAGGGTAGTCAGAAGGAAGTGCATCTTCTTATGCCACCGACGGAAATCTACTCCCTCAAATTTCTCGAGCTTTTCGAATGACGATGTCATTTCCTTGATTGCAGCGACCTTGGACATGGCAAAATACTCTTTTCGATTGTTGGCTATGAGGTTCCAAGTAGCCATCGTTCGAGTGTTGATAGAAGAAGAGATCTAGGATTAAGACGAAATCGTGGGCACCACTTTCCGAAAAGAGTATTTCCACCCTTACAAGCTTAGGGTATCAGGAAATCCCTTCCGAGGATAAGACCGTCTCACTCAAGTTCTTAGGCTTCAGATACTTGATTCACTCTCAGAATTCGTAGGCAAGGATAGATGTTAGTTTCTGTGTATTTTCTGTACACTCATTGCCTCCTTTATATAGGCAAGGGGTCAAGGACGAATAGGTGTGAGTATCTAGCACCAAAAGGTGTCACTATCCCTAAGGATAGACTTGTAGGCGACGGCCAATAAGTTCCCTACGGGTATTGGAGGGAAAACAATTCGGAGGCGAGTTTGAATCACACGAAAGGGTGTGTACCCATTTGACCTAGGTGGGAGTGTTGCCATTCCTGCTACCTAGCTCCCCACCTTCACTCTAGCTCAGCTGAGTACCTCAGCTAGTGACACTGTCATCCAGCTCAAGGTTGAGCTGGACGAGCTCCAGTGTCAGTCCCTAGCTATGTCTAGCTCACCGAAGAGCTGACACTAGCTAGTTAGGCTTAGTTCCTGAGCTAAGTGAGGTTTCCCGTCAGCTCACATATTCATCCTATCTTTGGCATCACACCAAGGTCAAGTCCATGGTGTATATTTCCAACATAGACTAGTCATGGAAATTGGGACTCTTGTCTCGGTTCGGTTGAATGAACGAATAGAGCAATCAACTGCTTAGAGTTAGAAATAAAATAAGATAAAAAATTATTTTAGATAAATCCTTAAATGATATCTGAACTAAATTGTTTTGTATTTATCTAAATTAGTAGTTAATTAAGTTGTTATAATCATCCTATTGAAATCTTTCATTTAGTTGGTAAGTGTATTGTTTTTCTCCGGTACGGTTATTGTTATTTAACTACTTTTCCTATTAATATTAGATGGATTATCTTTTAAAATCCTAAGAAATTAATTAGGATAAAACCTTCATAAGAAGGAAAACAAAATTAAAAGCTTACTGTTAGATATGATAAACGTTAACATTATTTTATAATATAATATTCATAACATACTAAAGTAAATAAGAAGATTGAAGGAAATGTTATGAAGATAATTGTAGTGAATGCTTAATTGTGTAATTCCTCATTTTATGGTTAATGTATTTTATTCTCTTCCTTTATGTGTATGATTTAATGTATTTCATTTCCTTTTTTATGTGTAAATAATATTAGAGAGTGTAGGTTATGATTCCATGAGTTTATAAATAGAGCTTTCATTTATAGCATTCCACACACCTCAATAAGAAAGTATTTCTCCTCTCATGTTCTTGTTCTCTTCTTTGTTCTTAGTTTTATAACACGTTATCAGCACGAATGCTCTGCTTATTTTCTCGAAGTCTCACGAAGGTTGCTATTTGCTATATTTTGTTTTCCAAAGTTATTATTATTATTATTATTATTTATCTTATTCTTTTATTTGCTTATAAAATCTTCTTTTTCAAAATTAGAGTTAGAGAAAGGAATCCATTTCTATTTTTTATATATAACAAATGGTGGTCTTTCTCATTTTACCGATTTCAAAAATGACTTTGTCATTTTTCTATTGATGACTATTATCAAACGTTTATATTGGTCAAATATCATGCCTTTATAGGCTGGCCTAAACGTTTAGTTATTATCATGTATATTTTATAGTAAATATTATTATGACCTATCATATTTTATATCTTCTGTTTCTTTTCATTGTGTTTTTTTTGTTTGTATGTTGCCTTTTTGATTCATGCTCAATTCTAAAATAGATACGGTTGCTATTTCATTATGGCATATGCATGAGTATCTCTTCTAGGCAACAATACATATAAATATTTGATGCATTTTTCTAAGTAAACTCACATTATCACTGTTAGCATCTTTTCCATCCTATTTTAAGTGATCATATTGATGTTTTTGTCACGTATATATATGATATTTTAGCCATTACATAAATATATTAAAGTTTATCATCTCATTGTAGTTAACTCTTTTGATTTGGTGCATTTTGTTTATAATTCATGAATACATCTGTCATTTTTTTTTGTTTCTAACCAAAAGAGAAAACCTTTATAACTATTTAAATGTATATATAGTTATGTTTCAAGATGGGTATGTCACTATTATTATTATTTCTTGAAAGCATTCTTTATTTCTATGTTAATGAACGTTTCATTACCGTTACTATTTTAATTATTATATCATTTTTCATATGTTTTATTATCTGGCTTATCATATATTTGTAATTCAATTTGCTTCTTTTATAGCATGTTGAATATTTCCAAACTTGTGTTTGTGGCCCTTGACGTTTCGGGCAAAAATTACCTCTCGTGGGTCTTGGATGCTGACATCAATTTGCAAGCCAAAGGGTTGGGAGACACGATTAACGATGATACTGAAACATTTGCCCAAGACAAAGCCAAGGCTTTGATCTTTATTCGTCACCATCTTGACGAGGGCTTGAAAAACGAGTATCTCACCATCAAAGATCCTCTCGAAAATTGGAATAATCTCAAAGACCGATATGATCACCAGAGAAAGGTGATTCTCCCCCGAGCTCGTGATAATTCGGTGCATTTACGCCTACAAGATTTCAAATCCATGATCGAGTATAATTCGGCCCTCTTCAAAATTTGCTCGCAGTTGTTGCTATGTGGCGAGAAAATCACTGACAAGGAAATGCTCGAGAAGACATTTTCCACTTTCCATGCTTCCAATATAGTTCTCCAATAACAATATAAGGAGAAGGGCTTCACCAAATATTCTGAATTAATCTCATACCTCTTAGTGGCCGAGCAAAACAATGACCTCTTATTGAAGAATCACCAATCATGCCCCCACTGGTATGGCTCCATTTCCGGAAGCTAATGTGACAAACGGTCACAATTTTGATCAATATCGTGGTCCTGGTCATAACCGTGGTAGTGGATATGGTCACAATAATGTCCATGGTCGTGGACGTGATTATGGTCGCGGTCGCCTCCAGAGATTCAACCACTCTTCTCGTCCACATTTCAAATGGGATGGGCGAATGAATAAGGAACGAGGTGGGTCTAGCAACAGAAACTTCAAAAATATGTGTACTAGATGTGGCGACGATCATTGGACTCGCACTTTTTGTACACCTAGACATCTTATCAATCTTTACCAAGAGTCAAGGAAAGACAAGAAGGTGGAAACCAATATGGTCATTGAGGAAGGTGTTTTGAACCATGGCCAATGTGACGCCACTCATATGGATGTTGCTGACTTCTTTCCTCCTCATGATGGAAATGTTGAGAAATAAGATAGTTGTTGAGATATCTTTTATTACAAAATGGTGCCTTGATGTATGCACCTTATTATCGTTCTCGTTTGATTTCTTTGAGTTTGTTTTTCTTGAAAGTGTTTTCTCATTTTCTTTTTTTGTTTCTTTTTATTAATGAATTTCCCATCATACTTGTCCCTTCTAATATGGATTTTATTTTTTGTGTTATAGTATGGATACTACTGCCATCCACCATAACATAAAAATGAGGATGTGTGTCTTATCGATAGTGCTTTCACTCATACTATTCTAAAGGATAAGAAGTATTTTTCTCATCTAGTGATGCGAGAAGCTAATGTTAGCTCTATATCCGGTAGTAGTAATTTAATTGAAGGCTCCGGAAGAGCAACCGTGCTACTACACGAAGGAACTAGAATGCATATTGATAATGCATTATATTCTATAAAGTCTCACCACAACTTATTAAGTTATAAAGATATCCGTCGCAACGGATATCACATCGAGACAATTGAGGAAGAAAATAGAGAGTATATTGCCATCACAAGTATGGTAGATGGTAACAAATGTTATCTTAAAAAAATTACCATATATTTCTTCCGGTTTGTACTACACATTTATTAGTATAATTGAATCACATTCCATCATAAACTCCAAGTTTATGGATCGTGATAGATTTGTAGTTTGGCATAACCGGTTAGGCCATCCCGAAACAATTATGATGCGTAAAATACTTGAGAATGCCCTTGGACACACGTTGATGAGTAAGTGAATTCCCCAATTGAATGATTTGGCTTGTATTGCATGTTCTCAAGGGAAATTGATTATCTGACCATCATGGACAAAAGTGAGAAATGAATCGCTCACATTTTTGGAACGCATTCAAGGCGATATTTATGGACCAATTCATCCACCATGCAGACCATTTAGATACTTTATGGTTTTAATTGATGCTCAACTAAATGGTCACATGTATCGTTATTATCCACTCGTGATCTGGCATTTGCGCGATTACTTGCTCAATTGATCAAATTAGGAGCACAGTTTCCGGATTATCCGATAAAAACGATACACCTTGACAATGCTGGTGAATTTACTTTACAACATTTCAATGATTATTGTATGTCTGTCGGAATTGATGTTGAACATCCTGTAGCACATGTTCATACACAAAATGGTTTAGCAGAATCTGTAATCAAACACTTATAGTTAATAGCAAGACCATTGTTAATGAAGACAAAGCTTCCCACTTCATGTTGGGCACATGCTGTCTTACATGTAGCATCATTAATTTGCATCAGGCCAATAAGTTATCACAAGTATTCCCCCTTACAAATGGTTTTTTTTCAGGAACCTAATATATCCCATCTAAGAATATGTGGATGTGTTGTTTATATCCCTATTACACTACCACAACGCACTAAGATGGGACCTCAAAGGAGGTTGGGAATTTATGTTGGGTATGAGTCTCCCTCGATTATAAAATATTTAGAACCAATGACAAGAGATCTATTCACACCTCATTTTGCTGATTGTCACTTTGATGAATTAGTTTTCCCAACACTACGGGGAGAAAATAACAAGCTAGACAGAGAGATCAGTTGGAATGAATTAGCATTATCTCATTATGATCCTCGTACTAGACAATGTGAACTACAAATTCAAAAGATAATTCATTTATAAAGTTTAGCGAATCAACTGCCAGAAGTAAGCAAATCTCATGTATCAGCAATAAATGCTCCATCAAGAGTAGGTGTCCCTATTGGACATCATGATAATGCAAATGAGTCTAAAGCCCGTTTGAAGCGTGGTAGACCTATCGGTTCCAAAGATAAAAATCTTCGAAAACGAAAAGGAGCTTTAAATCAAGATGGTCCAATCGAGGATAAGCCACCAAATATCGCTGATATATCAGGTCAAGAACAGCATCAGGTACCTGAACATATTGAAAATAATGAGATCTCAATCAACTATGTCTTGGATGGTAAACAATGGAACCGAAATACAGTTAACGTCAATGAAGTTGTTGCTTATAATTCAGTGTTGAATGTTATTCATGAAAATGAGGATCATGAGCCAAAATTCATGAATGCATGCAAAAAATGAAAGGATTGGCCAAAATGGAATGATGCAGTTAAGGCAGAATTACACTCTCTCGAAAAATGAAAAGTTTTTGGACCTGTGGTCCTTACACCTGATGGTGTCAACTTCGTCAGGTACAAATGGGTTATTGTAAGAAAGCGTAATGAAAATGGTGAAATTACGAGGTACAAGGCACGCCTTGTTGCCAAGGGTTTTCACAAAGACCCAGAATTGATTATGAGGAGACATATTCTCCTATGGTGGATGCAACTACTTTTTTCTATTTGATCAGTCTAGAAATTCGAGAAGGATTAGATTTGCATCTCATGGATGTGGTAACTGCCTATTTATATAGATCACTTGATAACGACATCTATATGAAACTTCGTGAAGGATTTCATATACCTAAAGCTTACAAATCAAGTTCTCGAGAACGTTATTCGATCAAATTGAATAAATCCTTGAAACAATCTGGCAGAATGTGGTATAACGGCCTTAATGAATATTCGATCAAAGAAGGATATGCAAATGATCCGCTATGTTCATGTATTTTCCTAAATAGATTAGGAACCGAGTTCGTCCTCATTTTGGTTTATGTTGATGATATAAATATCATTGGGACTCCCAATGAGCTTACAAAAGCAATCACCTACTTGAAAAAGGAATTTGAGACGAAAAATTTGGGGAGGACAAAATATTGTCTTGGTTTGCAGGTTGAGCACCTACCAAACGGTATTCTTGTGCATCAAGAAGGATACACTACTAAAGTGTTGAAACTATTTTACATGGATAAATCACATCCATTGAGTACCTCGATGGTTGTCAGATCACTAGATGTGAAAAAAGATCCCTTCAATCCTCGGGAAAGTGATGAAGAACTACTGGGTCTTGAAGTACCTTATCTTAGTGCAATCGAAGCACTAATGTACCTTGCCGGTCATACAAGACCCGACATATCATTTGCCGTTAGTTTATTAGCAATATATAGTTCTTCTCCCACACGAAGACATTAAAATGGTGTCAAACATATACTTCGCTATCTGCAAGGAACACAAGATATGGGATTATTCTTCTTGAATGAATCAAAAGCAGATTTGGTAGGGTATGCAGGTGCTGGATACCTATCTGACCCTCATACTGGCCGATCACAAACTGGTTATTTATTCACATGTGGTGATACAACAATTTCTTGGTGCTCTGTGAAACAAACACTTACCGCCACATCATCTAATCATGTTGAGATTTTAGCAATACATGAGGCTAGTCGTGAATGTGTTTGATTGAGGTCTATAATTCAACATATTCGAAGCTCGTGTGGATTAACTTCTGAAAAGATAGCCCCAAAATCCTTGCATGAAGATAATGCTGCATGCATCGTACAATTGAAAGAGGGATACATCAAAGGAGATAGAACAAAACATATCTCTCCTAAAATTCTTCTTCAGTCATGACCTTCAAAAGAATGGTGACATCACTGTTAAACAAGTGCGTTCAAGTGATAAGTTGGCTGATTTATTCACCAAGACTCTTTCGACATCAACATTTGAGAGACTAGTTCGGAAAATTGGAGTTCGGCGACTAAGAGACTTCAATTGATATCATCATTAGGGGGAGTCGATACGCACTGCACTCTTTTCCCCTTAACCATAGTTTTTCCCACTGGGTTTTCCTGGTAAGGTTTTTAACGAGGCAGTATCAAACGCGTATTCAATGAATGATGTATACCGTTAACCAATGGACATTCAAGGAGGAGTGTTATGAACATAGTTGTAGTGAATGCCCAATTGTGTAACTCCTCATTCTATGGTTAATGTATTTTATTCACCTCCTTTATGTGTATGATTTATTGTATTTCATTCCCCTTTTTATATGTAATAATATTAGAGAGTGTAGGTTATGATTCCATGAGCCTATAAATAGAGCTCTCATTTATAGCATTTCACACACATCAATAAAAAAGTACTTCTCCTCCCATATTCTTGTTCTCTTCTTTGTTTTTAATTTTATAACAGGAAAGAGATTAATGTAATAATTTATAAGAGGAAGGACTCTGCAAGTCTTGTAGTAAGTTAAAATGAACTTGAAATTTTGGTAATCAGCAATTACTTTTAAATTTGATTCTTTTTTCGTCGAAATCAAATTTGATTCTTTTTTGTTTACTCTAAAGTCTAAATGACTCCAACTAGTAAATCTACAAAATCCCAAAAATGAGAAATTGTGTATATTAACTTTTTTCTTTTCTTCTAGTGTAAATCCAATTTTCTTTTCAGAGTTATGGGTTTGGGCCGGTTTGAAAGGATATGGACCATATTGTGCGTAGTTTTAGCAAAAAATCCAGCAAAATCGACGGGTTGTATTTTTTCGGGGTTTTTAGCTTCCTGGCACGTCTTACTTCACTGGTCATGGTTTCAGCGGGCAGATTGGTCGGGTCGGCCTGTGTCTAATCACATTATTATAGGTATGTTACAATATTAATATATTTGGAGTTTTATATGTCATTTAAACATAAGAATACATTTAAAAGTTCAGCATTCCATAATAAAATATTATAAAATTATAATTTAAATGTGTCGTACTGTTATGAATATTGTTATTATGGTGCATGAATGTCCATTGTGTAACCTGTACATTAACCATGTGAATAAATACCATTATCTCCTATTCAAGTGTAGTTATGTTAGTCATTAGAGGTTATGTATCATGAGCCTATAAATAGTCTCTTGTATGTTTGACACACATCAATAAGAATACTCTTCTCCTCCCATATTCTTGCTCTTCTTCATTTTAATTTTATACCACGTTATCAGCATGAAGTTCTGCCGACGAGCAATCTCTTGTAATCATACAATGAGATATTACTTTTAATTGTGGGATGAGCCAGTGTATGCGGAACAATACAATTCCGCCCGCCATATGGCTAGTAAGATTTACACTTTTGATGCCTGTGATATGGCCAATGAGATTATTTCCGGATGCCCGTTTTGATTTATATGTGATTTCAATGGTTTGGTACCATGGCTGCATTAGCATATATATCTCATGGATTACTACCATATCAACAAACTTATCTTACTGTTTGTTTGGAGATTATTCTGTTGAAATTTATTGATCATATCGTCTAATCTCTTGGCTAGTGTTTTTTTCCCTCTTCGTAGCATGGTAATATTAGTATTGTTTATCATCATTAGACTCTTACTAGTTATAACTTTATTATTCTGTGTTGATTTCTTTAATTTGTTTGTTTGAGCTTGATGACATATTTCATCATCACTGTTTTTTAAAATTGATTCATTGTCTTTCATTTGTATATAAATTTCTTTGCCGTATTATGATTCATTATAATGTTATAATTTTCGGTTCTCTTCATTTATTCACAAGATATAATTCTTTGGAGACAAGAATAGAGGGATCATTAAAGCTTGCAAAATAGGTTTTATGTGCATATTCCAGTTTTTATGACCATACGTTTGTTAATATAACTGTTGATATGACTATTATATATATATATATATATATTATATTTTCAAACATGTATTACTATTTAAAGTGAAATTATGTTTTAACTTTTATATTGCTAACCCAATATTAATAGAATTATTTTTTTATGCATATTATCTTGTGTTTAGCATCGTTTCAAAATGTAAAGTTCAAAATATGACAATATCTTTATTGAAATTATTAAATTGTTAATTGTCTAATTTATATCATTTTCATGTGGGTAACGGGTTTTGACAATTATTATATACATATGTTAATTATTAAATTTATGATATGATATATTAGATTTAATTATTATATGATCTAATTTAATTTATTTATCCTTATAATATATTTCCAACTTTTGAAATTTGAGTTTTTGGCTTTTGATATTTCGGGCGAGAATTACGCTTCATGGGCATTAGAGGCTAAAATCCATATATAATGGTATTGGTGAAACGAGACGATAATGCACGTCTTATCATGCTAAAGCTAAAGCTTTGCTATTTACTCGCCATCATTTCAATGATAGGCCGAAAGATGATTACTAAGAGACACAACATATCGAAAGGACAAAGCTATACATATATTTTATATGTCTCGAGTATTGAAGGTCGAAGTGACAAAATATCAATCTTTGTAGTGATTGATTATACTCATAAAAGCCCGATATGATTGAATGTCTCACGAGACACATATCTTGAGAAACAGGTTATCTAATGTCTCTAATGTTGATGGTCCAATGAGACAAAATATCACTCCATGAAGTGAGTGGATATAATCATATGTCCACAAAGTGATTAGACAATATATATTCCCACAAAGTCAATACACTATTATGGAGAAAAAGACATATTATTTTGGTCATGAGATAGAAATTTGAGAAGTGTATCTCTACCCATGAAAGGGTGTTGTGAATTGATTTTGGTCATACAACCATCAATTTTATTTTGATGATAATACCCAAATGATACTAATTTAGCCCTCAAAGTGAATGTGCATAAACACATATATTACACTATTTTGAAAGCATATGTAACTATGCAGAACCCTTTTATTCGAACGGACATAACAATTGTGGTTATACGAGAATTATTAATCCATTAATTGGTGACATAGATAATTGAGAAATATCTCTATTTATCATTTAAACTATGTACCATTCTCATGACAAAAATGAGTATTTTATGATGAGAATCACCATAATTAATTGTGATATATATCACATCGATAGTGCACCAAGATATATGGTGTAGTACAACATTTCTCTCAAGCTCTAGATCGAGCTATTATATTGCCCACGAAGGAACAAAATCCTTATTCCAATTCGTTTAGGATCAAGAGAGGAATAATAATATGGTATATCGCTATACAATTATTGAATCAATAATATTATCCTCCAATTTGTACTACACATGTTATTGTGATTGAGATACATATATATAAATGTAAACTATAAGTTTACTCATCTTGACAACTATTATTTGGCATAACCGGTGAGACCATCCCGGTTCAATCATGATGAAAATCGATAAGTACCTTTATGGTCAATTTTGATAATCTAAATAGTATGTTCTCTTGAACATGATGTGCATGATGGTCTCAACTTGGGTATTCTAATGAAATGATTCCTAAGGTTATAGGATTTTAAGTAGTCCTTGTGACTCCCCTACTTCCTGGGAACACAGACCGATTTTCTGTTCTACCAACAAGGTTTCGTTTCTACGAAAGCATTTTCACCTTTCCGTTACCCATTGTTGGGTAAATCTCCAACACAACGTAACTCATTTTGGGTACTTATTCTCAAATAGAGTAGATTGTTCGATAATCATCAACTAAAGTAAGATCATTTCTCTTACACGTAAAAAGTAAGGGTGATATTTATGGATCCATACACCCGATATGTTGACAAATTATCTTAATTGATGCATTAACTAGGTGGTCACATGTATCTAGAAATCAAGAGCTTGCAAGATTACTAGCTCTACTATTTTGGTTATGAGCATATTTCCATGTTTATCCAATAACGAAAATGTGTCATTGAAAACCAATATATTATTGTGAACATGTCATTTACATGCACAACACAAATTTGCATTACACCAAGAAATTATCATGAATTCCTCCATTATATTTGGTTTTTGGGTCCAAAACATACATTGCCCATCAATGCATATATGGATATACACATCCCAATTGCTCCACCACATTTTATTATGATAGGTTCGCAATGAAGGTTGAGAAATTATTTTGATTACGAGTTCATCGATGGTAAAATATCACATCGTTGTCAGGAGAATTTGATGACTCGTTGGAGGTCTATATTCAAACATCCCAACATTAGGGGGAGAAACCAAAGGTTGGTCAAGAAATTAGATGAATGATTATCATTTTGATCCTCGCACTAAACAATATGAACGTGAAGTTCAAAAATATATAATTCATTATCTACCAGACACTTTACTGACCCAACCAGAGTAAAGTTTTCATGTTCCAACTCGAAATGCTCTAATAACAATAATGCCAATATTGGGCAATATTACATCACAAATGAGTCTAAAACCCGCAAAGGCGTGGTAGACTACTCGATTCCAAAGAAAAAAAATCCTCAAAGTGGAATGGAGTTATATATCAAGATCAAATTGAGGTTAACATTATTTAAGTAAAGCCACCAAGAAAAACAAATAATGTGCTCAAGAAGAGTCTCATGTACCTGAAAGATATGAAAATAGATATCTCAATTATCTATATCTTGGATGGAAAATACTGGAACCGCAATGAAGTCAACATCGACGAAATGTTTGTGCATAGCCATGCTAAAATATGATAGTTGAAAATGAGGATCATGAGCCAAAATGTATTTAAAGAAAGAAATGATTGGCTGAAAAAATTTAATTTGAGGCAAAATCAAATTCCCCAGAGAAATGTAAAGTTTTAAGTCATCAAGTCTTTATACATTAAGATATAAAGTATGAGTATGAGAAGTTATGAAAAATTTCATTTTTGAAAGGTTTTGTACAACAAATCTATAATATTTTGATTATGGGAAAACATATTCTCATGTGGTGGATGCAACTACTTTTTATTATTCGATTAGTCTGGCAATTTGTGAAGGGAAAGAGTTTGCCCCTAATGGATGTCCTTGCAACCTATATGTATGGTTTGCATAATTAGAATACACATGTGTATTTGACATTCCCTCGAGGATTTATTTTCCTACAAGCAAACAATTCAAGTTCGCATGAAAAATATTCAATTATATCCAATTGACATCATATGAATTGAAAGATTGAGAGAAATGATACATTTAGCATATCATACATATCTTTATGCATATAATTTCTTCTTCATTTCAAGTTGATTTTTTGAAAAATCATCTTTGTCACATTTTATGGTTTCAAAATTCTTACCAAAATTTTTTTAATTTAATTTTATATTTTAAAATGTGTTTCTTTTATTTTGACATAATTGGATGTGATCATCTTTTGTTACATAGATGACATACACTTTATTGAGCTCGTAAAGAGTTTCTCAAAGCAATCAACTATTGATTAGCTATAGAGTTCGAGATGAAAGATGTGGAAGATTACCACTAACTTGCCAATTGTGCATCTCTCTCGAACATGATTTTCGAATATCATCAATGATATACTAATTATATCCAACAAAAAGTTATATGGATATGACATGGCTATCAATGTCTGGATTGTAGTAAGATCACTATGTGACCATAAATTGGTCACATGTGGTAATTTTACCACTTGGCGGGCTGTAAAACCAACTTATAAAGCTACACCACCATTTCACGAGATGATTTTATAAATCATGCATGATATTTATTTTGCATATATCCTCGAGTTGCAAGAAAATGTTGCAACGTGATGTGATGATTATGTACTCTTTTTCCTTCACTAGGGTTTTATCCCATAGGGTTTTCCTAGTAAGGTTTTAATGAGGCATATTCTCATCTAATGGTCATCCAAGGTGAAGTGTCATGTGAATTATGGATGACCACCATCGATTATGTGATACATATATTTTATGCACAAACTCCAATGAGTTGAAATATTTATCAACTAAGTGCACCTAAGTGATAACTTGGTTGATTTATTCACCAAACCTCTCTCTGCATCAACTGTTGGGAAGAAAACTACGAGTTGGTGACTGAATGATCCCAACTGATATAATGATGAGTGAGAGTTTATATCTTCATCAGGGGGAGTCGATGTGAAGGATATCAACGGATATCATCAACAGGGGGAGTCAATACGCAACTGTACTCGTTTTCCCTTAACCATGGTTTTTCCCACTGGATTTTCCTGGTAAGGTTTTTAATGAAGCGGTATTAATAGCGTACTCGAAGAGCATAATATATATTCTTATCCAATGGACATTCAAGGGGGAGTGTTATGAATATTGTTATTATGGTGCATGAATGTCCATTGTGTAACCTATACATTAACCATGGGAATCAATATCATTATCTCCTATTCAAGTGTAGTTATGTTAGTCATTAGAGGTTATGTATCATGAGCCTATAAATAGTGCTCACTCTTGTATGTTTGACACATATCAATAAGAATACTCTTCTTCTCCCATATTCTTGCTCTTCTTCATTTTAGTTTTATAACACGTACAATATTATTAAAAGTTAAAAATTATTATAATATGAATCATCAAACTAACCGTGAAAATTAAACGGGTTTATAATAGTAAAAAATGTAAGCTTTAAACGCATTTAGTAAGTGATCGGTCCAAATTGCATTGGGGTCCAACAAATGAGTTGGTTCTTTAATTGAGAACATGTTAGGGTGGTGGCGTGGCGCCTCTTTGAATGGGCTTCGTTGAAGTTCAATAGATGTTTTTTAGAAAGGAATGTAGAGACGTAAATACTAAGAAATGGGAGGGGTATAGGCGGTTGTTATGAATATGAGACGAAGATAGAGAAGTACGAAACAAGAGGATTTGAGAGAATAACGGGCATAAAACCTAAGGTTTTTTTGGAGTGGACAGGGCGTCCGAACCTCATGCAGTATTTTTGGGTAGGAATGTGTTTTCTCTCCTCTATTGAATGAATGAGTATTATCTTCTATATGAGCCAAGAAATCTCTGCTCGGATTCAACGTAACGGGATCCTAACGGAGGAGTTATTGCATGCAAATATGGGCCCTTGAACAGTAGTGTATCGGCTCAACCCTATTACTATAGTTGCCCAGGGACAGAGTTAAGATTTCACCGGGGAGGGCCATCCTGAGGCATCAGAAGAAATGTATTACTATACCAGTTTGGGAAGAACATATAAGTACCTATGAAATAAAATATCATTGATTCTATGTTTTGGTGCACTAGCTAAATGACAAATCTTTCTGATGCGAGCACGAGGTCCATTACATACAAAGGCATTATTTTCTCTAATTTAAAAATATTAAACCATCTCCGTTTCAAAATTTATTGAACAATTTTTAATTATCTTAATATTATTGACACAAGTTAATAATAATTTCTAACTACAACTCCTAAATTCTAACTCATCTCAAACTAAATACATGATTTCGCTCATGCATTTCAGTCTCCACCACTTTAGTTATGACATGAACTTTTTCAAGTTGAATCCTATTCAGATTTGAACATGATGGTTCTCCAATTTTCTTTCCTCATTTTGTAATTGTATTAGGGTTCTTTCCGTAATGAAGTGATATTTGTGGTATCTGTATTTTATATGCGATTTAAATATAGAAGTATATTTAAAAATTCGACATTCTACAATAGAATATTAGAAAATTATAATTTAAATTGTCTTTTATTGTCATATCAACAAATTTGACAACTAATTTAATGAGTAATTTGAGGTTGCTCTATAACAAATTCAAAGTACCTTAACTTGCGGTTGTCTCGCAAAGCTGGTCACCTTAACCAGTCATACCCATACCCATTTATGGAGATGAAGAATCTGAAGCTCAAATTAAAGCCATGAAAGAAGTAGCTACTCCTACTGCATTTTTCTCGACTCCCCTCTACCAGAGATTCTCTTAATTCCGGTTTGCAGTAGCAGCAGGGATAGGACGACGCTGATTGGGCTGGCTGTAAACTCACTATAAGTGCATGACGAGAGGACCCTTCATCCTCTGGAGAATCGATGGTAAAAGAAAATTGAATATCAAAATTCTATCAAATTAAAGAAATCTAAAGGTTGGTCCAAGATCCGCTAGTCGGCTCAGTTGGAACTCTTTCTGCTCCTAATTCAACAGTGCATCATGGATCTTAGGTAGGCTGCCGTACTCCCAACTCTCGTAGAGCACATGGGGTCGGCTTTACTGAAGAAGAAGGGGCGGGTCCTTCGGGTGTCATATTTTGGCCAAGTTTACTATACTTCCGACCCTTATATTAGGTGGGTTTTTAGAAACCCATCCTCCGAAGGAACCAGACATGATGATATTTCATCATCCGGCTCGAGCAAGAATCGAACGAAACAAAAGGATTGCTAAAAATCCAGTACATTCCATTTTGTTTCCCATCCTAGTCTTTCGCGATACTTCAGGATTTCATAGAACGGGCTTTCTAAAGACCCCCGATGATCAAGCTTGGCATGAATTGATAAGGATCCAATATGCCCAACCTTGATTCCTTCTGACGTGTCAATTGGCAGACCCGACGCGACTGACAGATAAGCCGACGTTAATAGCGGGTCTAATTCCTCGATAAAAGAGCTCTGTTTCCAAACAGATTTGTCCATCCGAAATGGGGATCACATTGGTAGGAATATAGGCCGATATGTCTCCGGCTTGTGTTTCAATGACGGGTAGGGCGGTCAAGCTACCTGCACCTGTCTGGTCCGATCGTTTAGCAACTCTTTCTAAGAGACGGGAATGTAAATAGAAGACATCGCCTGGGAAAGCCTCACGACCTGGGTGCTATTGCCTCAAAGCTGTAGATGGGATTCATACTAAGGCAAGCTCTTGAAATGAAACCCAAATAATTGGGAAGGGATAAGAGGGAGGACACTCATCTCATATTCATGTCTAGACTCCACTTTTATTGTATAGGATCCTATGTCATCAGATGTGGGACTTAAGGACAAGGAATTCCCTTTTCCACGTGAATCAGACTAGCTTTATCTCAGAAGCAATTACCAATGTCACGAGTTTTTTTAGGTTCGATGGTGCCGCCAACAAGTGTGGTGATGGCATTGGAGTGGTGGTAGTTTCACCTGATGGGGCCCGCTTGCCAGAGGGTTGAGTCGAGGCAATGAATAAAATATCGTTCATTTTCATGCGAGGGATGACTCGCTCTTTCATCCGGACAAGCTTTGTATTCCAGGTCGGTGGGCGGGATCAGAACGGGAGCTTGTGAATGGTCCTGGTGACGGGGTGTAAGGACAAAAATTGTCTAATCAATCGATCCAGTAGGACCTACTTTCTTCAAGGTCATGAAGGGAAAATCGTTCCCATCCAATAGCTCTTTAGAAGCTGAGCTAACATTTTGAAAAGTTCTTTTAGGTTCTTAGTAGCAGTCGGCGACGTTTTCGAGGATGAGATAAATTTAGAAGTTATTCTAACAGACAGAATTTTTTTGGTCGAATTTCTAAATGTGTGAGAGCTTTTTTACGCTCTATCATACAAACAAATCAAGATACAGGATAAAAAAGATCCACTAATCTTTGAACTTAGATTTTTTCTGGCCTTATAGGAGCCGTATGAGGTGAAAATTTCATGTACAGTTCTGTAATAGCGATGGGAATAGTGATATTATCACCGACTATAAAAGGAGAAAAGAGAGATCAGAATGGAGGCCGTTAAGGTTGAACGAACGGTAGGCCCAACCCTATAGTTTAAGAGCTTCTTTCCATGCACCTTATTCCCATAGTTGCTGCTTGCTTTCATACGATTGATCTGAGGTAGAATGCTTTTCTGCTTTAAAAAGAAATGCTTACTGGTCCGGGCTCGATCCCAATAGCCTTTGCTATGTTCTTTACCGTGAACCCTTTTTATTGAAGCACTTTGCAAGCTCCATCCCTTTGTCTCATCTCTAGTTTAAAGCTAAGTGAGCGAATGAGAAGAATGTTTTGTAAGTAAGATACCTTTTCTTTGCTTCGGTAGTGAATCCTCTACTACAAAAAGAGGCAGGCCCGCACGCGGAGACTACTAAGGAAGGCAGTGGACTCTTTCACTAGGGAAGCGAAAAAGGGAATCCATATTGTCCTAAGCCGGGCCTTTCAAAAACAGCCTCCTCCCGCTGCGAGGGCGTTGCACGAAAGCAAAACGCCCCTCGCCCGATCAACAGTTGCTTTGCTGGTAGGCCTACTTAGGTTGCTTTCTGTCGGTGAATAATTTGTCCAATCTCTAGATTCAATTTGCATGGTTTCCACCACTTTCTTGTCCTGAAGTGATTGATTAAGGACAAGAAAGCGGGCATTGATGCTGCAAAGTAGGGATGGGCTAGCGATAGCACTCCGGCCTGACTACAGCTTTTGTGTCGGCGTCTTACTTATTCGACCTTTGCCTTCCCACCACCGAGACGGAAGATGGTACCGATCCGGCTTAATCTTTTGATGAAGTTGCAAACCTAGAAAATAATCGCTTGAAGCTTTCTATTCGCCTTTCCCGCGCTTGCCTTAGAATTCGACAAGAGTATCCGTATTGAAGAGATGCGACAAAGTGTTCGGATCATTGTGCAATGTCTTAATCAAATGCCTAGTGGCATGATCAAAGCCAATGATTGTAAGCTATGTCCTCCATCATGATGTCGAAACCATCGGGCATGGATAATCATTCCGGTCCCTAGAGAGGTTAGAATTTGACCGATCCATAATAGAGGGTCTTTTTATCCTATGGCGACCATTCCCAAGAACCGGAAAGACTGAGCTGAGGCACTAGTGGTACACAGAAGTCATGGGTGATCATTGGTCCGATGCTTTGGGCGAAACCTATTCCCAGGGTGTGACGGGCGGTGTGTACAGGGCCCGGGTACATATTCACCGCGGCATACTGATCCGCGATTACTAGCGATTCCAACTTCATATTCTCGAGTTGCAGAGAACAATCCGAACTGAGGCAATCTTTCCGCCTTCTTCATAGCAAACATGATTGGAGTTCTCAAGAAGTAGAATTTCTATCGGATCCTTCGAAAGACAGACGAATCGTTGGCCGAAACAAGATCTTTCCAAGGACCTGACATTAAATTTGCAGTTAATCTCTCCTTGCAATATCTATTCTTGCTAAAAAAAAAGACCGAACACGTTTGAGTAATTGGCTCGTCCAACCCGGCAGCATTCATGAGTCGCTCGTTCAACTGTCCCTCGGAGCCTTTAGTCTGTTTTCTTTATTGAATAGCGCCCTACCTTACCACTTGACGTCTAAGGGAAAAGTGCTTTACTTTATTTAAGAAAATATATAGGACTTTTTTTTCGCCTGTTCATCAAGCTTAGGTTTTTCAAAAAACTTCTACTTAAGCAGGTGATGATGAGCGATTGAAGGGAGGCCCGAGGGTACGTAGCCTTTTCAAAAGGAAACTTTCTTCCAAAAGAGAAAGCAAAGAGGAAATGTTTTTGTTTCAACAAATCGCACGTAGAGATATGGATAATACACAGAGAGTTAATGGGATTTCATAACTAATGGATTGAGCAGCAGCTCGTAGAAGTCCGATGGGACAATACTTGAAATCGCAATCCATAAAAAAACACCGATATTTAGGACTTCACACCCCGTCCCATGAGCTGCATCAAAGACATATCTTTTCGGAAGATCAACGAAGTGTGCCGTTATTGGCTTTTCTCTTTAGCTTTTTACTATTTCTTCTTACTTCTAATAATACTAGAAGTGCCCACGATAAACGCTGGGTAGCCAGGTGCGGAGCGGATAACTACTGAAAGCATCTAAGTAGTAAGCCCACCCCAAGATGAGTGCTCTCCTATTATGACTTCCCAAAGCCCCCGGTAGCACAGCCGAGCGCCATTTATATGCCCTGGGTCAATAGTTTGATAGCACTACGTTTCTTCATATACCCCTAGAAAATAAAGGAATGCCTGGCAAACTCCGATCAGCTAGGTTTAAAAAATAATAAACTTACCATTTTATATGTCCCGTGATTTCACTAGTTTAGAAAGAAAAGAGAAAAACTGGGGTCGCAAGGTTGGCAAGAGGATAGTAAGTTATAAATGCTGTCTCGGTAGGATATACATGTATTTTTTTTCTATTACTATTACTATGAATACTATGAAATTAATAAATTAAATAGTGAGTGGGGGGGGGGGGTGAGGCCTCTGTTGATAACCCGAAAGTACCTGTTGTCGTTGGCAGGCAGCATATGGGAAAGGGGTTTCTATAAATAGAATTTTTGGATAAATTATTCGACCTTTTCTTCTTTTAATATTGAGAATGCTCTTTGAATGAGCAATTCAATAAGAGATCTCGGATCGAATCATTGATATACCAATTCGATCCGAGATCTTGGAATTGGAATAAGTTCGGCAGGGAATCACGAAATCTTGGTGATCTTCTCTATCTAATGATTGGGGAGGCCACTTAGGTTAGACGGCTTCTTGGACGGAGCAAGTGAGGTGTAGCGTTAGGTGACCCGGAAGCCACGCGCGGCGGTCAGTGGGCGCAGGTGAATAAATTACCTTGAAAAGAGGAGCTCTAAACCCCCTGTTAGCTCACTTGGTCGTGTCCTATTCAGTAGACTATGCTAAACCCACCCTCAAGCCCTTCCCCGGTCAGTTTGCTAAGAAGAGCAGCCAGTGGAATAGCTCAATGACATGGTCAATCGCTCTGCTTCAGTTAGTTATTCGTTATTCTTTAGGAAAGTGCTTTGGGCGAAGGCCCTACCTTGTGTTCAATATTTCGTACAGAGTAAAGGATCGTCAACAAGGGGGTTCTAGTGCGTTGTAGATTCTTATCCAAGACTTGTATCATTTGATGATACCATGTGAATCGCTAGAAACAATTCCAAATACAACCCCGACTAAATCACACCAATGGAAATACCAAGTCACAGTCATAAGTAAAAAAGATATAACAATTAGGCAGTGGAACTTGCCCTAATTCGTAGTGGAGCCATCTTGGATAACCTATTTATGACCAGTCAGTCTTCTAAGGAGGTTCGAGCGTAGATCGGTTGCTTTGTCCTTGGCGATAAGCCTACCTTTGAAAGGAGCCTGGAAAGCAAGCCAGAAAGTGCGTACAGGAAGCATCTAAACATGAAGGGGAATAAGCAGCGCCCAGTTAGTCTTCCTTTACAAGGAATGGATGTGTGGATGAATGGACATCAAATAGAGGAATTCGGTTTTTATTTTCAGCAATAACATGATAAGAGCATCCCTTCCAAAAAAACCTATGGATCCCCCCACACTTCAACACCTTTTGATCTTCTCCAAGATCATTACGAGCCCTCTCCATCAATGTTTTTGTAGATTTAAAAAATTCCATCCGGTATTAGCCACATGGCTGCTGCGCCGGGAGTAAGAAAATTTGCTCATTCCATGGCTTTCAGCCTAGCTTCCAATTCTGAGTATTTATTGGTGGCGTCGTCACCATACTGAGCAGCTCTCCCTACTACTGGCACAAGACGAACGAAGTCTCTAAGGCCTACTTCCTCTCTCTGATCTCCAAACCCGTCCCGGGAAGCCACCTTTGAAGATGAGTGGATCAGGAATCCGAAGAAAAGGTCTACTTATAAGTCAGGCGCACTAGCACACCAAGCAAGTGCCCGGGCTGGATTGACTGGCTAGCTCGTGCAATCAACGAAAAAATCCTGGAGTTTTCGTCTGCCCCACACTTGTTGTTAAAATACTAACTCAACACTACGCCGGGTAATTTATTTACCTTTTTGGGGTAGAACGAAGACACTACGACTCTTCATAGCAAGCAAAATGGGATGTGTTTTTCCCTATAAAGTGCCAGCGGTGTGTTATTGGTATCTCTTTGAATCCTTAATATGTCTCTCCCCCATCAATCGGTACTAGTTATTGTCATTTTTTTCCTTGGCTTGATTTGTCCGATGATAAATACGAAAGGAAAGAAGGATCCTCCTGCTGGTAATTATATTCTACTCTTTGTCTCCCCTCTTGACAGAAAATTGAAAGATTTATCGGATCTTAGGTCGGGACTGACGGGGCTCGAACCCGTAGCTTCCGCCACGTCGTATGTTGGATTCCAGGAACGTCTCTGTTCTCAGTTTTTTTCTTACCCCGTGGAAAATAGAGTTATTACCGTAGCTATCTTCTTCCATCCTATGGTTGCTTTATATCAATTCCCCGAGTTCTGGCCAAGCCAAGTCCCACATCGGACTATGAAAAAGCATCTTACTAATGGCAGTGAGCTTCCGATCGATGGAAACTAGTAGTCTGCTCTTGTGTGCTGGTTGTCCCGGTTGTGAACTCGAGAATCTCTTGTCTTTCCTGAAGACACCCGGAGGGTGTGAAGCCTTGGAGCTTACGTTAGAAGAGCAAAAGGCCCGGGGCTAGGGTGAGCTGGGGGGGACAACGTAAGTGAGCGAATATGTGTAAGCTCAGTCAAACATTACTGTTCTAGGCGGGCCACCCGCTTAGAATGGTGTTGGTGAGCTTCATAGAGCTATCAGATACTCGATCACCCAACTAAGCGGATCCCATCACTTCCAGAATACCGATTTGTTCTTCTGGAAGAACATCTTCCTTATGGTAGGCTTCTCTCTCCTTGTAAGTCTAGCCCATGCCCGGGCATCCAAGTTAGCTCCTTTTACTCGCTTAGATGCTCCGCTCATGGTTGTCAATGAGAGAAGGCTTCTTGGTTACAGAAGGGTAGCTAGGATCCGACTGTAGGGCGTAAGTGAGTGCTTTCTAAGGGCTTGGCTTGGGAGAAGAAAAGAAAGAAGAACCTCCCATGTAGTTCGTCGGTTTAAACCAACGATTCTCTTCCTAAATTGATAGGAAAGGATTATTTCGTTCTTGATAGTTATTTCTTTGATCCGTGGATGGAAGCATACTCTGGATAGGAATTCGGGGGGGGGGGAGTACTATTAAAGTATTTCTACCAATTCAAAACCCCAAATCAATCTCTCGAATTTTAAAAACATATTTTTTGTTTAGTCTCTCTTACTAACCCTTTGTGTATCTTGGTGTTCCTAACCAGTTTCTATAGAATAAGAAGAGAGGACCTTCGAGCACTTCTGTCTATGGACCCTTTATTCTCTTATGCAATTTGCTATTCTGTGAACCTTGTTATTTAAAAAGTTGGCAGGGTCAGGGCCTTTCTCGCTGGGCGAGCCGACTCATAAGTCCTTTCCTAAACCACTTCCCTTTCGGCCCGAACGTTTTCGGGAGGCCTCTAATAACCAACGAATAGAAAGTGCTCTTCCTTGTGTGGATCCTATTTCAATCTCTACTTGATGAGTCGATCCGCCTACACGTCTTGCTTTTACTGCTATATCGGGAGTTACTTCACGTATTGCTTTATGTAAAACAGACCGTGGATGTTTGTACCACACCAAAGAAGCAATATGCAGATATGCTTGATGTACCAGCCAAGCCAGCTCGACCTTATACAGTATAAGGGATTCGCCTTTTCCTCAGACAAAAGAAAAACGGATTTCACAAGACAACCGGGAACGGAAGAAATTCAGCGAATTCATTACATCGAAAAGACTGGGAAACCCTTCATATGATTTCCCATCTACACACATATAGATACACGGTCTTTGCTTTTCTTTAAGTTCAGGTATGGGCCGCAATTTTTTTTTTGCGCTAGTTCATTTACTCATATATCATTTTTAGGCCCGTAGAAGAATCCCGTGCATTTAGGTTTGAAGGAAGCTGCTTATGACTATATTATATTAAATAGATATCCAGGATCCAAGCCGTAATCACTCCCTTGGTTGGGGGTTGTGCCGCCCTGCCTTTTGATCGATACACAGTTGAGTAGGCCAATCACGAACTTTACAGGTGTGGGAGCGATCCTGGTTAGGGAAGGCTAAGACGGCGCGGCATATGAGGAGACAGACTACCTCTTATTCCTACAATTCTTTATATATACAACAATCAGTTATATATATTAACGATTCAAATGCATACAAACTGAACAATGATGCGTTATAAGCGGGTGGTGTTATGTGATATTAAATGTAAATGAGGATGTGATAAAAAGAGAGAGAGAGGCAAGAAGAGATATTAGATGTGACTGCAAAGTTAGGATTGTGTGGTCAAACTGGACATGATATATTCAAGATGGTTTGTGCATCACTTCAGAAAAGTACACAATCATCAATTAGTTTTCGAAGACTTTCCACCTTATCTTACGGAGAATTAAAATATTAGTAAAGCAGTTAAAAGTTCAATTAGTTCTCGTTTAAATGTGGATATAAGACCATCTCAGGTAATGAAACTTGTCATGTATGAAGTTGAAGGTTGTTCCGAGTATGGGGTTTGTAGAATGTAGACACATATATCAACAACTTTGCATACACAAAAACACACTAGAAATCAATGGTGGAGATGCTTCAAATGCGCTGATATACTTACAGTGGAGAATGGATGAAGATAAGAAACTTTTTTTTCTCTACACACGAAATGAGAGAGTAATTAAATATTAAATTTATGCACCCCAATTAGTTCCATTGCAAAAGCCATCAACCATTGTATTGTTGTAGAATAGAGGGTGTGGATTGTTAGACCTCATAACTTGTTTGATCGAGGGAGATCAAAGCTTCCTCTTTGCTTTGTAGTGTATAGTACGAATAGAGTAAGTTTTAGAATAGAAGAAATTCTACAACATGTAATGAAAAAAGTATGAACTCAAAATAACGTGATTTTGAGTTAGTGATTTGTTATAGCCGATTTAATAGGTTATGTTACATAAAATATAATAGTTATTACGTAACGATTTTTACTTTTACATACCAATTTTAATTTTATTTGCTATGTCAAATATGACTGTTGTTACGTAAAATTTATATAACATAGAATTTTTTTTAACGTAATTTATTTTACCGAAAAAACAAAGTTTACTTTGCCAGCCATATAATAAATAACTTGGATTAGGTACATCCTACATAACTACGTCAATTTTTCGAAGGTTATATAGAAATCACTTTTTCGAAACTATAAAAATCACTTTTATTACAAAAGACTTAAGAAAGGCTCGAGTCCAACTTTTAAGAAAATACCTACGGATAATCAATCCAACTCCGAACTATGCGGACTCTAATCAAAAAATATTGGGTACCTAGGTACCCGAGAAAGGATCGAGTCTACCTTTTTAATAAAAAATACCTATGAATAAGCAATCCCAACCGGAATTACGCGGACCTTGATCTCAAAATATTGAGTACGTACGCAGCCGAGAAAGGCTCAAGTACACTTTTTTTATAAAATATCTCTGGATAATCAATCTCCAACCTCGAACTACGAAGACTTTGATCCCAATCTGTTGGGTACGTAGGTAGCCGAGAAAGGCTCGTGTCCCCGTTGTAAAACAATAGCTACGGATAATCAATATGCAAATCCGAACTATGTGGACTTTGATCCCAAAATATTGGGTACGTAGGCAGCCGAGAAAGGCGCGAGTTCACCGTTTAAAAAAATGCCTACGGATAATCATTCTCCAATTCCAAACTATGTAGACATTGATCCCAAAATATTGGGTACGTACGTAGCCGAGAAAGGCTGGTGTCCTCTTTTGTTATAAAATACCTATGGATAATCAATCTCCAACCCCGAACTATGATAACTTTGATCCCAATCTGCTGGGAACGTAGGTAGCCGAGAAAGTCTCGTGTCCACTGTTGAAAAAAAATACCTACGGGTAATCAGTATCCAACCCCGAACTATAAGGATTTGATTTTGAACTAGTTATGTGGCATTGGATTTGATTTCATCTGCGAAGGATTTGATTTTGTTTCCGCAATATCGGCGGCAGATGATATTTTGAACTAGTTCAAGAGTAGGTCTCGATTGCATTGGTTTGGTATCTTATTCTGAACTAGTTCTGATTTGTATTCTAAGTTTTAATTAGTTCAAGAGTAGTTTTGGATTGCATTGGTTTGGTATCAAATTCTGAATTAATTCTAATTTTTCTTCTAAATTTTAAATTAATTCATGATTGTCTATTACATTCTGAACTAGTTTAGGGTGTCTAATTGCATTTTCTGAACTACGTTATGATTTGAATATTTTTCCAATGACGTTTCTTATACTCTTGGCGTTTTGTTTGTTTCACAATTTTATATATTTATGTACATGCTTAACTTTTGTTGTATGTAATTTCCGAAAGTGAATAATGGTTCACGTTGGAAAGAAATCATCTTTAACCACACGATGCAGGCTTAACAGAATTCTTACCGTGATGGTGGATAATCCAAGCAACGACCACATGCAAGTTGAGAACAATCTTGGCTTTTATGGAATTACAACCGTGAAGATCAAACAAATAAGTGGCAATTTCATTCAGTGGATTTTTATAGTAGTTTAAAGTGATTCTCAACTTTTTGTGACATGAAATGTGGTTCTCTATCATGAATAAACGTAATTGGTAAAACAAGTTATGTTTCAATGACTATCTAGTACGTTTATTGAAGTGAATTGCAGCATGTTATTACATTTTGCAAAGAGAAAATGAATTTGTTTGTAGTTGTAACTGTAGCGAACTAATGCATTGTTTCGAGTGGGTGAACTAGTGCATTGCAACTGGATGAACTAGTTCACCGTAATTGTAGCGAACTAGTTCTAACACAATATTGTACATTTTAAGGGGTGCTACATAAAAATTGGAAACTATATTAGTGAAGGTTGCGAATATGAAGATGGGAAAATAATAATGAATTGTAGTAAGTTCTACTTTTTTTAAAAATATATCTACAAATAATTAATCCTAACCCCGAACTACGTGTACTTTGATCCCAAAATATTGGGTACGTAGGCAGCCGAGAAAGGCTCGAGTCCACCTTTTTTAAAAAATTCCTACGGATAATCAATGTCCAACCCCAAATTATGCGGACTTTGATCCTAAAATATTTGGTGGGTAGGCAGCAGAGCAAGGCTCGAGTCCACCTTTTTTATAAAAAAATACCTTCGAATAATTATTCCCAACCCGAACTACATGGATTTTGATCCAAAAATATTGGGTACCTACGTAGCCAAGAAAGGTTCAAGTCGACCTTTTTAAAAAAGGCCTACGGATAATCAATATCCAACCTCAAACTATGGGGACTTCGATCCAAAAAATAATGGGTACATAGGCAGCCAAGAAACGATCTAGTCCACTTCTTTAAAAACATACCTATGGATAAGCAATCTCCAACCTCGAACTATGCGGACTTTGATCCAAAAATATTGGATATGTAGGCAGCCGAGAAAGTCATTGATCCAAAAAACTACCTATGGATAATAAATCTCCAACCCCGAACTGTGGGGACTTCGATCCCAAAATATTTTGGGCATTTTACATAATATCAAAGAAAACATTGGGTACGTAGGTAGCCGAGAAAGCCTCGAGTCCACCTTTTTAAACAAAATACCTATGAATAAAAAATCTCCAACCCGAACTACGTGGACTTTGAGCCAAAAATATTGGGTACGTACGCAGCCGAGAAAGGTTTGAGTCCACCTTTTTTATAAAATACCTATGGATAATCAATCTCCAACCCCAAACTATGGGGATATCGATCCCAAAATATGTTTGGCATTTCACATAATATCCAAGAAAATATTGGGTACGTAGGAAGCCGAGAAAGGCTCGAGTCCACCTTTTATTTAAATACCTATGGATAATCAATCTCTAACCCCGAACTGTGGGGACGTTGATCCAAATATTTGTTGGGCATTTCACATAATATTGAAGAAAACATTGGGTACGTAGTAAGCCGCGAAAAGCTCGAGTCCACCTTTTTGAAAAAAATACCTAAGAATAAAAAATCTCCAATCCAAACTACATGGACTTTAAGCCAAAAATATTGGGTACGTACGCAGCCGAGAAAGGTTTGAGTCCACCTTTTTTATAAAATACCTATGGATAATCAATCTCAAACCCCGATCTATGGGGACATCGATCCCAAAATATGTTTGGCATTTCACATAATATCCAAGAAAATATTGGGTACGTAGGAAGCCGAGAAAGGCTTGAGTCCACCTTTTTTTTAAATACCTATGGATAATCAATCTCTAACCCCGAACTGTGCGGACTTTGATCCCAATATTTGTTGGGCATTCCACATAATATTGAAGAAAACATTGGGTACGTAGGATGCCGAGAAAAGCTCGAGTTCACCTTTTTTTTAAAACTACCTATGAATAAAAAATCTCCAACCCGAACTACATGGACTTTGAACCAAAAATATTGGGTATGTACGCAGCGAGAAAGGCTCGAGTTCACCGTTTTTTAAAAAAAACCTATGGATAATCAATCTCCAACCCCGATCTATGGGGACTTCGATCACAAAATATTTTGGGCATTTCACATAATATGAAAGAAAACATTGGATACGTACGTAGCCGAGAAAGGCTCGAGTCCACCTTTTAAAAAAATACTTATGAATAAAAAATCTCCAACCCGAACTACGTGGAATTTGAACCAAAAATATTGGGTATGTACGCAACCGAGAAAGGCCCGAGTTCACCATTTTAAAAAAATACATATTGATAATCAATCTCCAACCCCGAACTGTGGGGACTTCGATCCAAAAATATGTTGGGCATTTCACATAATATCGAAGAAAACATTGGGTACGTAGGATGCCGAGAAAAGTTCGAGTCCACCTTTTTTTGAAAAATACCTATGAATAAAAAATCTCCAACCCGAACTACATGGACTTTGAACCAAAAATATTGGTATGTACGCAACCGAGAAAGGCTCGAGTTCACCATTTTAAAAAAATACATATGCATAATCAATCTCCGATCCCGAACTGTGGGGACTTCGATCCCAAAATATTTTGGGCATTTCACATAATATCGAAGAAAAGATTGGGTACGTAGGATGCCGAGAAAAGTTCGAGTCCACCTTTTTGAAAAAAAGTACCTAAGAATAAAAAATCTCCAATCCAAACTACATGGACTTTAAGCCAAAAATATTGGGTACGTATGCAGCCGAGAAAGGTTTGAGTCCACCCTTTTTATAAAATACCTATGGATAATCAATCTCCAACCCCGATCTATGGGGACTTCGATTAAAAAATATTTTGGGCATTTCACATAATATGAAAGAAAACATTGGGTACGTAGGTAGCCGAGAAAGGCTCAAGTCCACCTTTTAAAAAAATACTTATGAATAAAAAATCTCCAACCCGAACTACGTGGAATTAGAACCAAAAATATTGGGTATGTACGCAACCGAGAAAGGCCCGAGTTCACCATTTTAAAAAAATACATATTGATAATCAATCTCCAACCCCGAACTGTGGGGACTTCGATCCAAAAATATGTTGGGCATTTCACATAATATCGAAGAAAACATTGGGTACGTAGGATGTCGAGAAAAGTTCGAGTCCACCTTTTATTTAAATACCTATGGATAATCAATCTCTAACCCCGAACTGTGGGGACGTTGATCCAAATATTTGTTGGGCATTTCACATAATATTGAAGAAAACATTGGGTACGTAGTAAGCCGCGAAAAGCTCGAGTCCACCTTTTTGAAAAAAATTACCTAAGAATAAAAAATCTCCAATCCAAACTACATGGACTTTAAGCCAAAAATATTGGGTACGTACGCAGCCGAGAAAGGTTTGAGTCCACCTTTTTTATAAAATACCTATAGATAATCAATCTCAAACCCCGAACTATGGGGACATCGATCCCAAAATATGTTTGGCATTTCACATAATATCCAAGAAAATATTGGGTACGTAGGAAGCCGAGAAAGGCTTGAGTCCACCTTTTTTTTAAATACCTATGGATAATCAATCTCAAACCCCGAACTGTGCGAACTTTGATCCCAATCTTTGTTGGGCATTTCACATAATATCAAAGAAAACATTGGGTACGTAGGAAGCCGAGAAAAGCTCAAGTCCACCTTTTTGAAAAAACATACCTAAGAATAAAAAATCTCCAATCCAAACTACATTGACTTTAAGCCAAAAATATTGGGTACGTATGCAGCCGAGAAAGGTTTGAGTCCACCTTTTTTATAAAATACCTATGGATAATCAATCTCCAACCCCGATCTATGGGGACTTCGATCACAAAATATTTTGGGCATTTCACATAATATGAAAGAAAACATTGGATACGTACGTAGCCGAGAAAGGCTCGAGTCCACCTTTTAAAAACATACTTATGAATAAAAAATCTCCAACCCGAACTACGTGGAATTTGAACCAAAAATATTGGGTATGTACGCAACCGAGAAAGGCCCGAGTTCACCATTTAAAAAAAATACATATTGATAATCAATCTCCAACCCCGAACTGTGGGGACTTCGATCCAAAAATATGTTGGGCATTTCACATAATATCGAAGAAAACATTGGGTACGTAGGATGCTGAGAAAAGTTCGAGTCCACCTTTTTTTGAAAAATACCTATGAATAAAAAATCTCCAACCCGAACTACATGGACTTTGAACCAAAAATATTGGTATGTACGCAACCGAGAAAGGCTCGAGTTCACCATTTTAAAAAAATACATATGCATAATCAATCTCCGATCCCGAACTGTGGGGACTTCGAGCCCAAAATATTTTGGGCATTTCACATAATATCGAAGAAAAGATTGGGTACGTAGGATGCCGAGAAAAGCTCGAGTCCACCTTTTTGAAAAAAAGTACCTAAGAATAAAAAATCTCCAATCCAAACTACATGGACTTTAAGCCAAAAATATTGGGTACGTATACAGCCGAGAAAGGTTTGAGTCCACCCTTTTTATAAAATACCTATGGATAATCAATCTCCAACCCCGATCTATGGGGACTTCGATTAAAAAATATTTTGGGCATTTCACATAATACGAAAGAAAACATTGGGTACGTAGGTAGCCGAGAAAGGCTCAAGTCCACCTTTTAAAAAAATACTTATGAATAAAAAATCTCCAACCCGAACTACGTGGAATTAGAACCAAAAATATTGGGTATGTACGCAACCGAGAAAGGCCCGAGTTCACCATTTTAAAAAAATACATATTGATAATCAATCTCCAACCCCGAACTGTGGGGACTTCGATCCAAAAATATGTTGGGCATTTCACATAATATCGAAGAAAACATTGGGTACGTAGGATGCCGAGAAAAGTTCGAGTCCACCTTTTTTTTAAAAATACCTATGAATAAAAAATCTCCAACCCGAAATACATAGACTTTGAACCAAAAATATTGGGTATGTACGCAACCGAGAAAGGGTCGAGTTCACCATTTTTAAAAAAATACATATGCATAATCAATCTCCGATCCCGAACTGTGGGGACTTCGAGCCCAAAATATTTTGGGCATTTCACATAATATCGAAGAAAAGATTGGGTACGTAGGATGCCGAGAAAAGCTCGAGTCCACCTTTTTGAAAAAAAGTACCTAAGAATAAAAAATCTCCAATCCAAACTACATGGACTTTAAGCCAAAAATATTGGGTACGTATGCCGAGAAAGGTTTGAGTCCACCCTTTTTATAAAATACCTATGGATAATCAATCTCCAACCCCGATCTATGGGGACTTCGATTAAAAAATATTTTGGGCATTTCACATAATACGAAAGAAAACATTGGGTACGTAGGTAGCCGAGAAAGGCTCAAGTCCACCTTTTAAAAAAATACTTATGAATAAAAAATCTCCAACCCGAACTACGTGGAATTAGAACCAAAAATATTGGGTATGTACGCAACCGAGAAAGGCCCGAGTTCACCATTTTAAAAAAATACATATTGATAATCAATCTCCAACCCCGAACTGTGGGGACTTCGATCCAAAAATATGTTGGGCATTTCACATAATATCGAAGAAAACATTGGGTACGTAGGATGCCGAGAAAAGTTCGAGTCCACCTTTTTTTTAAAAATACCTATGAATAAAAAATCTCCAACCCGAAATACATAGACTTTGAACCAAAAATATTGGGTATGTACGCAACCGAGAAAGGGTCGAGTTCACCATTTTTAAAAAAATACATATGCATAATCAATCTCCAACCCCGAACTGTGGGGCCTTCTATCCCAGAATATTTTGGGCATTTCATATAATATCGAAGAAAAGATTGGGTACGTAGGATGCCGAGAAAAGCTCGAGTCCACCTTTTTAAAAAAATACCTAGGAATGAAAAATCTCCAACCCGAACTACGTGGAATTTGAACTAAAAATATTGGGTATGTACGCAACCGAGAAAGGCTCGAGTTCACCATTTTAAAACAATACATATTGATAATCAATCTCCAACCCCGAACTGTGGGGACTTCGATCCTAAATATGTTGGGCATTTCACATAATATCGAAGAAAACATTGGGTACGTAGGATGCCGAGAAAAGCTCGAGTCCACCTTTTTGAAAAAAAGTACTTAAGAATAAAAAATCTCCAATCCAAACTACATGGACTTTAAGCCAAAAATATTGGGCACGTATGCAACCGAGAAAGGTTTGAATCCACCTTTTTTATAAAATACCTATGGATAATCAATCTCCAACCCCGATCTATGGGGACTTCAATCACAAAATATTTTGGGCATTTCACATAATATGAAAGAAAACATTGGGTACGTAGGTAGCCGACAAAGGCTCGAGTCCACCTTTTAAAAAAATACTTATGAATAAAAAATCTCCAACCCGAACTACGTGGAATTTGAGCAAAAAATATTGGGTATGAACGCAACTGAGAAAGACTCGAGTTCACCATTTTTAAAAAATACATATGGATAATTTATTTCCAACCCCGAACTGTAGGCCCTGCGATCGCAAAATATTTTGGGCATTTCACATAATATCGAAGAAAACATTGGGTACGTAGGATGCCGAGAAAACCTCGAGTCCACCTTTTTGAAAAAAGTACCTAAGAATAAAAAATCTCCAATCCAAACTACATGGACTTTAAGCCAAAAATATTGGGCACGTATGCAGCCGAGAAAGGTTTGAGTCCACCTTTTTTATAAAATACCTATGGTTAATCAATCTCTAACCCCGAACTGTGCGGACTTTGATCCCAATATTTGTTGGGCATTCCACATAATATTGAAGAAAATATTGGGTACGTAGGATGCCGAGAAAAGCTCGAGTTCACCTTTTTTTTAAAACTACCAATGAATAAAAAATCTCCAACCCGAACTACATGGACTTTGAACCAAAAATATTGGGTATGTACGCAGCGAGAAAGGCTCGAGTTCACCGTTTTTAAAAAAAAACCTATGGATAATCAATCTCCAACCCCGATCTATGGGGACTTCGATCACAAAATATTTTGGGCATTTCACATAATATGAAAGAAAACATTGGATACGTACGTAGCCGAGAAAGGCTCGAGTCCACCTTTTAAAAAAATACTTATGAATAAAAAATCTCCTACCCGAACTACGTGGAATTTGAACCAAAAATATTGGGTATGTACGCAACCGAGAAAGGCCCGAGTTCACCATTTTAAAAAAATACATATTGATAATCAATCTCCAACCCCGAACTGTGGGGACTTCGATCCAAAAATATGTTGGGCATTTCACATAATATCGAAGAAAACATTGGGTACGTAGGATGCTGAGAAAAGTTCGAGTCCACCTTTTTTTGAAAAATACCTATGAATAAAAAATCTCCAACCCGAACTACATGGACTTTGAACCAAAAATATTGGTATGTACGCAACCGAGAAAGGCTCGAGTTCACCATTTTAAAAAAATACATATGCATAATCAATCTCCGATCCCGAACTGTGGGGACTTCGATCCCAAAATATTTTGGGCATTTCACATAATATCGAAGAAAAGATTGGGTACGTAGGATGCCGAGAAAAGCTCGAGTCCACCTTTTTGAAAAAAAGTACCTAAGAATAAAAAATCTCCAATCCAAACTACATGGACTTTAAGCCAAAAATATTGGGTACGTATACAGCCGAGAAAGGTTTGAGTTCACCCTTTTTATAAAATACCTATGGATAATCAATCTCCAACCCCGATCTATGGGGACTTCGATTAAAAAATATTTTGGGCATTTCACATAATACGAAAGAAAACATTGGGTACGTAGGTAGCCGACAAAGGCTCGAGTCCACCTTTTAAAAAAATTCTTATGAATAAAAAATCTCCAACCCGAACTACGTGGAATTTGAACCAAAAATATTGGGTATGTACGCAACCGAGAAAGGATCGAGTTCACCATTTTAAAAAAATACATATTGATAATCAATCTCCAACCCCGAACTGTGGGGACTTCGATCCAAAAATATGTTGGGCATTTCACATAATATTGAAGAAAACATTGGGTACGTAGGATGCTGAGAAAAGTTCGAGTCCACCTTTTTTTGAAAAATACCTATGAATAAAACATCTCCAACCCGAACTACATGGACTTTGAACCAAAAATATTGGTATGTACGCAACCGAGAAAGGCTCGAGTTCACCATTTTAAAAAAATACATATGCATAATCAATCTCCAACCCCGAACTGTGGGGCCTTCGATCCCAGAATATTTTGGGCATTTCATATAATATCGAAGAAAAGATTGGGTACGTAGGATGAAGAGAAAAGCTCGAGTCCACCTTTTTAAAAAAATACCTAGGAATGAAAAATCTCCAACCCGAACTACGTGGAATTTGAACTAAAAATATTGGGTATGTACGCAACCGAGAAAGGCTCGAGTTCACCATTTTAAAACAATACATATTGATAATCAATCTCCAACCCCGAACTGTGGGGAATTCCATGCCAAAATATGTTGGGCATTTCACATAATATCGAAGAAAACATTGGGTACGTAGGATGCCGAGAAAAGTTCGAGTCCACCTTTTTTTAAAAAATACCTATGAATAAAAAATCTCCAACCCGAACTACATGGACTTTGAACCAAAAATATTGGGTATGTACGCAACCGAGAAAGGCTCGAGTTCACCATTTTAAAAAAAATACATATGCATAATCAATCTCCGACCCCGAACTGTGGGGACTTCGATCCCAAAATATTTTGGACATTTCACATAATATCGAAGAAAACATTGGGTACGTAGGATGCCGAGAAAAGCTCGAGTCCACGTTTTTTTAAAAATACCTATGAATAAAAAATCTCCAACCCGAACTACATGGACTTTGAACCAAAAATATTGGGTATGTACGCAGCCGAGAAAGGCTCGGGTTCACCATTTTAAAAAAATACATATGCATAATCAATCTCCAACCCCGAACTGTGGGGACTTCGATCCCAAAATATTTTGGGTGTTTCACCTAATATCGAAGAAAAGATTGGGTACGTAGGATGCTGAGAAAATCTCGAGTCCACCTTTTTTTAAAAATACCTAGGAATGAAAAATCTCGAACCCGAACTACGTGGAATTTGAACCAAAAATATTGGGTATATACGCAACCGAGAAACGCTCGAGTTCACCATTTTAAAACAATACATATTGATAATCAATCTCCAACCCAAACTACGTAGTATTTGATCAAAAAATATTGGGTATGAACGCAACTGAGAAAGACTCGAGTTCACCATTTTTAAAAGATACATATAGATAATTTATCTCCAACCCCGAACTATGGGGACTTCGATCCCAAAATATTTTGGGCATTTCACATAATATCGAAGAAAAGATTGGGTACGTAGGATACCGAGAAAAGCTCGAGTCCACCTCTTTTTTAAAATACCTATGAATAAAACATATCCAACCCGAATTACGTGGACTTTGAACCAAAAATATTAGGTATGTACTCAGCCGAGAAAAGCTCGAGTTCACCATTTTAAAAAAATACATATGGATAAACAATCTCCAACCCCGAACTGTGGGGACTTCGATCCCAAAATATTTTGGGCATTTCACATAATATCGAAGAAAACATTGGGTACGTAGGATGGCGAGAAAAGCTCGAGTCCACCTTTTTTTAAAATACCTATGAATAAAACATATCCAACCCGAATTAGGTGGACTTTGAACCAAAAATATTAGGTATGTACTCAGCCGAGAAAAGCTCGAGTTCACCATTTAAAAAAAATACATATGGATAAACAATGTCCAACCCCGAACTGTGGGGACTTCGATCCAAAAATATTTTGGGCATTTCACATAATATCGAAGAAAACATTGGGTACGTAGGATGCCGAGAAGAGCTCGAGTTCACCTTTTTATTTAAATTACCTAGGAATAAAAAATCTCCAACCCGAACTACATGGACTTTGAACCAAAAATATTCGGTATGTACGCAACCGAGAAAGGCTCGAGTTCGCCATTTTAAAACAATACATATTGATAATCAATCTCCAACCCGAACTACGTAGAATTTGAGCAACAAATATTGGGTATGTACGCAACCGAGAAAGACTCGAGTTAACCATTTTTAAAAAATACATATGGATAATTTATCTCCAACCCCGAACTGTGGGGACTTCGATCCCAAAATATTTTGGGCATTTCTCATAATATCGAAGAAAACATTGGGTACGTAGGATGCCGAGAAGAGCTCGAGTCCACTTTTTTTTAAAATACCTATGAATAAAAAATCTCCAACCCGAACTACATGGACTTTGAACCAAAAATATTGGGTATGTACGCAGCCGAGAAAGGCTCGGGTTCACCATTTTAAAAAAATACATATGCATAATCAATCTCCAACCCCGAACTGTGGGGACTTCGATCCCAAAATATTTTGGGCATTTCACCTAATATCGAAGAAAAGATTGGGTACGTAGGATGCTGAGAAAATCTCGAGTCCACCTTTTTTTAAAAATACCTAGGAATGAAAAATCTCGAACCCGAACTACGTGGAATTTGAACCAAAAATATTGGGTATATACGCAACCGAGAAAGGCTCGAGTTCACCATTTTAAAACAATACATATTGATAATCAATCTCCAACCCAAACTACGTAGTATTTGATCAAAAAATATTGGGTATGAACGCAACTGAGAAAGACTCGAGTTCACCATTTTTAAAAGATACATATAGATAATTTATCTCCAACCCCGAACTATGGGGACTTCGATCCCAAAATATTTTGGGCATTTCACATAATATCGAAGAAAAGATTGGGTACGTAGGATACCGAGAAAAGCTCGAGTCCACCTCTTTTTTAAAATACCTATGAATAAAACATATCCAACCCGAATTACGTGGACTTTGAACCAAAAATATTAGGTATGTACTTAGCCGAGAAAAGCTCGAGTTCACCATTTAAAAAAAATACATATGGATAAACAATCTCCAACCCCGAACTGTGGGGACTTCGTTTCCAAAATATTTTGGGCATTTCACATAATATCGAAGAAAACATTGGGTACGTAGGATGGCGAGAAAAGCTCGAGTCCACCTTTTTTTAAAATACCTATGAATAAAACATATCCAACCCGAATTACGTGGACTTTGAACCAAAAATATTAGGTATGTACTCAGCCGAGAAAAGCTCGAGTTCACCATTTAAAAAAAATACATATGGATAAACAATGTCCAACCCCGAACTGTGGGGACTTCGATCCAAAAATATTTTGGGCATTTCACATAATATCGAAGAAAACATTGGGTACGTAGGATGCCGAGAAGAGCTCGAGTTCACCTTTTTATTTAAAATACCTAGGAATAAAAAATCTCCAACCCGAACTACATGGACTTTGAACCAAAAATATTCGGTATGTACGCAACCGAGAAAGGCTCGAGTTCGCCATTTTAAAACAATACATATTGATAATCAATCTCCATCCCGAACTACGTGGAATTTGAGCAACAAATATTGGGTATGTACGCAACCGAGAAAGACTCGAGTTAACCATTTTTAAAAAATACATATGGATAATTTATCTCCAACCCCGAACTGTGGGGACTTCGATCCCAAAATATTTTGGGCATTTCACATAATATCGAAGAAAACATTGGGTACGTAGGATGCCGAGAAGAGCTCGAGTCCACTTTTTTTTAAAATACCTATGAATAAAAAATCTCCAACCCGAATTACGTGGAATTTGAACCAAAAATATTAGGTATGTACTCAGCCGAGAAAAGCTCGAGTTCACCATTTAAAAAAAATACATATGGATAAACAATCTCCAACCCCGAACTGTGGGGACTTCGATCCCAAAATATTTTGGGCATTTCACATAATATCGAAGAAAACATTGGGTACGTAGGATGCCGAGAAAAATTCGAGTCCACCTTTTTTTTTAAAAATACCTATGAATAAAAAATCTCCAACCCGAACTACATGGACTTTGAACCAAAAATATTGGGTATGTACGCAACCGAGAAAGGCTCGAGTTCGCCATTTTAAAAAAATACATATGCATAATCAATCTCCAACCCCGAACTGTGGGGACTTCGATCCCAAAATATTTTGGGCATTTCACATAATATCGAAGAAAAGATTGGGTACGTAGGATACCGAGAAAAGCTCGAGTCCACCTTTTTTTTAAAATACCTATGAATAAAACATATCCAACCCGAATTACGTGGACTTTGAACCAAAAATATTAGGTATGTACTCAGCCGAGAAAAGCTCGAGTTCACCATTTAAAAAAAATACATATGGATAAACAATCTCCAACCCCGAACTGTGGGGACTTCGATCCCAAAATATTTTGGGCATTTCACATAATATCGAAGAAAACATTGGGTACATAGGATGCCGAGAAAATTTCGAGTCCACCTTTTTTAAAAAAATACCTATGAATAAAAAATCTCCAACCCGAACTACATGGACTTTGAACCAAAAATATTGGGTATGTACGCAACCGAGAAAGGCTCGAGTTTGCCATTTTAAAAAAATACATATGCATAATCAATCTCCAACCCCGAACTGTGGGGACTTCGATCCCAAAATATTTTGGGCATTTCACATAATATCGAAGAAAAGATTGGATACGTAGGATGCCGAGAAAAGCTCGAGTCCACCTTTTTTTAAAAAATACCTAGGAATGAAAAATCTCCAACCCGAACTACGTGGAATTTGAACAAAAAATATTGGGTATGTACGCAACCGAGAAAGGCTCGAGTTCACCATTTTAAAACAATACATATTGATAATCAATCTCCAACCCGAACTACGTGGAATTTGAGAAACAAATATTGGGTATGTACGCAACCGAGAAAGACTCGTGTTAACCATTTTTAAAAAATACATATGGATAATTTATCTCCAACCCCGAACTGTGGGGACTTCGATCCCAAAATATTTTGGGCATTTCACATAATATCGAAGAAAACATTGGGTACGTAGGATGCCGAGAATAGCTCGAGTCCACCTTTTTTTTAAAATACCTATGAATAAAAAATCTCCAACCCGAACTACGTGGACTTTGAACCAAAAATATTGGGTATGTACGCAGCCGAGTAAGGCTCGAGTTCACCATTTAAAAAAATACATATGGATAAACAATCTCCAACCCCGAACTGTGGGGACTTCGATCCCAAAATATTTTGGGCATTTCACATAATATCGAAGAAAACATTGGGTTCGTAGGATGCCGAGAAAAATTCGAGTCCACCTTTTTTTAAAAAATACCTATGAATAAAAAATCTCCAACCCGAACTACATGGACTTTGAACCAAAAATATTGGGTATGTACGCAACCGCGAAAGGCTCGGGTTCGCCATTTTAAAAAAATACATATGCATAATCAATCTCCAACCCCGAACTGTGGGGACTTCGATCCCAAAATATTTTGGGCATTTCACATAATATCGAAGAAAAGATTGGGTACGTAGGATACCGAGAAAAGCTCGAGTCCACCTTTTTTTTAAAATACCTATGAATAAAACATATCCAACCCGAATTACGTGGACTTTGAACCAAAAATATTAGGTATGTACGCAGCCGAGTAAGGCTCGAGTTCACCATTTAAAAAAATACATATGGATAAACAATCTCCAACCCCGAACTGTGGGGACTTCGATCCCAAAATATTTTGGGCATTTCACATAATATCGAAGAAAACATTGGGTACGTAGGATGCCGAGAAAAATTCGAGTCCACCTTTTTTTAAAAAATACCTATGAATAAAAAATCTCCAACCCGAACTACATGGACTTTGAACCAAAAATATTGGGTATGTACGCAACCGAGAAAGGCTCGAGTTCGCCATTTTAAAAAAATACATATGCATAATCAATCTCCAACCCCGAACTGTAGGGACTTCGATCCCAAAATATTTTGGGCATTTCTCATAATATCGAAGAAAAGATTTGATACGTAGGATGCCGAGAAAAGCTCGAGTCCACCTTTTTTTAAAAAATACCTAGGAATGAAAAATCTCCAACCCGAACTACGTGGAATTTGAACAAAAAATATTGGGTATGTACGCAACCGAGAAAGGCTCGAGTTCACCATTTTAAAACAATACATATTGATAATCAATCTCCAACCCGAACTACGTGGAATTTGTGCAACAAATATTGGGTATGTACGCAACCGAGAAAGACTCGTGTTAACCATTTTTAAAAAATACATATGGATAATTTATCTCCAACCCCGAACTGTGGGGACTTCGATCCCAAAATATTTTGGGCATTTCACATAATATCGAAGAAAACATTGGGTACGTAGGATGCCGAGAATAGCTCGAGTCCACCTTTTTTTTAAAATACCTATGAATAAAAAATCTCCAACCCGAACTACGTGGACTTTGAACCAAAAATATTGGGTATGTACGCAGCCGAGTAAGGCTCGAGTTCACCATTTAAAAAAATACATATGGATAAACAATCTCCAACCCCGAATCGTGGGGACTTCGATCCCAAAATATTTTGGGCATTTCACATAATATCGAAGAAAACATTGGGTACGTAGGATGCCGAGAAAAATTCGAGTCCACCTTTTTTTAAAAAATACCTATGAATAAAAAATCTCCAACCCGAACTACATGGACTTTGAACCAAAAATATTGGGTATGTACGCAACCGAGAAAGGCTCGAGTTCGCCATTTTAAAAAAATACATATGCATAATCAATCTCCAACCCCGAACTGTGGGGACTTCGATCCCAAAATATTTTGGGCATTTCTCATAATATCGAAGAAAAGATTGGATACGTAAGATGCCGAGAAAAGCTCGAGTCCACCTTTTTTTAAAAAATACCTAGGAATGAAAAATCTCCAACCCGAACTACGTGGAATTTGAACCAAAAATATTGGGTATGTACGCAACCGAGAAAGGCTCGAGTTCACCATTTTAAAACAATACATATTGATAATCAATCTCCAAACCGAACTACGTGGAATTTGAGCAACAAATATTGGGTATGTACGCAACCGAGAAAGACTCGTGTTAACCATTTTTAAAAAATACATATGGATAATTTATCTCCAACCCCAAACTGTGGGGACTTCGATCCCAAAATATTTTGGGCATTTCACATAATATCGAAGAAAACATTGGCTACGTAGGATGCCGAGAAAAGCTCGAGTCCACCTTTTTTTTAAATACCTATGAATAAAAAATCTCCAACCCGAACTACATGGACTTTGACCGAAAAATATTGGGTATGTACGCAGCCGAGAAAGGCTCGGGTTCACCATTTAAAAAAACTACATATGCATAATCAATGTCCAACCCCGAACTGTGGGGACTTCGATCCCAAAATATTTTGGGCATTTCACATAATATCGAAGAAAACATTGGGTACGTAGGATGCCGAGAAAAGTTCGAATCCACCTTTTTATTAAAAAATACCTATGAATAAAAATCTCCAACCCGAACTACATGGACTTTGAACCAAAAATATTGGGAGTGTACGCAACCAAGAAAGGCTCGAGTTCACCATTTTAAAAAAATACATATGCATAATCAATCTCCAACCCCGAACTGTGGGGTCTTCGATCCCAAAATATTTTGGGCATTTCACATAATATCGAAGAAAAGATTGGGTACGTAGGATGCCGAGAAAAGCTCGAGTCCACCTTTTTTAAAAAAATACCTAGGAATGAAAAATCTCCAACCCGAACTACGTGAAATTTGAACCAAAAATATTGGGTATGTACGCAACCGAGAAAGGCTCGAGTTCACCATTTTAAAACAATACATATTGATAATTAATCTCCAACCCAAACAACGTGGAATTTGAGCAAAATATATTGGGTATGAACGCAACTGAGAAAGACTCGACTTCACCATTTTTAAAAAATACATATGGATAATTTATCTCCAACCCCGAACTGTTGGGACTTCGATCCCAAAATATTTTGGGCATTTCACATAATATCGAAGAAAACATTGGGTACGTAGGATGCCGAGAAAAGCTCGAGTCCACCTTTTTTTTAAAATACCTATGAATAAAAAATCTCCATCCCGAACTACGTGGACTTTGAACCAAAAATAATGGGTATGTACGCAGCCGAGAAAGGCTCGAGTTCACCATTTAAAAAAACTACATATGGAAAATCAATCTCCAACTGTGGGAACTTCGATCCCAAAATATTTTGGGGATTTCACATAATATCGAAGAAAACATTGGGTACGTAGGATATCGAGAAAAGCTCGAGTCCACCTTTTTTAAAAAATACATATGAATTAAACATATCCAACCCGAATTACGTGGACTTTGAACAAAAAATATTAGGTATGTACTCAGCCGAGAAAAGCTCGAGTTCACCATTTTAAAAAAATACATATGGATAAACAATCTCCAACCCCGAACTATGGGGACTTCGATCCCAAAATATTTTGGGCATTTCACATAATATCGAAGAAAACATTGGGTACGTAGGATGCCTAGAAAAGCTCGAGTTCACCTTTTTTAAAAAACTACCTATGAATAAAAAATCTCCAACCCGAACTACATGGACTTTGAACCAAAAATATTGGGTATGTACGCAGCCGAGAAAGGCTCGAGTTCACCGTTTTTTAAAAAAACCTATCGATAATCAATCTCCAACCCCGAATTGTGGGGACATCGATCCCGAAATTTGTTGGGCATTTCACATAATATCTAAGAACACATTGGGTATGTAGGTAGCCAAGAAAGGCTCGAGTCCACCTTTCGATAAAAAATACCTATGAATAAAAAATCTACAACCCGAACTACATGGAGTTTGAGCAAAAAGTATTGGGTACGTACGTAGCGGAGAAAGGCTCAAGTCCACCTTTAAAAAAATACCTATGGATAATAAATCTCCAACCCCGAACTGTGGGGACTTCGATCCCAAAATATTTTTGGCATTTCACATAATATCCAAGAAAATATTGGGTACGTAGGAAGCGGAGAAAGGCTCGAGTCCACTTTTTTTTAAATACCTATGGATAATCAATCTCTAACCCCAAACTGTGCGGACTTTGATCCCAATATTTGTTGGGCATTTCACATAATATCGAAGAAAATATTGGGTACGTAGGAAGCAGAGAAAAGCTCGAGTCCACCTTTTTGAAAAAAAATACCTAAGAATAAAAAATCTCCAACCCAAACTACATGGACTTTAAGCCAAAAATATTGGGTACGTATGCAGCCGAGAAAGTTTTGAGTCCACCTTTTTTATAAAATACCTATAGATAAACAATCTCCAACCCCGATATATGGGGACTTCGATCCCAAAATATTTTTGGCATTTCACATAATATGAAAGAAAACATTGGGTACGTAGGTAGCCGAGAAAGGCTCGAGTCCACCGTTTAAAAAAATACTTATGAATAAAAAATCTCCGACCCGAACTACGTGGAATTTGAACCAAAAATATTGGGTATGTACGCAATCAAAAAAGGCTCGACTTCACCATTTTACAAAAATACATATTGATAATCAAGCTCCAACCCCGAACTGTGGGGACTTCGATCCCAAAATATGTTGGGCATTTCACATAATATCGAAGAAAACATTGGGTACGTAGGATGCCGAGAAAAGTTCGAGTCCACCTTTTTTAAAAAAATACCTATGAATAAAAACTCTCCAACCCAAACTACATGGACTTTGAATCAAAAATATTGGTATGTACGCAACCGAGAAAGGCTCGAGTTCACCATTTAAAAAAAATACATATGCATAATCAATCTCCAACCCCGAACTGTGGGGACTTCGATCCCAAAATATTTTAGGCATTCATATAATATCGAAGACAACATTGGGTACGTAGGATGCCGCGAACAGCTCGATTCCACCTTTTTTTTAAAAATACCTAGGAATTAAAAATCTCCAACCCGAACTACATGGACTTTGAACCAAAAATATGTGGTATGTACGCAACCGAGAAAGGCTCGAGTTCACCATTTAAAAAAATACATATGCATAATCAATCTCTCCCCGAACTGTGGGGACTTCGATCCCAAAATATTTTGGGTATTTCACATAATATCGAAGAAAACATTGGGTACGTAGGATGCCGAGAAAAGCTCGAGTTCACCTTTTTTTTAAAACTACCTATGAATAAAAAATCTCCAACCAGAACTACATGGACTTTGAACCAAAAATATTGGGTATGTACGCAGCCGAGAAAGGCTCGAGTTCACCGTTTTAAAAAAAACCCTATGGATAATAAATCTCCAACCCTGAATTGTGGGGACCTCGATCCCAAAATTTGTTGGGCATTTCACATAATATCCAAGAAAATATTGGGTACGTAGGAAGCCGAGAAACGCTCGAGTCCATCTTTTTTTTAAATACCTATGGATAATCAATCTCTAACCCCGAACAGTGCGGACTTTAATCCCAATATTTGTTGGGCATTCCTCATAATATCAAAGAAAACATTGGGTACGTAGGATGCCGAGAAAAGCTCGAGTTCACCTTTTTTTTAAACTACCTATGAATAAAAAATCTCCAACCCGAACTACATGGACTTTGATCCAAAAATATTGGGTATGTACGCACCCGAGAAAGGCTCGAATTCACCGTGTTTGAAAAAAAACCTATGGATAATCAATCTCCAACCCTGAATTGTGGGGACCTCGATCCCAAAATTTGTTGGGCATTTCACATAATATCTAAGAGCACATTGGGTATCTAGGCAGCCGAGAAAGGCTTGAGTCCACCTTTCGATAAAAAATACCTATGAATAAAAAATCTACAACCCGAACTACGTGGAGTTTGAGCAAAAAATATTGGGTACGTACGTAGCCGAGAAAGGCTCAAGTCCACCTTTAAAAAAATACCTATGGATAATAAATCTCCAACCCCGAACTGTGGGGACTTCGATCCCAAAATATTTTTGGCATTTCACATAATATCGAAGAAAACATTGGGTACGTAGGATGCCGAGAAAAGCTCGAGTTCACCTTTTTTTTTAAACTACCTATGAATAAAAAATCTCCCACCCGAACTACGTGGACTTTGAGCCAAAAATATTGGGTACGTACGCAGCCGAGAAAGCTTTGAGTCCACCTTTTTTATAAAAGACCTATGGATAATCAATCTCCAACCCAGAAGTATGGGGACATCGATCCCAAAATATGTTTGGCATTTCACATAATATCCAAGAAAATATAGGGTACGTAGGAAGCCGAGAAAGGCTCGAGTCCACCTTTTTTTTTAAATACCTATGGATAATCAATCTCTAACCCCGAACTGTGCGGACTTTGATCCCAATATTTGTTGGGCATTCGACATAATATTGAAGAAAATATTGGGTACGTAGGATGACGAGAAAAGCTCGAGTTCAACTTTTTTTTAAAACTACCTATTAATAAAAAATCTCGAACCCGAACTATATGGACTTTGAACCAAAAATATTGGGTATGTAAACAGCGAGAAAGGCTCGAGTTTACCGTTTTTTAAAAAAACCTATGGATAATCACTCTCCAACCCTGAATTGTGGGCACCTCGATCCCAAAATTTGTTGGGCATTTCACATAATATCTAAGAACACATTGGGTATGTAGGCAGCCGAGAAAGGCTCGAGTCCAACTTTCGATAAAAAATACCTATGAATAAAAAATCTACAACCCGAACTACGTGGAGTTTGAGAAAAAAATATTGGGTACGTACGTAGCCGAGAAAGGCTCAAGTCCACCTTTAAAAAAATACCTATGGATAATATATCTCCAACCCCGAACCGTGGGGACTTCGATCCCAAAATATTTTTGGCATTTCACATAATATCGAAGAAAACATTGGGTACGTAGGATGCCGAGAAAAGCTCGAGTTCACCTTTTTTTTAAAAATACCTATGAATAAAAAATCTTCAACACGAACTACGTGGACTTTGAGCCAAAAATATTGGGTACGTACGCAGCCGAGAAAGGTTTGAGTCCACCTTTTTTATAAAATACTTATGGATAATCAATCTCCAACCCCAAACTATGGGGACATCGATCCCAAAATATGTTTGGCATTTCACATAATATCCAAGAAAATATTGGGTACGTAGGAAGCCGAGAAACGCTCGAGTCCATCTTTTTTTTAAATACCTATGGATAATCAATCTCTAACCCCGAACAGTGCGGACTTTAATCCCAATATTTGTTGGGCATTCCTCATAATATCAAAGAAAACATTGGGTACGTAGGATGCCGAGAAAAGCTCGAGTTCACCTTTTTTTTAAACTACCTATGAATAAAAAATCTCCAACCCGAACTACATGGACTTTGATCCAAAAATATTGGGTATGTACGCACCCGAGAAAGGCTCGAATTCACCGTGTTTGAAAAAAAACCTATGGATAATCAATCTCCAACCCTGAATTGTGGGGACCTCGATCCCAAAATTTGTTGGGCATTTCACATAATATCTAAGAGCACATTGGGTATCTAGGCGACCGAGAAAGGCTTGAGTCCACCTTTCGATAAAAAATACCTATGAATAAAAAATCTACAACCCGAACTACGTGGAGTTTGAGCAAAAAATATTGGGTACGTACGTAGCCGAGAAAGGCTCAAGTCCACCTTTAAAAAAATACCTATGGATAATAAATCTCCAACCCCGAATCGTGGGGACTTCGATCCCAAAATATTTTTGGCATTTCACATAATATCGAAGAATACATTGGGTACGTAGGATGCCGAGAAAAGCTCGAGTTCACCTTTTTTTTTAAACTACCTATGAATAAAAAATCTCCCACCCGAACTACGTGAACTTTGAGCCAAAAATATTGGGTACGTACGCAGCCGAGAAAGCTTTGAGTCCACCTTTTTTATAAAAGACCTATGGATAATCAATCTCCAACCCCAAAGTATGGGGACATCGATCCCAAAATATGTTTGGCATTTCACATAATATCCAAAAAAATATTGGGTACGTAGGAAGCCGAGAAAGGCTCGAGTCCACATTTTTTTTAAATACCTATGGATAATCAATCTCTAACCCCGAACTGTGCGGACTTTGATCCCAATATTTGTTGGGCATTCCACATAATATTGAAGAAAACATTGGTTACGTAGGATGCCGAGAAAAGCTCGAGTTCACCTTTTTTTTAAAACTACCTATGAATAAAAAATCTCGAACCCGAACTACATGGACTTTGAACCAAAAATATTGGGTATGTAAGCAGCGAGAAAGGCTCGAGTTCACCGTTTTTTAAAAAAACCTATGGATAATCACTCTCCAACCCTGAATTGTGGGCACCTCGATCCCAAAATTTGTTGGGCATTTCACATAATATCTAAGAACACATTGGGTATGTAGGCGACCGAGAAAGGCTCGAGTCCAACTTTCGATAAAAAATACCTATGAATAAAAAATCTACAACCCGAACTACGTGGAGTTTGAGAAAAAAATATTGGGTACGTACGTAGCCGAGAAAGGCTCAAGTCCACCTTTAAAAAAATACCTATGGATAATATATCTCCAACCCCGAACTGTGGGGACTTCGATCCCAAAATATTTTTGGCATTTCACATAATATCGAAGAAAACATTGGGTACGTAGGATGCCGAGAAAAGCTCGAGTTCACCTTTTTTTTAAAAATACCTATGAATAAAAAATCTTCAACACGAACTACGTGGACTTTGAGCCAAAAATATTGGGTACGTACGCAGCCGAGAAAGGTTTGAGTCCACCTTTTTTATAAAATACTTATGGATAATCAATCTCCAACCCCAAACTATGGGGACATCGCTCCCAAAATATGTTTGGCATTTCACATAATATCCAAGAAAATATTGGGTACGTAGGAAGCCGAGAAAGGCTCGAGTCCACCTTTTTTTTAAATACCTATGGATAATCAATCTCTAACCCCGAACTGTGCGGACTTTGATCCCAATATTTGTTGGGCATTCCACATAATATCGAAGAAAACATTGGGTACGTAGGATGCCGAGAAAAGCTCGAGTTCACCTTTTTTTTAAAACTACCTATGAATAAAAAATCTCCAACCCGAACTAAATGGACTTTGAACCAAAAATATTGGGTATCTACGCAGCCGAGAAAGGCTCGAGTTCACCATTTTTAAAAAAACCTATGGATAATCAATCTCCAACCCCGAATTGTGGGGACCTCGATCCCAAAATTTGTTGGGCATTTCACATAATATCTAAGAACACATTGGGTATGTAGGCAGTCGAGAAAGGCTTGAGTCCACCTTTCGATAAAAAATACCTATGAATAAAAAATCTACAACCCGAACTACGTGGAGTTTGAGCAAAAAATATTGGGTACGTACGTAGCCGAGAAAGGCTCAAGTCCACCTTTAAAAAAATACCTATGGATAATAAATCTCCAACCCCGAACTGTGGGGACTTCGATCCCAAAATATTTTTGGCATTTCACATAATATCGAAGAAAACATTGGGTACGTAGGATGCCGAGAAAAGCTCGAGTTCATCTTTTTTTTTTAAAACTAATTATGAATAAAAATATCTCCCACCCGAACTACGTGGACTTTGAGCCAAAAATATTGGGTACGTACTCAGCCGAGAAAGCTTTGAGTCTACCTTTGTTATAAAATACCTATGGATAATCAATCTCCAACCCCAAAGTATGGGGACATCGATCCCAAAATATGTTTGGCATTTCACATAATATCCAAAAAAATATTGGGTACGTAGGAAGCCGAGAAAGGCTCGAGTCCACATTTTTTTTAAATACCTATGGATAATCAATCTCTAACCCCGAACTGTGCGGACTTTGATCCCAATATTTGTTGGGCATTCCACATAATATTGAAGAAAACATTGGTTACGTAGGATGCCGAGAAAAGCTCGAGTTCACCTTTTTTTTAAAACTACCTATGAATAAAAAATCTCGAACCCGAACTACATGGACTTTGAACCAAAAATATTGGGTATGTAAGCAGCGAGAAAGGCTCGAGTTCACCGTTTTTTAAAAAAACCTATGGATAATCACTCTCCAACCCCTGAATTGTGGGCACCTCGATCCCAAAATTTGTTGGGCATTTCACATAATATCTAAGAACACATTGGGTATGTAGGCGGCCGAGAAAGGCTCGAGTCCAACTTTCGATAAAAAATACCTATGAATAAAAAATCTACAACCCGAACTACGTGGAGTTTGAGAAAAAAATATTGGGTACGTACGTAGCCGAGAAAGGCTCAAGTCCACCTTTAAAAAAATACCTATGGATAATATATCTCCAACCCCGAAGCGTGGGGACTTCGATCCCAAAATATTTTTGGCATTTCACATAATATCGAAGAAAACATTGGGTACGTAGGATGCCGAGAAAAGCTCGAGTTCACCTTTTTTTTTAAAAATACCTATGAATAAAAAATCTTCAACACGAACTACGTGGACTTTGAGCCAAAAATATTGGGTACGTACGCAGCCGAGAAAGGTTTGAGTCCACCTTTTTTATAAAATACTTATGGATAATCAATCTCCAACCCCAAACTATGGGGACATCGCTCCCAAAATATGTTTGGCATTTCACATAATATCCAAGAAAATATTGGGTACGTAGGAAGCCGAGAAAGGCTCGAGTCCACCTTTTTTTTAAATACCTATGGATAATCAATCTCTAACCCCGAAGCGTGCGGACTTTGATCCCAATATTTGTTGGGCATTCCACATAATATCGAAGAAAACATTGGGTACGTAGGATGCCGAGAAAAGCTCGAGTTCACCTTTTTTTTAAAACTACCTATGAATAAAAAATCTCCAACCCGAACTAAATGGACTTTGAACCAAAAATATTGGGTATCTACGCAGCCGAGAAAGGCTCGAGTTCACCATTTTTAAAAAAACCTATGGATAATCAATCTCCAACCCTGAATTGTGGGGACCTCGATCCCAAAATTTGTTGGGCATTTCACATAATATCTAAGAACACATTGGGTATGTAGGCAGTCGAGAAAGGCTTGAGTCCACCTTTCGATAAAAAATACCTATGAATAAAAAATCTACAACCCGAACTACGTGGAGTTTGAGCAAAAAATATTGGGTACGTACGTAGCCGAGAAAGGCTCAAGTCCACCTTTAAAAAAATACCTATGGATAATAAATCTCCAACCCCGAACTGTGGGGACTTCGATCCCAAAATATTTTTGGCATTTCACATAATATCGAAGAAAACATTGGGTACGTAGGATGCCGAGAAAAGCTCGAGTTCATCTTTTTTTTTAAAACTAATTATGAATAAAAATATCTCCCACCCGAACTACGTGGACTTTGAGCCCAAAATATTGGGTACGTACGCAGCCAAGAAAGGTTTGAGTCCACCTTTTTTATAAAATACCAATGGATAATCAATCTCCAATCCCAAACTATGGGGACATCGATCCCAAAATATGTTTGGCATTTCACATAATATCCAAGAAAATATTGGGTACGTAGAAAGCCGAGAAAGGCTCGAGTCCACCTTTTTTTTAAATACCTATGGATAATCAATCTCTAACCCCGAACTGTGCGGACTTTGATCCCAATATTTGTTGGGCATTCCACATAATATCGAAGAAAACATTGGGCACGTAGGATGCCGAGAAAAGCTCGAGTTCACCTTTTTTTTAAAACTACCTATGAATAAAAAATCTCCAACCCGAACTACATGAACCTTTCTCGGCTGTGTACGTACCTAATATTTTTTGCTCAAAGTCCACGTAGTTTGGGTTGGAGATTATTTATTCATAGGTATTTTTTTTAAAAGGTGGACTCGAGCTTTTCTCGGCTTCCTACGTACCCAATGTTTTCTTCGATATTATGTGAAATTCCCAACAAATTATGGGATCAAAGTCCACAAAGTTCCTTGTTGGAGATTGATTATCGATAGGTATTTTTTTAAAAAAGGTGGACTCGAGCCTTTCTCGGCTGCGTACGTACCCAATTTTTTTTGGCTCAAAGTCCCCGTAGTTCGGGTGGGAGATTATTTATTCACGGGTATGTTTAAAAAAAAGTGGACTCGAGCTTTTCTCGGCTGCCTACGTACCCAATGTTTTCTTCAATATTATGTGAAATTCCCAACAAATTTTGGGATCAAAGTCCGCACAATTCTCGGTTGGAGATTGATAACCCATACGTATTTTTTAAAACGGTGGACTCGAGCCTTTCTCGGCTACTTACATACCCAATGTTTTCTTTGATATTATGTGAAATGTCGAACATATTTTGGGATCGAAGTCCCCATAGATCGGGGTTGGAAATTAATTATCTATAGGTATTTTTTAAAAACGGTGGACTCAAACCTTTCTCGGCCGTGTACGTACCTAATATTTTTTGCTCAAAGTCCACGTAGTTTGGGTTGGAGATTATTTATTCATAGGTATTTTTTTTTAAAAGGTGGACTCGAGCTTTTCTCGGCTTCCTACGTACCCAATGTTTTCTTCGATATTATGTGAAATTCCCAACAAATTATGGGATCAAAGTCCACAAAGTTCCTTGTTGGAGATTGATTATCGATAGGTATTTTTTTAAAAAACGTGGACTCGAGCCTTTCTCGGCTGCGTTCGTACCCAATTTTTTTTGGCTCAAAGTCCCCGTAGTTCGGGTGGGAGATTATTTATTCACGGGTATGTTTAAAAAAAAGTGGACTCGAGCTTTTCTCGGCTGCCTACGTACCCAATGTTTTCTTCAATATTATGTGAAATTCCCAACAAATTTTGTGATCAAAGTCCGCACAATTCCTGGTTGGAGATTGATAACCCATACGTATTTTTTAAAACGGTGGACTCGAGCCTTTCTCGGCTACTTACATACCCAATGTTTTCTTTGATATTATGTGAAATGTCGAACATATTTTGGGATCGAAGTCCCCATAGATCGGGGTTGGAAATTAATTATCTATAGGTATTTTTTTAAAACGGTGGACTCAAACCTTTCTCGGCTGTGTACGTACCTAATATTTTTTGCTCAAAGTCCACGTAGTTTGGGTTGGAGATTATTTATTCATAGGTATTTTTTTTAAAAGGTGGACTCGAGCTTTACTCGGCTTCCTACGTACCCAATGTTTTCTTCGATATTATATGAAATTCCCAACAAATTATGGGATCAAAGTCCACAAAGTTCCTTGTTGGAGATTGATTATCGATAGGTATTTTTTTAAAAGAGGTGGACTCGAGCCTTTCTCGGCTGCATACGTACCCAATTTTTTTTGCCTCAAAGTCCCCGTAGTTCGGGTGGGAGATTATTTATTCATGGGTATGTTTAAAAAAAAAGTAGACTCGAGCTTTTCTCGGCTGCCTACGTACCCACTGTTTTCTTCAATATTATGTGAAATTCCCAACAAATTTTGGGATCAAAGTCCGCACAATTCCTGGTTGGAGATTGATAACCCATACGTATTTCTGAAAACGGTGGACTCGAGCCTTTCTCAGCTACTTACATACCCAATGTTTTCTTTGATATTATGTGAAATGTCGAACATATTTTGGGATCGAAGTCCCCATAGATCGGGGTTGGAAATTAATTATCTATAGGTATTTTTTAAAAACGGTGGACTCAAACCTTTCTCGGCTGTGTACGTACCTAATATTTTTTGCTCAAAGTCCACGTAGTTTGGGTTGGAGATTATTTATTCATAGGTATTTTTTTTAAAAGGTGGACTCGAGCTTTTCTCGGCTTCCTACGTACCCAATGTTTTCTTCGATATTATGTGAAATTCCCAACAAATTTCGGGATCAAAGTCCACAAAGTTCCTTGTTGGAGATTGATTATCGATAGGTATTTTTTTTTAAAAAGGTGGACTCGAGCCTTTCTCGGCTGCGTACGTACCCAATTGTTTTTGGCTCAAAGTCCCCGTAGTTCGGGTGGGAGATTATTTATTCACGGGTATGTTTAAAAAAAAAGTGGACTCGAGCTTTTCTCGGCTTCCTACGTACCCAATGTTTTCTTCAATATTATGTGAAATTCCCAACAAATTTTGGGATCAAAGTCCGCACAATTCCTGGTTGGAGATTGATAACCCATACGTATTTTTTAAAACGGTGGACTCGAGCCTTTCTCGGCTACTTACATACCCAATGTTTTCTTTGATATTATGTGAAATGTCGAACATATTTTGGGATCGAAGTCCCCATAGATCGAGGTTGGAAATTGATTATCTATAGGTATTTTTTAAAAACGGTGGACTCAAACCTTTCTCGGCTGTGTACGTACCTAATATTTTTTGCTCAAAGTCCACGTAGTTTGGGTTGGAGATTATTTATTCATAGGTATTTTTTTTAAAAGGTGGACTCGAGCTTTTCTCGGCTTCCTACGTACCCAATGTTTTCTTCGATATTATGTGAAATTCCCAACAAATTCTCGGGATCAAAGTCCACAAAGTTCCTTGTTGGAGATTGATTATCGATAGGTATTTTTTAAAAAAGGTGGACTCGAGCCTTTCTCGGCTGCGTACGTACCCAATTGTTTTTGGCTCAAAGTCCCCGTAGTTCGGGTGGGAGATTATTTATTCACGGGTATGTTTAAAAAAAAGTAGACTCGAGCTTTTCTCGGCTGCCTACGTACCCAATGTTTTCTTCAATATTATGTGAAATTCCCAACAAATTTTGGGATCAAAGTCTGCACAATTCCTGGTTGGAGATTGATAACCCATACGTATTTTTGAAAACGGTGGATTTGAGCCTTTCTCGGCTACTTACATACCCAATGTTTTCTTTGATATTATGTGAAATGTCGAACATATTTTGGGATCGAAGTCCCCATAGATCGGGGTTGGAAATTAATTATCTATAGGTATTTTTTAAAAACGGTGGACTCAAACCTTTCTCGGCCGTGTACGTACCTAATATTTTTTGCTCAAAGTCCACGTAGTTTGGGTTGGAGATTATTTATTCATAGGTATTTTTTTTAAAAGGTGGACTCGAGCTTTTCTCGGCTTCCTACGTACCCAATGTTTTCTTCGATATTATGTGAAATTCCCAACAAATTCTGGGATCAAAGTCCACAAAGTTCCTTGTTGGAGATTGATTATCGATAGGTATTTTTTTTAAAAGGTGGACTCGAGCCTTTCTCGGCTGCGTACGTACCCAATTGTTTTTGGCTCAAAGTCCCCGTAGTTCGGGTGGGAGATTATTTATTCACGGGTATGTTTAAAAAAAAGTAGACTCGAGCTTTTCTCGGCTGCCTACGTACCCAATGTTTTCTTCAATATTATGTGAAATTCCCAACAAATTTTGGGATCAAAGTCCGCACAATTCCTGGTTGGAGATTGATAACCCATACGTATTTTTGAAAACGGTGGACTTGAGCCTTTCTCGGCTACTTACATACCCAATGTTTTCTTTGATATTATGTGAAATGTCGAACATATTTTGGGATCGAAGTCCCCATAGATCGGGGTTGGAAATTAATTATCTATAGGTATTTTTTAAAAACGGTGGACTCAAACCTTTCTCGGCCGTGTACGTACCTAATATTTTTTGCTCAAAGTCCACGTAGTTTGGGTTGGAGATTATTTATTCATAGGTATTTTTTTTAAAAGGTGGACTCGAGCTTTTCTCGGCTTCCTACGTACCCAATGTTTTCTTCGATATTATGTGAAATTCCCAACAAATTCTGGGATCAAAGTCCACAAAGTTCCTTGTTGGAGATTGATTATCGATAGGTATTTTTTTAAAAAAGGTGGACTCGAGCCTTTCTCGGCTGCGTACGTACCCAATTGTTTTTGGCTCAAAGTCCCCGTAGTTCGGGTGGGAGATTATTTATTCACGGGTATGTTTAAAAAAAAGTAGACTCGAGCTTTTCTCGGCTGCCTACGTACCCAATGTTTTCTTCAATATTATGTGAAATTCCCAACAAATTTTGGGATCAAAGTCTGCACAATTCCTGGTTGGAGATTGATAACCCATACGTATTTTTGAAAACGGTGGATTTGAGCCTTTCTCGGCTACTTACATACCCAATGTTTTCTTTGATATTATGTGAAATGTCGAACATATTTTGGGATCGAAGTCCCCATAGATCGGGGTTGGAAATTAATTATCTATAGGTATTTTTTAAAAACGGTGGACTCAAACCTTTCTCGGCTGTGTACGTCCCTAATATTTTTTGCTCAAAGTCCACGTAGTTTGGGTTGGAGATTATTTATTCATAGGTATTTTTTTTAAAAGGTGGACTCGAGCTTTTCTCGGCTTCCTACGTACCCAATGTTTTCTTCGATATTATGTGAAATTCCCAACAAATTCTGGGATCAAAGTCCACAAAGTTCCTTGTTGGAGATTGATTATCGATAGGTATTTTTTTAAAAAAGGTGGACTCGAGCCTTTCTCGGCTGCGTACGTACCCAATTGTTTTTGGCTCAAAGTCCCCGTAGTTCGGGTGGGAGATTATTTATTCACGGGTATGTTTAAAAAAAAGTAGACTCGAGCTTTTCTCGGCTGCCTACGTACCCAATGTTTTCTTCAATATTATGTGAAATTCCCAACAAATTTTGGGATCAAAGTCCGCACAATTCCTGGTTGGAGATTGATAACCCATACGTATTTTTGAAAACGGTGGACTTGAGCCTTTCTCGGCTACTTACATACCCAATGTTTTCTTTGATATTATGTGAAATGTCGAACATATTTTGGGATCGAAGTCCCCATAGATCGGGGTTGGAAATTAATTATCTATAGGTATTTTTTAAAAACGGTGGACTCAAACCTTTCTCGGCTGTGTACGTACCTAATATTTTTTGCTCAAAGTCCACGTAGTTTGGGTTGGAGATTATTTATTCATAGGTATTTTTTTTAAAAGGTGGACTCGAGCTTTTCTCGGCTTCCTACGTACCCAATGTTTTCTTCGATATTATGTGAAATTCCCAACAAATTCTGGGATCAAAGTCCACAAAGTTCCTTGTTGGAGATTGATTATCGATAGGTATTTTTTTTTAAAAAGGTGGACTCGAGCAATTCTCGGCTGCGTACGTACCCAATTGTTTTTGGCTCAAAGTCCCCGTAGTTCGGGTGGGAGATTATTTATTCATGGGTATGTTTAAAAAAAAGTAGACTCGAGCTTTTCTCGGCTGCCTACGTACCCACTGTTTTCTTCAATATTATGTGAAATTCCCAACAAATTTTGGGATCAAAGTCCGCACAATTCCTGGTTGGAGATTGATAACCCATACGTATTTTTTAAAACGGTGGACTCGAGCCTTTCTCGGCTACTTACATACCCAATGTTTTCTTTGATATTATGTGAAATGTCGAACATATTTTGGGATCGAAGTCCCCATAGATCGGGGTTGGAAATTGATTATCTATAGGTATTTTTTAAAAACGGTGGACTCAAACCTTTCTCGGCCGTGTACGTACCTAATATTTTTTGCTCAAAGTCCACGTAGTTTGGGTTGGAGATTATTTATTCATAGGTATTTTTTTTAAAAGGTGGACTCGAGCTTTTCTCGGCTTCCTACGTACCCAATGTTTTCTTCGATATTATGTGAAATTCCCAACAAATTCTGGGATCAAAGTCCACAAAGTTCCTTGTTGGAGATTGATTATCGATAGGTATTTTTTTAAAAAAGGTGGACTCGAGCCTTTCTCGGCTGCGTACGTACCCAATTGTTTTTGGCTCAAAGTCCCCGTAGTTCGGGTGGGAGATTATTTATTCACGGGTATGTTTAAAAAAAAGTAGACTCGAGCTTTTCTCGGCTGCCTACGTACCCAATGTTTTCTTCAATATTATGTGAAATTCCCAACAAATTTTGGGATCAAAGTCCGCACAATTCCTGGTTGGAGATTGATAACCCATACGTATTTTTGAAAACGGTGGACTTGAGCCTTTCTCGGCTACTTACATACCCAATGTTTTCTTTGATATTATGTGAAATGTCGAACATATTTTGGGATCGAAGTCCCCATAGATCGGGGTTGGAAATTAATTATCTATAGGTATTTTTTAAAAACGGTGGACTCAAACCTTTCTCGGCCGTGTACGTACCTAATATTTTTTGCTCAAAGTCCACGTAGTTTGGGTTGGAGATTATTTATTCATAGGTATTTTTTTTAAAAGGTGGACTCGAGCTTTTCTCGGCTTCCTACGTACCCAATGTTTTCTTCGATATTATGTGAAATTCCCAACAAATTCTGGGATCAAAGTCCACAAAGTTCCTTGTTGGAGATTGATTATCGATAGGTATTTTTTTAAAAAAGGTGGACTCGAGCCTTTCTCGGCTGCGTACGTACCCAATTGTTTTTGGCTCAAAGTCCCCGTAGTTCGGGTGGGAGATTATTTATTCACGGGTATGTTTAAAAAAAAGTGGACTCGAGCTTTTCTCGGCTTCCTACGTACCCAATGTTTTCTTCAATATTATGTGAAATTCCCAACAAATTTTGGGATCAAAGTCCGCACAATTCCTGGTTGGAGATTGATAACCCATGCGTATTTTTTAAAACGGTGGACTCGAGCCTTTCTCGGCTACTTACATACCCAATGTTTTCTTTGATATTATGTGAAATGTCGAACATATTTTGGGATCGAAGTCCCCATAGATCGGGGTTGGAAATTGATTATCTATAGGTATTTTTTAAAAACGGTGGACTCAAACCTTTCTCGGCTGTGTACGTACCTAATATTTTTTGCTCAAAGTCCATGTAGTTTGGGTTGGAGATTATTTATTCATAGGTCTTTTTTTTAAAAGGTGGACTCGAGCTTTTCTCGGCTTCCTACGTACCCAATGTTTTCTTCGATATTATGTGAAATTCCCAACAAATTCTGGGATCAAAGTCCACAAAGTTCCTTGTTGGAGATTGATTATCGATAGGTATTTTTTTAAAAGAGGTGGACTCGAGCCTTTCTCGGCTGCATACGTACCCAATTTTTTTTGCCTCAAAGTCCCCGTAGTTCGGGTGGGAGATTATTTATTCACGGGTATGTTTAAAAAAAAGTAGACTCGAGCTTTTCTCGGCTGCCTACGTACCCAATGTTTTCTTCAATATTATGTGAAATTCCCAACAAATTTTGGGATCAAAGTCCGCACAATTCCTGGTTGGAGATTGATAACCCATACGTATTTTTGAAAACGGTGGACTTGAGCCTTTCTCGGCTACTTACATACCCAATGTTTTCTTTGATATTATGTGAAATGTCGAACATATTTTGGGATCGAAGTCCCCATAGATCGGGGTTGGAAATTAATTATCTATAGGTATTTTTTAAAAACGGTGGACTCAAACCTTTCTCGGCCGTGTACGTACCTAATATTTTTTGCTCAAAGTCCACGTAGTTTGGGTTGGAGATTATTTATTCATAGGTATTTTTTTTAAAAGGTGGACTCGAGCTTTTCTCGGCTTCCTACGTACCCAATGTTTTCTTCGATATTATGTGAAATTCCCAACAAATTTCGGGATCAAAGTCCACAAAGTTCCTTGTTGGAGATTGATTATCGATAGGTATTTTTTTAAAAAAGGTGGACTCGAGCCTTTCTCGGCTGCGTACGTACCCAATTGTTTTTGGCTCAAAGTCCCCGTAGTTCGGGTGGGAGATTATTTATTCACGGGTATGTTTAAAAAAAAGTGGACTCGAGCTTTTCTCGGCTTCCTACGTACCCAATGTTTTCTTCAATATTATGTGAAATTCCCAACAAATTTTGGGATCAAAGTCCGCACAATTCCCGGTTGGAGATTGATAACCCATGCGTATTTTTTAAAACGGTGGACTCGAGCCTTTCTCGGCTACTTACATACCCAATGTTTTCTTTGATATTATGTGAAATGTCGAACATATTTTGGGATCGAAGTCCCCATAGATCGGGGTTGGAAATTGATTATCTATAGGTATTTTTTAAAAACGGTGGACTCAAACCTTTCTCGGCCGTGTACGTACCTAATATTTTTTGCTCAAAGTCCATGTAGTTTGGGTTGGAGATTATTTATTCATAGGTCTTTTTTTTAAAAGGTGGACTCGAGCTTTTCTCGGCTTCCTACGTACCCAATGGTTTCTTCGATATTATGTGAAATTCCCAACAAATTCTGGGATCAAAGTCCACAAAGTTCCTTGTTGGAGATTGATTATCGATAGGTATTTTTTTAAAAAAGGTGGACTCGAGCCTTTCTCGGCTGCGTACGTACCCAATTGTTTTCGGCTCAAAGTCCCCGTAGTTCGGGTGGGAGATTATTTATTCACGGGTATGTTTAAAAAAAAGTGGACTCGAGCTTTTCTTGGCTTCCTACGTACCCAATGTTTTCTTCAATATTATGTGAAATTCCCAACAAATTTTGGGATCAAAGTCCGCACAATTCCTGGTTGGAGATTGATAACCCATACGTATTTTTTAAAACGGTGGACTCGAGCCTTTCTCGGCTACTTACATACCCAATGTTTTCTTTGATATTATGTGAAATGTCGAACATATTTTGGGATCGAAGTCCCCATAGATCGGGGTTGGAAATTGATTATCTATAGGTATTTTTTAAAAACGGTGGACTCAAACCTTTCTCGGCCGTGTACGTACCTAATATTTTTTGCTCAAAGTCCACGTAGTTTGGGTTGGAGATTATTTATTCATAGGTATTTTTTTTAAAAGGTGGACTCGAGCTTTTCTCGGCTTCCTACGTACCCAATGTTTTCTTCGATATTATGTGAAATTCCCAACAAATTCGGGATCAAAGTCCACAAAGTTCCTTGTTGGAGATTGATTATCGATAGGTATTTTTTTTAAAAAGGTGGACTCGAGCCTTTCTCGGCTGCGTACGTACCCAATTGTTTTTGGCTCAAAGTCCCCGTAGTTCGGGTGGGAGATTATTTATTCACGGGTATGTTTAAAAAAAAGTGGACTCGAGCTTTTCTCGGCTTCCTACGTACCCAATGTTTTCTTCAATATTATGTGAAATTCCCAACAAATTTTGGGATCAAAGTCCGCACAATTCCTGGTTGGAGATTGATAACCCATACGTATTTTTTAAAACGGTGGACTCGAGCCTTTCTCGGCTACTTACATACCCAATGTTTTCTTTGATATTATGTGAAATGTCGAACATATTTTGGGATCGAAGTCCCCATAGATCGGGGTTGGAAATTTATTATCTATAGGTATTTTTTAAAAACGGTGGACTCAAACCTTTCTCGGCTGTGTACGTACCTAATATTTTTTGCTCAAAGTCCACGTAGTTTGGGTTGGAGATTATTTATTCATAGGTATTTTTTTTAAAAGGTGGACTCGAGCTTTTCTCGGCTTCCTATGTACCCAATGTTTTCTTCGATATTATGTGAAATTCCCAACAAATTTGGGATCAAAGTCCACAAAGTTCCTTGTTGGAGATTGATTATCGATAGGTATTTTTTTTAAAAAGGTGGACTCGAGCCTTTCTCGGCTGCGTACGTACCCAATTGTTTTTGGCTCAAAGTCCCCGTAGTTCGGGTGGGAGATTATTTATTCACGGGTATGTTTAAAAAAAAGTGGACTCGAGCTTTTCTCGGCTTCCTACGTACCCAATGTTTTCTTCAATATTATGTGAAATTCCCAACAAATTTTGGGATCAAAGTCCGCACAATTCCTGGTTGGAGATTGATAACCCATGCGTATTTTTTAAAACGGTGGACTCGAGCCTTTCTCGGTTACTTACTTACCCAATGTTTTCTTTGATATTATGTGAAATGTCGAACATATTTTGGGATCGAAGTCCCCATAGATCGGGGTTTGAAATTGATTATCTATAGGTATTTTTTAAAAACGGTGGACTCAAACCTTTCTCGGCTGTGTACGTACCTAATATTTTTTGCTCAAAGTCCACGTAGTTTGGGTTGGAGATTATTTATTCATAGGTATTTTTTTTTAAAAGGTGGACTCGAGCTTTTCTCGGCTTCCTACGTACCCAATGTTTTCTTCGATATTATGTGAAATTCCCAACAAATTTCGGGATCAAAGTCCACAAAGTTCCTTGTTGGAGATTGATTATCGATAGGTATTTTTTAAAAAAAAGGTGGACTCGAGCCTTTCTCGGCTGCGTACGTACCCAATTGTTTTTGGCTCAAAGTCCCCGTAGTTCGGGTGGGAGATTATTTATTCACGGGTATGTTTAAAAAAAAGTGGACTCGAGCTTTTCTTGGCTTCCTACGTACCCAATGTTTTCTTCAATATTATGTGAAATTCCCAACAAATTTTGGGATCAAAGTCCGCACAATTCCTGGTTGGAGATTGATAACCCATACGTATTTTTTAAAACGGTGGACTCGAGCCTTTCTCGGCTACTTACATACCCAATGTTTTCTTTGATATTATGTGAAATCTCGAACATATTTTGGGATCGAAGTCCCCATAGATCGGGGTTGGAAATTTATTATCTATAGGTATTTTTTAAAAACGGTGGACTCAAACCTTTCTCGGTCGTGTACGTACCTAATATTTTTTGCTCAAAGTCCACGTAGTTTGGGTTGGAGATTATTTATTCATAGGTATTTTTTTTAAAAGGTGGACTCGAGCTTTTCTCGGCTTCCTATGTACCCAATGTTTTCTTCGATATTATGTGAAATTCCCAACAAATTCTGGGATCAAAGTCCACAAAGTTCCTTGTTGGAGATTGATTATCGATAGGTATTTTTTTAAAAAGGTGGACTCGAGCCTTTCTCGGCTGCGTACGTACCCAATTGTTTTTGGCTCAAAGTCCCCGTAGTTCGGGTGGGAGATTATTTATTCACGGGTATGTTTAAAAAAAAGTGGACTCGAGCTTTTCTCGGCTTCCTACGTACCCAATGTTTTCTTCAATATTATGTGAAATTCCCAACAAATTTTGGGATCAAAGTCCGCACAATTCCTGGTTGGAGATTGATAACCCATACGTATTTTTTAAAACGGTGGAATCGAGCCTTTCTCGGCTACTTACATACCCAATGTTTTCTTTGATATTATGTGAAATGTCGAACATATTTTGGGATCGAAGTCCCCATAGATCGGGGTTGGAAATTGATTATCTATAGGTATTTTTTAAAAACGGTGGACTCAAACCTTTCTCGGCTGTGTACGTACCTAATATTTTTTGCTCAAAGTCCATTTCTGGGATCAAAGTCCACAAAGTTCCTTGTTGGAGATTGATTATCGATAGGTATTTTTTAAAAAAAAGGTGGACTCGAGCCTTTCTCGGCTGCGTACGTACCCAATTGTTTTTGGCTCAAAGTCCCCGTAGTTCGGGTGGGAGATTATTTATTCACGGGTATGTTTAAAAAAAAGTGGACTCGAGCTTTTCTTGGCTTCCTACGTACCCAATGTTTTCTTCAATATTATGTGAAATTCCCAACAAATTTTGGGATCAAAGTCCGCACAATTCCTGGTTGGAGATTGATAACCCATACGTATTTTTTAAAACGGTGGACTCGAGCCTTTCTCGGCTACTTACATACCCAATGTTTTCTTTGATATTATGTGAAATGTCGAACATATTTTGGGATCGAAGTCCCCATAGATCGGGGTTGGAAATTGATTATCTATAGGTATTTTTTAAAAACGGTGGACTCAAACCTTTCTCGGCTGTGTACGTACCTAATATTTTTTGCTCAAAGTCCATGTAGTTTGGGTTGGAGATTATTTATTCATAGGTCTTTTTTTTTAAAAGGTGGACTCGAGCTTTTCTCGGCTTCCTACGTACCCAATGTTTTCTTCGATATTATGTGAAATTCCCAACAAATTCTGGGATCAAAGTCCACAAAGTTCCTTGTTGGAGATTGATTATCGATAGGTATTTTTTAAAAAAAAGGTGGACTCGAGCAATTCTCGGCTGCGTACGTACCCAATTGTTTTTGGCTCAAAGTCCCCGTAGTTCGGGTGGGAGATTATTTATTCACGGGTATGTTTAAAAAAAAGTGGACTCGAGCTTTTCTTGGCTTCCTACGTACCCAATGTTTTCTTCAATATTATGTGAAATTCCCAACAAATTTTGGGATCAAAGTCCGCACAATTCCTGGTTGGAGATTGATAACCCATACGTATTTTTTAAAACGGTGGACTCGAGCCTTTCTCGGCTACTTACATACCCAATGTTTTCTTTGATATTATGTGAAATGTCGAACATATTTTGGGATCGAAGTCCCCATAGATCGGGGTTGGAAATTGATTATCTATAGGTATTTTTTAAAAACGGTGGACTCAAACCTTTCTCGGTTTGTGTACGTACCTAATATTTTTTGCTCAAAGTCCACGTAGTTTGGGTTGGAGATTATTTATTCATAGGTATTTTTTTTAAAAGGTGGACTCGAGCTTTTCTCGGCTTCCTACGTACCCAATGTTTTCTTCGATATTATGTGAAATTCCCAACAAATTCGGGATCAAAGTCCACAAAGTTCCTTGTTGGAGATTGATTATCGATAGGTATTTTTTTTTAAAAAGGTGGACTCGAGCCTTTCTCGGCTGCGTACGTACCCAATTTTTTTTGGCTCAAAGTCCCCGTAGTTCGGGTGGGAGATTATTTATTCACGGTATGTTTAAAAAAAAGTGGACTCGAGCTTTTCTCGGCTTCCTACGTACCCAATGTTTTCTTCAATATTATGTGAAATTCCCAACAAATTTTGGGATCAAAGTCCGCACAATTCCTGGTTGGAGATTGATAACCCATGCGTATTTTTTAAAACGGTGGACTCGAGCCTTTCTCGGTTACTTACTTACCCAATGTTTTCTTTGATATTATGTGAAATGTCGAACATATTTTGGGATCGAAGTCCCCATAGATCGGGGTTTGAAATTGATTATCTATAGGTATTTTTTAAAAACGGTGGACTCAAACCTTTCTCGGCTGTGTACGTACCTAATATTTTTTGCTCAAAGTCCACGTAGTTTGGGTTGGAGATTATTTATTCATAGGTATTTTTTTAAAAAGGTGGACTCGAGCTTTTCTCGGCTTCCTACGTACCCAATGTTTTCTTCGATATTATGTGAAATTCCCAACAAATTCTGGGATCAAAGTCCACAAAGTTCCTTGTTGGAGATTGATTATCGATAGGTATTTTTTAAAAAAGGTGGACTCGAGCCTTTCTCGGCTGCGTACGTACCCAATTGTTTCTGGCTCAAAGTCCCCGTAGTTCGGGTGGGAGATTATTTATTCACGGGTATGTTTAAAAAAAAAAGTGGACTCGAGCTTTTCTCGGCTTCCTACGTACCCAATGTTTTCTTCAATATTATGTGAAATTCCCAACAAATTTTGGGATCAAAGTCCGCACAATTCCTGGTTGGAGATTGATAACCCATACGTATTTTTTAAAACGGTGGACTCGAGCCTTTCTCGGCTACTTACATACCCAATGTTTTCTTTGATATTATGTGAAATGTCGAACATATTTTGGGATCGAAGTCCCCATAGATCGGGGTTGGAAATTGATTATCTATAGGTATTTTTTAAAAACGGTGGACTCAAACCTTTCTCTCGGCTGTGTACGTACCTAATATTTTTTGCTCAAAGTCCACGTAGTTTGGGTTGGAGATTATTTATTCATAGGTATTTTTTTTTAAAAGGTGGACTCGAGCTTTTCTCGGCTTCCTACGTACCCAATGTTTTCTTCGATATTCCGTGAAATTCCCAACAAATTCTGGGATCAAAGTCCACAAAGTTCCTTGTTGGAGATTGATTATCGATAGGTATTTTTTTTAAAAGGTGGACTCGAGCCTTTCTCGGCTGCGTACGTACCCAATTTTTTTTGGCTCAAAGTCCCCGTAGTTCGGGTGGGAGATTATTTATTCACAGGTATGTTTAAAAAAAATGGACTCGAGCTTTTCTCGGCTTCCTATGTACCCAATGTTTTCTTCAATATTATGTGAAATTCCCAACAAATTTTGGGATCAAAGTCCGCACAATTCCTGGTTGGAGATTGATAACCCATGCGTATTTTTTAAAACGGTGGACTCGAGCCTTTCTCGGCTACTTACATACCCAATGTTTTCTTTGATATTATGTGAAATGTCGAACATATTTTGGGATCGAAGTCCCCATAGATCGGGGTTGGAAATTGATTATCTATAGGTATTTTTTAAAAACGGTGGACTCAAACCTTTCTCGGCTGTGTACGTACCTAATATTTTTTGCTCAAAGTCCACGTAGTTTGGGTTGGAGATTATTTATTCATAGGTATTTTTTTTAAAAGGTGGACTCGAGCTTTTCTCGGCTTCCTACGTACCCAATGTTTTCTTCGATATTATGTGAAATTCCCAACAAATTCTGGGATCAAAGTCCACAAAGTTCCTTGTTGGAGATTGATTATCGATAGGTATTTTTTTAAAGAAGGTGGACTCGAGCCTTTCTCGGCTGCGTACGTACCCAATTGTTTTTGGCTCAAAGTCCCCGTAGTTCGGGTGGGAGATTATTTATTCACGGGTATGTTTAAAAAAAAAGTGGACTCGAGCTTTTCTCGGCTTCCTACGTACCCAATGTTTTCTTCAATATTATGTGAAATTCCCAACAAATTTTGGGATCAAAGTCCGCACAATTCCTCGTTGGAGATTGATAACCCATACGTATTTTTTGAAACGGTGGACTCGAGCCTTTCTTTGCTACTTACATACCCAATGTTTTCTTTGATATTATGTGAAATGTCGAACATATTTTGGGATCGAAGTCCCCATAGATCGGGGTTGGAAATTGATTATCTATAGGTATTTTTTAAAAACGGTGGACTCAAACCTTTCTCGGCCGTGTACGTACCTAATATTTTTTGCTCAAAGTCCACGTAGTTTGGGTTGGAGATTATTTATTCATAGGTATTTTTTTTAAAAGGTGGACTCGAGCTTTTCTCGGCTTCCTACGTACCCAATGTTTTCTTCGATATTATGTGAAATTCCCAACAAATTCTGGGATCAAAGTCCACAAAGTTCCTTGTTGGAGATTGATTATCGATAGGTATTTTTTTAAAGAAGGTGGACTCGAGCCTTTCTCGGCTGCGTACGTACCCAATTGTTTTTGGCTCAAAGTCCCCGTAGTTCGGGTGGGAGATTATTTATTCACGGGTATGTTTAAAAAAAAGTGGACTCGAGCTTTTCTCGGCTTCCTACGTACCCAATGTTTTCTTCAATATTATGTGAAATTCCCAACAAATTTTGGGATCAAAGTCCGCACAATTCCTCGTTGGAGATTGATAACCCATACGTATTTTTTAAAACGGTGGACTCGAGCCTTTCTTGGCTACTTACATACCCAATGTTTTCTTTGATATTATGTGAAATGTCGAACATATTTTGGGATCGAAGTCCCCATAGATCGGGGTTGGAAATTGATTATCTATAGGTATTTTTTTAAAACGGTGGACTCAAACCTTTCTCGGCCGTGTACGTACCTAATATTTTTTGCTCAAAGTCCACGTAGTTTGGGTTGGAGATTATTTATTCATAGGTATTTTTTTTAAAAGGTGGACTCGAGCTTTTCTCGGCTTCCTACGTACCCAATGTTTTCTTCGATATTATGTGAAATTCCCAACAAATTCCGGGATCAAAGTCCACAAAGTTCCTTGTTGGAGATTGATTATCGATAGGTATTTTTAAAAAAAAGGTGGACTCGAGCTTTTCTCGGCTGCGTACGTACCCAATTTTTTTTGGCTAAAGTCCCCGTAGTTCGGGTGGGAGATTATTTATTCACAGGTATGTTTAAAAAAAAAGTGGACTCGAGCTTTTCTCGGCTTCCTACGTACCCAATGTTTTCTTCAATATTATGTGAAATTCCCAACAAATTTTGGGATCAAAGTCCGCACAATTCCTGGTTGGAGATTGATAACCCATGCGTATTTTTTAAAACGGTGGACTCGAGCCTTTCTCGGCTACTTACATACCCAATGTTTTCTTTGATATTATGTGAAATGTCGAACATATTTTGGGATCGAAGTCCCCATAGATCGGGGTTGGAAATTGATTATCTATAGGTATTTTTTAAAAACGATGGACTCAAACCTTTCTCGGCTGTGTACGTACCTAATATTTTTTGCTCAAAGTCCACGTAGTTTGGGTTGGAGATTATTTATTCATAGGTATTTTTTTTAAAAGGTGGACTCGAGCTTTTCTCGGCTTCCTACGTACCCAATGTTTTCTTCGATATTATGTGAAATTCCCAACAAATTCTGGGATCAAAGTCCACAAAGTTCCTTGTTGGAGATTGATTATCGATAGGTATTTTTTTAAAAAAGGCGGACTCGAGCCTTTCTCGGCTGCGTACGTACCCAATTTTTTTTTGGCTCAAAGTCCCCGTAGTTCGGGTGGGAGATTATTTATTCACGGGTATGTTTAAAAAAAAGTGGACTCGAGCTTTTCTCGGCTTCCTACGTACCCAATGTTTTCTTCAATATTATGTGAAATTCCCAACAAATTTTGGGATCAAAGTCCGCACAATTCCTGGTTGGAGATTGATAACCCATACGTATTTTTTAAAACGGTGGACTCGAGCCTTTCTCGGCTACTTACATACCCAATGTTTTCTTTGATATTATGTGAAATGTCGAACATATTTTGGGATCGAAGTCCCCATAGATCGGGGTTGGAAATTGATTATCTATAGGTATTTTTTAAAAACGGTGGACTCAAACCTTTCTCGGCTGTGTACGTACCTAATATTTTTTGCTCAAAGTCCACGTAGTTTGGGTTGGAGATTATTTATTCATAGGTATTTTTTTTAAAAGGTGGACTCGAGCTTTTCTCGGCTTCCTACGTACCCAATGTTTTCTTCGATATTATGTGAAATTCCCAACAAATTCTGGGATCAAAGTCCACAAAGTTCCTTGTTGGAGATTGATTATCGATAGGTATTTTTAAAAAAAAGGTGGACTCGAGCTTTTCTCGGCTGCGTACGTACCCAATTTTTTTTGGCTAAAGTCCCCGTAGTTCGGGTGGGAGATTATTTATTCACAGGTATGTTTAAAAAAAAGTGGACTCGAGCTTTTCTCGGCTTCCTACGTACCCAATGTTTTCTTCAATATTATGTGAAATTCCCAACAAATTTTGGGATCAAAGTCCGCACAATTCCTGGTTGGAGATTGATAACCCATGCGTATTTTTTAAAACGGTGGACTCGAGCCTTTCTCGGCTACTTACATACCCAATGTTTTCTTTGATATTATGTGAAATGTCGAACATATTTTGGGATCGAAGTCCCCATAGATCGGGGTTGGAAATTGATTATCTATAGGTATTTTTTAAAAACGATGGACTCAAACCTTTCTCGGCTGTGTACGTACCTAATATTTTTTGCTCAAAGTCCACGTAGTTTGGGTTGGAGATTATTTATTCATAGGTATTTTTTTTAAAAGGTGGACTCGAGCTTTTCTCGGCTTCCTACGTACCCAATGTTTTCTTCGATATTATGTGAAATTCCCAACAAATTTCGGGATCAAAGTCCACAAAGTTCCTTGTTGGAGATTGATTATCGATAGGTATTTTTTTAAAAAAGGCGGACTCGAGCCTTTCTCGGCTGCGTACGTACCCTTTTTTTTGGCTCAAAGTCCCCGTAGTTCGGGTGGGAGATTATTTATTCACGGGTATGTTTAAAAAAAAGTGGACTCGAGCTTTTCTCGGCTTCCTACGTACCCAATGTTTTCTTCAATATTATGTGAAATTCCCAACAAATTTTGGGATCAAAGTCCGCACAATTCCCGGTTGGAGATTGATAACCCATACGTATTTTTTAAAACGGTGGACTCGAGCCTTTCTCGGCTACTTACATACCCAATGTTTTCTTTGATATTATGTGAAATGTCGAACATATTTTGGGATCGAAGTCCCCATAGATCGGGGTTGGAAATTGATTATCTATAGGTATTTTTTAAAAACGGTGGACTCAAACCTTTCTCGGGTCGTGTACGTACCTAATATTTTTTGCTCAAAGTCCACGTAGTTTGGGTTGGAGATTATTTATTCATAGGTATTTTTTTTAAAAGGTGGACTCGAGCTTTTCTCGGCTTCCTACGTACCCAATGTTTTCTTCGACATTATGTGAAATTCCCAACAAATTCTGGGACCAAAGTCCACAAAGTTCCTTGTTGGAGATTGATTATCGATAGGTATTTTTTTTAAAAAGGTGGACTCGAGCTTTTCTCGGCTGCGTACGTACCCAATTTTTTTTGGCTAAAGTCCCCGTAGTTCGGGTGGGAGATTATTTATTCACAGGTATGTTTAAAAAAAAAGTGGACTCGAGCTTTTCTCGGCTTCCTACGTACCCAATGTTTTCTTCAATATAATGTGAAATTCCCAACAAATTTTGGGATCAAAGTCCGCACAATTCCTGGTTGGAGATTGATAACCCATGCGTATTTTTTAAAACGGTGGACTCGAGCCTTTCTCGGCTACTTACATACCCAATGTTTTCTTTGATATTATGTGAAATGTCGAACATATTTTGGGATCGAAGTCCCCATAGATCGGGGTTGGAAATTGATTATCTATAGGTATTTTTTAAAAACGGTGGACTCGGACCTTTCTCGGTTGTGTACGTACCTAATATTTTTTGCTCAAAGTCCACGTAGTTTGGGTTGGAGATTATTTATTCATAGGTATTTTTTTTAAAAGGTGGACTCGAGCTTTTCTCGGCTTCCTACGTACCCAATGTTTTCTTCGATATTATGTGAAATTCCCAACAAATTCTGGGATCAAAGTCCACAAAGTTCCTTGTTGGTGATTGATTATCGATAGGTATTTTTTTAAAAAAGGCGGACTCGAGCCTTTCTCGGCTGCGTACGTACCCAGTTTTTGTTGGCTCAAAGTCCCCGTAGTTCGGGTGGGAGATTATTTATTCACGGGTATGTTTAAAAAAAAGTGGACTCGAGCTTTTCTCGGCTTCCTACGTACCCAATGTTTTCTTCAATATTATGTGAAATTCCCAACAAATTTTGGGATCAAAGTCCGCACAATTCCTCGTTGGAGATTGATAACCCATACGTATTTTTTAAAACGGTGGACTCGAGCCTTTCTTGGCTACTTACATACCCAATGTTTTCTTTGATATTATGTGAAATGTCGAACATATTTTGGGATCGAAGTCCCCATAGATCGGGGTTGGAAATTGATTATCTATAGGTATTTTTTTAAAACGGTGGACTCAAACCTTTCTCGAGTTGTGTACGTACCTAATATTTTTTGCTCAAAGTCCACGTAGTTTGGGTTGGAGATTATTTATTCATAGGTATTTTTTTTAAAAGGTGGACTCGAGCTTTTCTCGGCTTCCTACGTACCCAATGTTTTCTTCGATATTATGTGAAATTCCCAACAAATTCTGGGATCAAAGTCCACAAAGTTCCTTGTTGGAGATTGATTATCGATAGGTATTTTTTAAAAAAAAGGTGGACTCGAGCTTTTCTCGGCTGCGTACGTACCCAATTTTTTTTGGCTAAAGTCCCCGTAGTTCGGGTGGGAGATTATTTATTCACAGGTATGTTTAAAAAAAAGTGGACTCGAGCTTTTCTCGGCTTCCTACGTACCCAATGTTTTCTTCAATATTATGTGAAATTCCCAACAAATTTTGGGATCAAAGTCCGCACAATTCCTGGTTGGAGATTGATAACCCATGCGTATTTTTTAAAACGGTGGACTCGAGCCTTTCTCGGCTACTTACATACCCAATGTTTTCTTTGATATTATGTGAAATGTCGAACATATTTTGGGATCGAAGTCCCCATAGATCGGGGTTGGAAATTGATTATCTATAGGTATTTTTTAAAAACGATGGACTCAAACCTTTCTCGGCGTCGTGTACGTACCTAATATTTTTTGCTCAAAGTCCACGTAGTTTGGGTTGGAGATTATTTATTCATAGGTATTTTTTTTAAAAGGTGGACTCGAGCTTTTCTCGGCTTCCTACGTACCCAATGTTTTCTTCGATATTATGTGAAATTCCCAACAAATTCTGGGATCAAAGTCCACAAAGTTCCTTGTTGGAGATTGATTATCGATAGGTATTTTTTTAAAAAAGGCGGACTCGAGCCTTTCTCGGCTGCGTACGTACCCAGTTTTTTTTGGCTCAAAGTCCCCGTAGTTCGGGTGGGAGATTATTTATTCACAGGTATGTTTAAAAAAAAGTGGACTCGAGCTTTTCTCGGCTTCCTACGTACCCAATGTTTTCTTCAATATTATGTGAAATTCCCAACAAATTTTGGGATCAAAGTCCGCACAATTCCTGGTTGGAGATTGATAACCCATACGTATTTTTTAAAACGGTGGACTCGAGCCTTTCTCGGCTACTTACATACCCAATGTTTTCTTTGATATTATGTGAAATGTCGAACATATTTTGGGATCGAAGTCCCCATAGATCGGGGTTGGAAATTGATTATCTATAGGTATTTTTTAAAAACGGTGGACTCAAACCTTTCTCGGCTGTGTACGTACCTAATATTTTTTGCTCAAAGTCCACGTAGTTTGGGTTGGAGATTATTTATTCATAGGTATTTTTTTTAAAAGGTGGACTCGAGCTTTTCTCGGCTTCCTACGTACCCAATGTTTTCTTCGACATTATGTGAAATTCCCAACAAATTCTGGGACCAAAGTCCACAAAGTTCCTTGTTGGAGATTGATTATCGATAGGTATTTTTTTTAAAAAGGTGGACTCGAGCTTTTCTCGGCTGCGTACGTACCCAATTTTTTTTGGCTAAAGTCCCCGTAGTTCGGGTGGGAGATTATTTATTCACAGGTATGTTTAAAAAAAAGTGGACTCGAGCTTTTCTCGGCTTCCTACGTACCCAATGTTTTCTTCAATATAATGTGAAATTCCCAACAAATTTTGGGATCAAAGTCCGCACAATTCCTGGTTGGAGATTGATAACCCATGCGTATTTTTTAAAACGGTGGACTCGAGCCTTTCTCGGCTACTTACATACCCAATGTTTTCTTTGATATTATGTGAAATGTCGAACATATTTTGGGATCGAAGTCCCCATAGATCGGGGTTGGAAATTGATTATCTATAGGTATTTTTTAAAAACGGTGGACTCGGACCTTTCTCGAGCTGTGTACGTACCTAATATTTTTTGCTCAAAGTCCACGTAGTTTGGGTTGGAGATTATTTATTCATAGGTATTTTTTTAAAAGGTGGACTCGAGCTTTTCTCGGCTTCCTACGTACCCAATGTTTTCTTCGATATTATGTGAAATTCCCAACAAATTCTGGGATCAAAGTCCACAAAGTTCCTTGTTGGTGATTGATTATCGATAGGTATTTTTTTAAAAAAGGCGGACTCGAGCCTTTCTCGGCCGCGTACGTACCCGGTTTTTGTTGGCTCAAAGTCCCCGTAGTTCGGGTGGGAGATTATTTATTCACGGGTATGTTTAAAAAAAAAAGTGGACTCGAGCTTTTCTCGGCTTCCTACGTACCCAATCTTTTCTTCAATATTATGTGAAATTCCCAACAAATTTTTGGATCAAAGTCCGCACAATTCCTGGTTGGAGATTGATAACCCATACGTATTTTTTAAAACGGTGGACTCGAGCCTTTCTCGGCTACTTACATACCCAATGTTTTCTTTGATATTATGTGAAATGTCGAACATATTTTGGGATCGAAGTCCCCATAGATCGGGGTTGGAAATTGATTATCTATAGGTATTTTTTAAAAACGGTGGACTCAAACCTTTCTCGGTTGTGTACGTACCTAATATTTTTTGCTCAAAGTCCACGTAGTTTGGGTTGGAGATTATTTATTCATAGGTATTTTTTTTAAAAGGTGGACTCGAGCTTTTCTCGGCTTCCTACGTACCCAATGTTTTCTTCGATATTATGTGAAATTCCCAACAAATTCTGGGATCAAAGTCCACAAAGTTCCTTGTTGGAGATTGATTATCGATAGGTATTTTTTTAAAAAAGGTGGACTCGAGCCTTTCTTGGCTGCGTACGTACCCAATTTTTTTTGGCTCAAAGTCCCCGTAGTTCGGGTGGGAGATTATTTATTCACGGGTATGTTTAAAAAAAAAGTTGACTCGAGCTTTTCTCGGCTTCCTACGTACCCAATGTTTTCTTCAATATTATGTGAAATTCCCAACAAATTTTGGGATCAAAGTCCGCACAATTCCTAGTTGGAGATTGATAACCCATGCTCATTTTTTAAAACGGTGGACTCGAGCCTTTCTCGGCTTCTTACATACCCAATGTTTTCTTTGATATTATGTGAAATGTCGAACATATATTGGGATCGAAGTCCCCATAGATCGGGGTTGGAAATTGATTATCTATAGGTATTTTTTAAAAACGGTGGACTCAAACCTTTCTCGGCTGTGTACGTACCTAATATTTTTTGCTCAAAGTCCACGTAGTTTGGGTTGGAGATTATTTATTCATAGGTATTTTTTTTAAAAGGTGGACTCGAGCTTTTCTCGGCTTCCTACGTACCCAATGTTTTCTTCGATATTATGTGAAATTCCCAACAAATTCTGGGATCAAAGTCCACAAAGTTCCTTGTTGGAGATCGATTATCGATAGGTATTTTTTTTAAAAAGGTGGACTCGAGCCTTTCTCGGCTGCGTACGTACCCAATTTTTTTTGGCTCAAAGTCCCCGTAGTTCGGGTGGGAGATTATTTATTCACAGGTATGTTTAAAAAAAAAGTTGACTCGAGCTTTTCTCGGCTTCCTACGTACCCAATGTTTTCTTCAATATTATGTGAAATTCCCAACAAATTTTGGGATCAAAGTCCGCACAATTCCTGGTTGGAGATTGATAACCCATGCTCATTTTTTAAAACGGTGGACTCGAGCCTTTCTCGGCTTCTTACATACCCAATGTTTTCTTTGATATTATGTGAAATGTCGAACATATTTTGGGATCGAAGTCCCCATAGATCGGGGTTGGAAATTGATTATCTATAGGTATTTTTTAAAAACGGTGGACTCAAACCTTTCTCGGCCGTGTACGTACCTAATATTTTTTGCTCAAAGTCCACGTAGTTTGGGTTGGAGATTATTTATTCATAGGTATTTTTTTTAAAAGGTGGACTCGAGCTTTTCTCGGCTTCCTACGTACCCAATGTTTTCTTCGATATTATGTGAAATTCCCAACAAATTCTGGGATCAAAGTCCACAAAGTTCCTTGTTGGAGATTGATTATCGATAGGTATTTTTTTTTAAAAAGGTGGACTCGAGCCTTTCTCGGCTGCGTACGTACCCAATTTTTTTTGGCTCAATGTCCCCGTAGTTCGGGTGGGAGATTATTTATTCACAGGTATGTTTAAAAAAAAGTGGACTCGAGCTTTTCTCGGCTTCCTACGTACCCAATGTTTTCTTCAATATTATGTGAAATTCCCAACAAATTTTGGGATCAAAGTCCGCACAATTCCTGGTTGGAGATTGATAACCCATGCGTATTTTTTAAAACGGTGGACTCGAGCATTTCTCGGCTACTTACATACCCAATGTTTTCTTTGATATTATGTGAAATGTCGAACATATTTTGGGATCGAAGTCCCCATAGATCGGGGTTGGAAATTGATTATCTATTGGTATTTTTTAAAAACGGTGGACTCAAACCTTTCTCGGCTGTGTACGTACCTTATATTTTTTGCTCAAAGTCCACGTAGTTTGGGTTGGAGATTATTTATTCATAGGTATTTTTTTTAAAAGGTGGACTCGAGCTTTTCTCGGCTTCCTACGTACCCAATGTTTTCTTCGATATTATGTGAAATTCCCAACAAATTCTGGGATCAAAGTCCACAAAGTTCCTTGTTGGAGATTGATTATCGATAGGTATTTTTTTTTAAAAAGGTGGACTCGAGCCTTTCTCGGCTGCATACGTACCCAATTTTTTTTGGCTCAAAGTCCCTGTAGTTCGGGTGGGAGATTATTTATTCACAGGTATGTTTAGAAAAAAGTGGACTCGAGCTTTTCTCGGCTTCCTACGTACCCAATGTTTTCTTCAATATTATGTGAAATTCCCAACAAATTTTGGGATCAAAGTCCGCACAATTCCTGGTTGGAGATTGATAACCCATGCGTATTTTTTAAAACGGTGGACTCGAGCCTTTCTCGGCTACTTACATACACAATGTTTTCTTTGATATTATGTGAAATGTCGAACATATTTTGGGATCGAAGTCCCCATAGATCGGGGTTGGAAATTGATTATCTATAGGTATTTTTTAAAAACGGTGGACTCAAACCTTTCTCGGCTGTGTACGTACCTAATATTTTTTGCTCAAAGTCCACGTAGTTTGGGTTGGAGATTATTTATTCATAGGTATTTTTTTAAAAGGTGGACTCGAGCTTTTCTCGGCTTCCTACGTACCCAATGTTTTCTTCGATATTATGTGAAATTCCCAACAAATTCTGGGATCAAAGTCCACAAAGTTCCTTGTTGGAGATTGATTATCGATAGGTATTTTTTTAAAAAAGGTGGACTCGAGCCTTTCTCGGCTGCATACGTACCCAATTTTTTTTGGCTCAAAGTCCCCGTAGTTCGGGTGGGAGATTATTTATTCACGGGTATGTTTAAAAAAAAGTGGACTCGAGCTTTTCTCGGCTTCCTACGTACCCAATGTTTTCTTCAATATTATGTGAAATTCCCAACAAATTTTGGGATCAAAGTCCGCACAATTCCTGGTTGGAGATTGATAACCCATGCGTATTTTTTCAAACGGTGGACTCGAGCCTTTCTCGGCTACTTACATACCCAATGTTTTCTTTGATATTATGTGAAATGTCGAACATATTTTGGGATCGAAGTCCCCATAGATCGGGGTTGGAAATTGATTATCTATAGGTATTTTTTTAAAACGGTGGACTCAAACCTTTCTCGGCTGTGTACGTACCTAATATTTTTTGCTCAAAGTCCACGTAGTTTGGGTTGGAGATTATTTATTCATAGGTATTTTTTTTTAAAAGGTGGACTCGAGCTTTTCTCGGCTTCCTACGTACCCAATGTTTTCTTCGATATTATGTGAAATTCCCAACAAATTCTGGGATCAAAGTCCACAAAGTTCCTTGTTGGAGATTGATTATCGATAGGTATTTTTTTAAAAAAGGTGGACTCGAGCCTTTCTCGGCCGCGTACGTACCCAATTTTTTTTGGCTCAAAGTCCCTGTAGTTCGGGTGGGAGATTATTTATTCACAGGTATGTTTCAAAAAAAGTGGACTCGAGCTTTTCTCGGCTTCCTACGTACCAAATGTTTTCTTCAATATTATGTGAAATTCCCAACAAATTTTGGGATCAAAGTCCGCACAATTCCGGGTTGGAGATTGATAACCCATGCGTATTTTTTAAAACTGTGGACTCGAGCCTTTCTCGGCTACTTACATACCCAATGTTTTCTTTGATATTATGTGAAATGTCGAACATATTTTGGGATCGAAGTCCCCATAGATCGGGGTTGGAAATTGATTATCTATAGGTATTTTTTAAAAACGGTGGACTCAATCCTTTCTCGGCTGTGTACGTACCTAATATTTTTTGCTCAAAGTCCACGTAGTTTGGGTTGGAGATTATTTATTCATAGGTATTTTTTTTAAAAGGTGGACTCGAGCTTTTCTCGGCTTCCTACGTACCCAATGTTTTCTTCGATATTATGTGAAATTCCCAACAAATTCTGGGATCAAAGTCCACAAAGTTCCTTGTTGGAGATTGATTATCGATAGGTATTTTTTTTAAAAAGGCGGACTCGAGCCTTTCTCGGCTGCGTACGTACCCGCTTTTTTTGGCTCAAAGTCCCCGTAGTTCGGGTGGGAGATTATTTATTCACGGGTATGTTTAAAAAAAAGTGGACTCGAGCTTTTCTCGGCTTCCTACGTACCCAATGTTTTCTTCAATATTATGTGAAATTCCCAACAAATTTTGGGATCAAAGTCCGCACAATTCCTGGTTGGAGATTGATAACCCATACGTATTTTTTAAAACGGTGGACTCGAGCCTTTCTCGGCTACTTACATACCCAATATTTTCTTTGATATTATGTGAAATGTCGAACATATTTTGGGATCGAAGTCCCCATAGATCGGGGTTGGAAATTGATTATCTATAGGTATTTTTTAAAAACGGTGGACTCAAACCTTTCTCGGCTGTGTACGTACCTAATATTTTTTGCTCAAACTCCACGTAGTTTGGGTTGGAGATTATTTATTCATAGGTATTTTTTTTAAAAGGTGGACTCGAGCTTTTCTCGGCTTCCTACGTACCCAATGTTTTCTTCGATATTATGTGAAATTCCCAACAAATTCTGGGATCAAAGTCCACAAAGTTCCTTGTTGGAGACCGATTATCGATAGGTATTTTTTTAAAAAAAGGTGGACTCGAGCCTTTCTCGGCCGCGTACGTACCCAATTTTTTTTGGCTCAAAGTCCCCGTAGTTCGGGTGGGAGATTATTTATTCACGGGTATGTTTAAAAAAAAGTGGACTCGAGCTTTTCTCGGCTTCCTACGTACCCAATGTTTTCTTCAATATTATGTGAAATTCCCAACAAATTTTGGGATCAAAGTCCGCACAATTCCTCGGTTGGAGATTGATAACCCATGCGCATTTTTTAAAACGGTGGACTCGAGCCTTTCTCGGCTACTTACATACCCAATGTTTTCTTTGATATTATGTGAAATGTCGAACATATTTTGGGATCGAAGTCCCCATAGATCGGGGTTGGAAATTGATTATCTATAGGTATTTTTTAAAAACGGTGGACTCAAACCTTTCTCGGCCGTGTACGTACCTAATATTTTTTGCTCAAAGTCCACGTAGTTTGGGTTGGAGATTATTTATTCATAGGTATTTTTTTTAAAAGGTGGACTCGAGCTTTTCTCGGCTTCCTACGTACCCAATGTTTTCTTCGATATTATGTGAAATTCCCAACAAATTCTCGGGATCAAAGTCCACAAAGTTCCTTGTTGGAGATTGATTATCGATAGGTATTTTTTTAAAAAAGGTGGACTCGAGCCTTTCTTGGCTGCGTACGTACCCAATTTTTTTTGGCTCAAAGTCCCCGTAGTTCGGGTGGGAGATTATTTATTCACAGGTATGTTTAAAAAAAAGTGGACTCGAGCTTTTCTCGGCTTCCTACGTACCCAATGTTTTCTTCAATATTATGTGAAATTCCCAACAAATTTTGGGATCAAAGTCCGCACAATTCCTGGTTGGAGATTGATAACCCATGCGCATTTTTTAAAACGGTGGACTCGATACATACCCAATGTTTTCTTTGATATTATGTGAAATGTCGAACATATTTTGGGATCGAAGTCCCCATAGATCGGGGTTGGAAATTGATTATCTATAGGTATTTTTTAAAAACGGTGGACTCAAACCTTTCTCGGCTGTGTACGTACCTAATATTTTTTGCTCAAAGTCCACGTAGTTTGGGTTGGAGATTATTTATTCATAGGTATTTTTTTTAAAAGGTGGACTCGAGCTTTTCTCGGCTTCCTACGTACCCAATGTTTTCTTCGATATTATGTGAAATTCCCAACAAATTTCGGGATCAAAGTCCACAAAGTTCCTTGTTGGAGATTGATTATCGATAGGTATTTTTTTAAAAAGGTGGACTCGAGCCTTTCTCGGCTGCGTACGTACCCAATTTTTTTTGGCTCAAAGTCCCCGTAGTTCGGGTGGGAGATTATTTATTCACAGGTATGTTTAGAAAAAAGTGGACTCGAGCTTTTCTCGGCTTCCTACGTACCCAATGTTTTCTTCAATATTATGTGAAATTCCCAACAAATTTTGGGATCAAAGTCCGCACAATTCCTGGTTGGAGATTGATAACCCATGCGTATTTTTTAAAACGGTGGACTCGAGCCTTTCTCGGCTACTTACATACCCAATGTTTTCTTTGATATTATGTGAAATGTCGAACATATTTTGGGATCGAAGTCCCCATAGATCGGGGTTGGAAATTGATTATCTATAGGTATTTTTTAAAAACGGTGGACTCAAACCTTTCTCGGCTGTGTACGTACCTAATATTTTTTGCTCAAAGTCCACGTAGTTTGGGTTGGAGATTATTTATTCATAGGTATTTTTTTTAAAAGGTGGACTCGAGCTTTTCTCGGCTTCCTACGTACCCAATGTTTTCTTCGATATTATGTGAAATTCCCAACAAATTCTCGGGATCAAAGTCCACAAAGTTCCTTGTTGGAGATTGATTATCGATAGGTATTTTTTTTAAAAGGTGGACTCGAGCCTTTCTCGGCCGCGTACGTACCCAATTTTTTTTGGCTCAAAGTCCCCGTAGTTCGGGTGGGAGATTATTTATTCACGGGTATGTTTAAAAAAAAGTGGACTCGAGCTTTTCTCGGCTTCCTACGTACCCAATGTTTTCTTCAATATTATGTGAAATTCCCAACAAATTTTGGGATCAAAGTCCGCACAATTCCCGGTTGGAGATTGATAACCCATGCGTATTTTTTAAAACCGTGGACTCGAGCCTTTCTCGGCTACTTACATACCCAATGTTTTCTTTGATATTATGTGAAATGTCGAACATATTTTGGGATCGAAGTCCCCATAGATCGGGGTTGGAAATTGATTATCTATAGGTATTTTTTAAAAACGGTGGACTCAATCCTTTCTCGGCTGTGTACGTACCTAATATTTTTTGCTCAAAGTCCACGTAGTTTGGGTTGGAGATTATTTATTCATAGGTATTTTTTTTAAAAGGTGGACTCGAGCTTTTCTCGGCTTCCTACGTACCCAATGTTTTCTTCGATATTATGTGAAATTCCCAACAAATTCTCGGGATCAAAGTCCACAAAGTTCCTTGTTGGAGATTGATTATCGATAGGTATTTTTTTTAAAAAGGCGGACTCGAGCCTTTCTCGGCCGCGTACGTACCCAATTTTTTTTGGCTCAAACTCCCCGTAGTTCGGGTGGGAGATTATTTATTCACAGTATGTTTAAAAAAAAGTGGACTCGAGCTTTTCTCGGCTTCCTACGTACCCAATGTTTTCTTCAATATTATGTGAAATTCCCAACAAATTTTGGGATCAAAGTCCGCACAATTCTCGGTTGGAGATTGATAACCCATACGTATTTTTTAAAACGGTGGACTCGAGCCTTTCTCGGCTACTTACATACCCAATGTTTTCTTTGATATTATGTGAAATGTCGAACATATTTTGGGATCGAAGTCCCCATAGATCGGGGTTGGAAATTGATTATCTATAGGTATTTTTTAAAAACGGTGGACTCAAACCTTTCTCGACTGTGTACGTACCTAATATTTTTTGCTCAAAGTCCACGTAGTTTGGGTTGGAGATTATTTATTCATAGGTATTTTTTTTAAAAGGTGGACTCGAGCTTTTCTCGGCTTCCTACGTACCCAATGTTTTCTTCGATATTATGTGAAATTCCCAACAAATTCTCGGGATCAAAGTCCACAAAGTTCCTTGTTGGAGATTGATTATCGATAGGTATTTTTTTAAAAAAGGTGGACTCGAGCCTTTCTCGGCCGCGTACGTACCCAATTTTTTTTGGCTCAAAGTCCCCGTAGTTCGGGTGGGAGATTATTTATTCACAGGTATGTTTAAAAAAAAGTGGACTCGAGCTTTTCTCGGCTTCCTACGTACCCAATGTTTTCTTCAATATTATGTGAAATTCCCAACAAATTTTGGGATCAAAGTCCGCACAATTCCTCGGTTGGAGATTGATAACCCATGCGTATTTTTTAAAACGGTGGACTCGAGCCTTTCTCGGCTACTTACATTCCCAATATTTTCTTTGATATTATGTGAAATGTCGAACATATTTTGGGATCGAAGTCCCCATAGATCGGGGTTGGAAATTGATTATCTATAGGTATTTTTTAAAAACGGTGGACTCAAACCTTTCTCGGCCGTGTACGTACCTAATATTTTTTGCTCAAAGTCCACGTAGTTTGGGTTGGAGATTATTTATTCATAGGTATTTTTTTTAAAAGGTGGACTCGAGCTTTTCTCGGCTTCCTACGTACCCAATGTTTTCTTCGATATTATGTGAAATTCCCAACAAATTCTGGGATCAAAGTCCACAAAGTTCCTTGTTGGAGATTGATTATCGATAGGTATTTTTTTTAAAAAGGTGGACTCGAGCCTTTCTCGGCCGCGTACGTACCCAATTTTTTTTGGCTCAAAGTCCCCGTAGTTCGGGTGGGAGATTATTTATTCACAGTATGTTTAAAAAAAAGTGGACTCGAGCTTTTCTCGGCTTCCTACGTACCCAATGTTTTCTTCAATATTATGTGAAATTCCCAACAAATTTTGGGATCAAAGTCCGCACAATTCCCGGTTGGAGATTGATAACCCATGCGTATTTTTTAAAACGGTGGACTCGAGCCTTTCTCGGCTACTTACATACCCAATGTTTTCTTTGATATTATGTGAAATGTCGAACATATTTTGGGATCGAAGTCCCCATAGATCGGGGTTGGAAATTGATTATCTATAGGTATTTTTTAAAAACGGTGGACTCAATCCTTTCTCGGCTGTGTACGTACCTAATATTTTTTGCTCAAAGTCCACGTAGTTTGGGTTGGAGATTATTTATTCATAGTTATTTTTTTTTAAAAGGTGGACTCGAACTTTTCTCGGCTTCCTACGTACCTAATGTTTTCTTCGATATTATGTGAAATTCCCAACAAATTTCGGGTTCAAAGTCCACAAAGTTCCTTGTTGGAGATTGATTATCGATAGGTATTTTTTTAAAAAAGGTGGACTCGAGCCTTTCTCGGCCGCGTACGTACCCAATTTTTTTTGGCTCAAAGTCCCCGTAGTTCGGGTGGGAGATTATTTATTCACAGTATGTTTAAAAAAAAGTGGACTCGTGCTTTTCTCGGCTTCCTACGTACCCAATGTTTTCTTCAATATTATGTGAAATTCCCAACAAATTTTGGGATCAAAGTCCGCACAATTCCCGGTTGGAGATTGATAACCCATACGTATTTTTTAAAACGGTGGACTCGAGCCTTTCTCGGCTACTTACATACCCAATGTTTTCTTTGATATTATGTGAAATGTCGAACATATTTTGGGATCGAAGTCCCCATAGATCGGGGTTGGAAATTGATTATCTATAGGTATTTTTTAAAAACGGTGGACTCAAACCTTTCTCGGCCGTGTACGTACCTAATATTTTTTGCTCAAAGTCCACGTAGTTTGGGTTGGAGATTATTTATTCATAGGTATTTTTTTTAAAAGGTGGACTCGAGCTTTTCTCGGCTTCCTACGTACCCAATGTTTTCTTCGATATTATGTGAAATTCCCAACAAATTCTGGGATCAAAGTCCACAAAGTTCCTTGTTGGAGATTGATTATCGATAGGTATTTTTTTTAAAAAGGTGGACTCGAGCCTTTCTCGGCTGCGTACGTACCCAATTTTTTTTGGCTCAAAGTCCCCGTAGTTCGGGTGGGAGATTATTTATTCACAGGTATGTTTAAAAAAAAGTGGACTCGAGCTTTTCTCGGCTTCCTACGTACCCAATGTTTTCTTCAATATTATGTGAAATTCCCAACAAATTTTGGGATCAAAGTCCGCACAATTCCCGGTTGGAGATTGATAACCCATGCGTATTTTTTAAAACCGTGGACTCGAGCCTTTCTCGGCTACTTACATACCCAATGTTTTCTTTGATATTATGTGAAATGTCGAACATATTTTGGGATCGAAGTCCCCATAGATCGGGGTTGGAAATTGATTATCTATAGGTATTTTTTAAAAACGGTGGACTCAATCCTTTCTCGGCTGTGTACGTACCTAATATTTTTTGCTCAAAGTCCACGTAGTTTGGGTTGGAGATTATTTATTCATAGGTATTTTTTTTAAAAGGTGGACTCGAGCTTTTCTCGGCTTCCTACGTACCCAATGTTTTCTTCGATATTATGTGAAATTCCCAACAAATTTCTGGGATCAAAGTCCACAAAGTTCCTTGTTGGAGATTGATTATCGATAGGTATTTTTTTTAAAAAGGCGGACTCGAGCCTTTCTCGGCTGCGTACGTACCAAGTTTTTTTTGGCTCAAACTCCCCGTAGTTCGGGTGGGAGATTATTTATTCACAGGTATGTTTAAAAAAAAGTGGACTCGAGCTTTTCTCGGCTTCCTACGTACCCAATGTTTTCTTCAATATTATGTGAAATTCCCAACAAATTTTGGGATCAAAGTCCGCACAATTCCCGGTTGGAGATTGATAACCCATACGTATTTTTTAAAACGGTGGACTCGAGCCTTTCTCGGCTACTTACATACCCAATGTTTTCTTTGATATTATGTGAAATGTCGAACATATTTTGGGATCGAAGTCCCCATAGATCGGGGTTGGAAATTGATTATCTATAGGTATTTTTTAAAAACGGTGGACTCAAACCTTTCTCGACTGTGTACGTACCTAATATTTTTTGCTCAAAGTCCACGTAGTTTGGGTTGGAGATTATTTATTCATAGGTATTTTTTTTAAAAGGTGGACTCGAGCTTTTCTCGGCTTCCTACGTACCCAATGTTTTCTTCGATATTATGTGAAATTCCCAACAAATTCTCGGGATCAAAGTCCACAAAGTTCCTTGTTGGAGATTGATTATCGATAGGTATTTTTTAAAAAAGGTGGACTCGAGCCTTTCTCGGCCGCGTACGTACCCAATTTTTTTTGGCTCAAAGTCCCCGTAGTTCGGGTGGGAGATTATTTATTCACGTGTATGTTTAAAAAAAAGTGGACTCGAGCTTTTCTCGGCTTCCTACGTACCCAATGTTTTCTTCAATATTATGTGAAATTCCCAACAAATTTTGGGATCAAAGTCCGCACAATTCCTGGTTGGAGATTGATAACCCATGCGTATTTTTTAAAACGGTGGACTCGAGCCTTTCTCGGCTACTTACATTCCCAATATTTTCTTTGATATTATGTGAAATGTCGAACATATTTTGGGATCGAAGTCCCCATAGATCGGGGTTGGAAATTGATTATCTATAGGTATTTTTTAAAAACGGTGGACTCAAACCTTTCTCGGCTGTGTACGTACCTAATATTTTTTGCTCAAAGTCCACGTAGTTTGGGTTGGAGATTATTTATTCATAGGTATTTTTTTTAAAAGGTGGACTCGAGCTTTTCTCGGCTTCCTACGTACCCAATGTTTTCTTCGATATTATGTGAAATTCCCAACAAATTCTCGGGATCAAAGTCCACAAAGTTCCTTGTTGGAGATTGATTATCGATAGGTATTTTTTTTAAAAAGGTGGACTCGAGCCTTTCTCGGCTGCGTACGTACCCAATTTTTTTTGGCTCAAAGTCCCCGTAGTTCGGGTGGGAGATTATTTATTCACAGGTATGTTTAAAAAAAAGTGGACTCGAGCTTTTCTCGGCTTCCTACGTACCCAATGTTTTCTTCAATATTATGTGAAATTCCCAACAAATTTTGGGATCAAAGTCCGCACAATTCCTGGTTGGAGATTGATAACCCATGCGTATTTTTTAAAACGGTGGACTCGAGCCTTTCTCGGCTACTTACATACCCAATGTTTTCTTTGATATTATGTGAAATGTCGAACATATTTTGGGATCGAAGTCCCCATAGATCGGGGTTGGAAATTGATTATCTATAGGTATTTTTTAAAAACGGTGGACTCAATCCTTTCTCGGCTGTGTACGTACCTAATATTTTTTGCTCAAAGTCCACGTAGTTTGGGTTGGAGATTATTTATTCATAGTTATTTTTTTTAAAAGGTGGACTCGAACTTTTCTCAGCTTCCTACGTACCTAATGTTTTCTTCGATATTATGTGAAATTCCCAACAAATTCTGGGTTCAAAGTCCACAAAGTTCCTTGTTGGAGATTGATTATCGATAGGTATTTTTTAAAAAAAGGTGGACTCGAGCCTTTCTCGGCCGCGTACGTACCCAATTTTTTTTGGCTCAAAGTCCCCGTAGTTCGGGTGGGAGATTATTTATTCACGGTATGTTTAAAAAAAAAGTGGACTCGAGCTTTTCTCGGCTTCCTACGTACCCAATGTTTTCTTCAATATTATGTGAAATTCCCAACAAATTTTGGGATCAAAGTCCGCACAATTCCCGGTTGGAGATTGATAACCCATACGTATTTTTTAAAACGGTGGACTCGAGCCTTTCTCGGCTACTTACATACCCAATGTTTTCTTTGATATTATGTGAAATGTCGAACATATTTTGGGATCGAAGTCCCCATAGATCGGGGTTGGAAATTGATTATCTATAGGTATTTTTTAAAAACGGTGGACTCAAACCTTTCTCGGCCGTGTACGTACCTAATATTTTTTGCTCAAAGTCCACGTAGTTTGGGTTGGAGATTATTTATTCATAGGTATTTTTTTTAAAAGGTGGACTCGAGCTTTTCTCGGCTTCCTACGTACCCAATGTTTTCTTCGATATTATGTGAAATTCCCAACAAATTCTCGGGATCAAAGTCCACAAAGTTCCTTGTTGGAGATTGATTATCGATAGGTATTTTTTTTAAAAAGGTGGACTCGAGCCTTTCTCGGCCGCGTACGTACCCAATTTTTTTTGGCTCAAAGTCCCCGTAGTTCGGGTGGGAGATTATTTATTCACGGGTATGTTTAAAAAAAAGTGGACTCGAGCTTTTCTCGGCTTCCTACGTACCCAATGTTTTCTTCAATATTATGTGAAATTCCCAACAAATTTTGGGATCAAAGTCCGCACAATTCCCGGTTGGAGATTGATAACCCATACGTATTTTTTAAAACGGTGGACTCGAGCCTTTCTCGGCTACTTACATACCCAATGTTTTCTTTGATATTATGTGAAATGTCGAACATATTTTGGGATCGAAGTCCCCATAGATCGGGGTTGGAAATTGATTATCTATAGGTATTTTTAAAAAACGGTGGACTCAAACCTTTCTCGGCTGTGTACGTACCTAATATTTTTTGCTCAAAGTCCACGTAGTTTGGGTTGGAGATTATTTATTCATAGGTATTTTTTTTAAAACGTGGACTCGAGCTTTTCTCGGCTTCCTACGTACCCAATGTTTTCTTCGATATTATGTGAAATTCCCAACAAATTCCCGGGATCAAAGTCCACAAAGTTCCTTGTTGGAGATTGATTATCGATAGGTATTTTTTTTAAAAAGGTGGACTCGAGCCTTTCTCGGCTGCGTACGTACCCAATTTTTTTTGGCTCAAAGTCCCCGTAGTTCGGGTGGGAGATTATTTATTCACGTGTATGTTTAAAAAAAAAGTGGACTCGAGCAGTTCTCGGCTTCCTACGTACCCAATGTTTTCTTCAATATTATGTGAAATTCCCAACAAATTTTGGGATCAAAGTCCGCACAATTCCTGGTTGGAGATTGATAACCCATACGTATTTTTTAAAACGGTGGACTCGAGCCTTTCTCGGCTACTTACATACCCAATGTTTTCTTTGATATTATGTGAAATGTCGAACATATTTTGGGATCGAAGTCCCCATAGATCGGGGTTGGAAATTGATTATCTATAGGTATTTTTAAAAAACGGTGGACTCAAACCTTTCTCGGTCGTGTACGTACCTAATATTTTTTGCTCAAAGTCCACGTAGTTTGGGTTGGAGATTATTTATTCATAGGTATTTTTTTTAAAACGTGGACTCGAGCTTTTCTCGGCTTCCTACGTACCCAATGTTTTCTTCGATATTATGTGAAATTCCCAACAAATTCTCGGGATCAAAGTCCACAAAGTTCCTTGTTGGAGATTGATTATCGATAGGTATTTTTTTTAAAAAGGTGGACTCGAGCCTTTCTCGGCTGCGTACGTACCCAATTTTTTTTGGCTCAAAGTCCCCGTAGTTCGGGTGGGAGATTATTTATTCACAGGTATGTTTAAAAAAAAGTGGACTCGAGCTTTTCTCGGCTTCCTACGTACCCAATGTTTTCTTCAATATTATGTGAAATTCCCAACAAATTTTGGGATCAAAGTCCGCACAATTCCCGGTTGGAGATTGATAACCCATACGTATTTTTTAAAACGGTGGACTCGAGCCTTTCTCGGCTACTTACATACCCAATGTTTTCTTTGATATTATGTGAAATGTCGAACATATTTTGGGATCGAAGTCCCCATAGATCGGGGTTGGAAATTGATTATCTATAGGTATTTTTTAAAAACGGTGGACTCAAACCTTTCTCGGCCGTGTACGTACCTAATATTTTTTGCTCAAAGTCCACGTAGTTTGGGTTGGAGATTATTTATTCATAGGTATTTTTTTTAAAACGTGGACTCGAGCTTTTCTCGGCTTCCTACGTACCCAATGTTTTCTTCGATATTATGTGAAATTCCCAACAAATTCTGGGATCAAAGTCCACAAAGTTCCTTGTTGGAGATTGATTATCGATAGGTATTTTTTTTAAAAAGGTGGACTCGAGCCTTTCTCGGCTGCGTACGTACCCAATTTTTTTTGGCTCAAAGTCCCCGTAGTTCGGGTGGGAGATTATTTATTCACAGGTATGTTTAAAAAAAAGTGGACTCGAGCAGTTCTCGGCTTCCTACGTACCCAATGTTTTCTTCAATATTATGTGAAATTCCCAACAAATTTTGGGATCAAAGTCCGCACAATTCCCGGTTGGAGATTGATAACCCATACGTATTTTTTAAAACGGTGGACTCGAGCCTTTCTCGGCTACTTACATACCCAATGTTTTCTTTGATATTATGTGAAATGTCGAACATATTTTGGGATCGAAGTCCCCATAGATCGGGGTTGGAAATTGATTATCTATAGGTATTTTTAAAAAACGGTGGACTCAAACCTTTCTCGGCTGTGTACGTACCTAATATTTTTTGCTCAAAGTCCACGTAGTTTGGGTTGGAGATTATTTATTCATAGGTATTTTTTTTAAAACGTGGACTCGAGCTTTTCTCGGCTTCCTACGTACCCAATGTTTTCTTCGATATTATGTGAAATTCCCAACAAATTCGGGATCAAAGTCCACAAAGTTCCTTGTTGGAGATTGATTATCGATAGGTATTTTTTTTAAAAAGGTGGACTCGAGCCTTTCTCGGCTGCGTACGTACCCAATTTTTTTTGGCTCAAAGTCCCCGTAGTGCGGGTGGGAGATTATTTATTCACAGGTATGTTTAAAAAAAAAGTGGACTCGAGCTTTTCTCGGATTCCTACGTACCCAATGTTTTCTTCAATATTATGTGAAATTCCCAACAAATTTTGGGATCAAAGTCCGCACAATTCCCGGTTGGAGATTGATAACCCATACGTATTTTTTAAAACGGTGGACTCGAGCCTTTCTCGGCTACTTACATACCCAATGTTTTCTTTGATATTATGTGAAATGTCGAACATATTTTGGGATCGAAGTCCCCATAGATCGGGGTTGGAAATTGATTATCTATAGGTATTTTTTAAAAACGGTGGACTCAAACCTTTCTCGGCCGTGTACGTACCTAATATTTTTTGCTCAAAGTCCACGTAGTTTGGGTTGGAGATTATTTATTCATAGGTATTTTTTTTAAAAGGTGGACTCGAGCTTTTCTCGGCTTCCTACGTACCCAATGTTTTCTTTGATATTATGTGAAATTCCCAACAAATTCTGGGATCAAAGTCCACAAAGTTCCTTGTTGGAGATTGATTATCGATAGGTATTTTTTTTAAAAAGGTGGACTCGAGCCTTTCTCGGCTGCGTACGTACCCAATTTTTTTTGGCTCAAAGTCCCCGTAGTTCGGGTGGGAGATTATTTATTCACAGGTATGTTTAAAAAAAATTGGACTCGAGCTTTTCTCGGCTTCCTACGTGCCCAATGTTTTCTTCAATATTATGTGAAATTCCCAACAAATTTTGGGATCAAAGTCCGCACAATTCCTGGTTGGAGATTGATAACCCATACGTATTTTTTAAAACGGTGGACTCGAGCCTTTCTCGGCTACTTACATACCCAATGTTTTCTTTGATATTATGTGAAATGTCGAACATATTTTGGGATCGAAGTCCCCATAGATCGGGGTTGGAAATTGATTATCTATAGGTATTTTTTAAAAACGGTGGACTCAAACCTTTCTCGGTCGTGTACGTACCTAATATTTTTTGCTCTAAGTCCACGTAGTTTGGGTTGGAGATTATTTATTCATAGGTATTTTTTTTAAAAGGTGGACTCGAGCTTTTCTCGGCTTCCTACGTACCCAATGTTTTCTTCGATATTATGTGAAATTCCCAACAAATTCGGGATCAAAGTCCACAAAGTTCCTTGTTGGAGATTGATTATCGATAGGTATTTTTTTTAAAAAGGTGGACTCGAGCCTTTCTCGGCTGCGTACGTACCCAATTTTTTTTTGCTCAAAGTCCCCGTAGTGCGGGTGGGAGATTATTTATTCACAGGTATGTTTAAAAAAAAGTGGACTCGAGCTTTTCTCGGATTCCTACGTACCCAATGTTTTCTTCAATATTATGTGAAATTCCCAACAAATTTTGGGATCAAAGTCCGCACAATTCCTGGTTGGAGATTGATAACCCATACGTATTTTTTTAAACGGTGGACTCGAGCCTTTCTCGGTTGCGAACGTACCCAATATTTTTGTCTCAAAGTCCACGTAGTTCGGGTTGGAGATTTTTTATTCATAGTTATTTTATTTAAAAGGTGGACTCGAGCCTTTCTCGGCTGCCTACATACCCATTGTTTTCTTGGATATTATGTGAAATGCCCTACATATTTTGGGATCGATGTCCGCACAGTTCCTGGTTGAAGATTGATTATCGATAGGTATTTTTTTTAAAACGCTAGACTCGTGCCCTTCTTGGATGCGTACGTACCCAATATTTTTGGCTCAAAGTCCACGTAGTTCAGGTTTGAGATTTTTTCTTAATATGTATTTTTTTTAAAAGGTGGAGTCGAGCCTTTCTCGGCTGCCTACATACCCAATGGTTTCTTGGATATTATGTGCAATGCTCCTACATATTTTTGGATCGAAGTCCCCATAGATCGGGGTTGGAGATTGATTATCCATAGGTATTTTATAAACAAAGTTGGACTCAAGCCTTTCTCAGCCGCGTACGTACCCAATATTTTTTTGCTCAAAGTCCACGTAGTTCGGGTTGGAGATTTTTTATTCATAGGTATTTTTTAAAAAAGGTCGACTCGAGCCTTTCTCGGCAGCCTACATACCCAATGTTTTCTTGGATATTATGTGAAATGCCCTACATATTTTTGGATCAATGTCCCCATAGATCAGGGTTGGAGATTGATTATCCAAAGGTATTTTATAAAAAAGGAGAACTCAAACCTTTCTCAGGTGCGTACGTACCCTATTTTTTTTGCTCAAAGTCCCCATAGTTCGGGTTGGAGATTATTTATTCTTAGGTATTTTTTTAAAAAGGTGGACTCGAGCTTTTCTCGACTTCCTACGTACCCAATGTTTTCTTCGATATTATGTGAAATTCCCAACAAATTTTGGGATCAAAGTCCGTACAGTTCCTGGTTGAAGATTGATTATCCATAGGTACTTTTTTAAAACGCTGGACTCGTGCCCTTCTCGGCTGCGTACGTACCCAATATTTTTGGCTCAAAGTCCACGTAGTTCAGGTTTGAGATTTTTCTTCATAGGTATTTTTTTTAAAAGGTGGACTCGAGCCTTTCTCGGCTGCCTACATACCCAATGGTTGCTTAGATATTATGTGAAATGCCCCTACATATTTTGGGATCGAAGTCCCCATAGAACGGGGTTGGAGAATGATTATCCATAGGTATTTTATAAAAAAAGGAGGACTCAAACCATTCTCGGCTGCGTACGTACCCAATTTTTTTGGCTCAATGTCCCCGTAGTTCGGGTTGGAGATTATTGATTCATAGGTACGTTTTAAAAAAGGTTGACTCGAGCTTTTCTCGGCATCCTACGTACCCAATGTTTTCTTCGATATTATGTGAAATTCCCAACAAATTTTGGGATCAAAGTCCGCACTATTCCTGGTTGAAGATTGATTATCCATAGGTATTTTTTTAAAACACTGGACTCGTGCCCTTCTCGGCTGCGTCCGTACCCAATATTTTTGGCTCAAAGTCCACGTAGTTCAGGTTTGAGATTTTTTCTTCAGAGGTATTTTTTTTAAAAGGTGGACTCGAGCCTTTATCGGCTGCCTACATACCCAATGGATTCTTAGATATTATGTGAAATGGCCCTACATATTTTGGGATCGAAGTCCCCATGGATCGGGGTTGGAGATTGATTATCCATAGGTATTTTATAAAAAAGGTGGACTCAAGCCTTTCTCGGCTGCGTACGTACCCAATATTTTTTGCTCAAGGTCCACGTAGTTCGGGTTGGAGATTTTTTATTCATAGGTATTTTTTTAAAAGGTGGACTCGAGCCTTGCTCGGCTGCCTTCATACCTAATGTTTTCTTGGATATTATGTGAAATGCCCTACATATTTTCGGATCCAAGTCCCCATAGATCGCGGTTGGAGATTGATTATCCATAGGTATTTTATAATAAAGGAGGACTCAAACCTTTCTCGGCTGCCTACGTACCCAATTTGTTTTGGCTCAAGGCCCCGTAGTTCGGGTTGGAAATTATTGATTCATAGGTATTTTTAAAAAAAAGGTGGACTCGAACTTTTCTCGGCATCCTACGTACCCAATGTTTTCCTCGATATTATGTGAAATTCCCAAAAAATTTTGGGATCAAAGTCCGCATAGTTCCTGGTTGAAGATTGATTATCCATAGGTATTTGTTTAAAACGTTGGACGCGTGCCCTTCTCGGCTACGTCCGTACCCAATATTTTTGGCTCAAAGTCCACGTAGTTCAGGGTTGAGATTTTTTCTTCATAGGTATTTTTTTTAAAAGGTGGACTCGAGCCTTTCTAGGCTGCCTACATACCCAATGGATTCTTAGATATTATGTGAAATGCCCCTACATATTTTGGGATCGAAGTCCCCATGGATCGGGGTTGGAGATTGAATATCCATAGGTATTTTATAAAAAAGGTGGACTCAAGACTTTCTCGGCTCCGTACGTACCCAATATTTTTTGCTCAAAGTCCACGAAGTTCGGGTTTGAGATTTTTTATTCTTAGGTATTTTTTAAAAAAGGTGGACTCGAGCCTTTCTCGGGTACCTACATACCCAATTTTTTCCTCGAAATTATGTGAAATTCCAAACAAATTTTGGGATCAAAGTCCGCAGAATTCCTGGTTGGAGACTGATTATCCATAGGTATTTTTTAAAACAGTGGACTCGAGCCTTTCTCGCTGCGTACGTACCCAATATTTTTGGCTCAAAGTCCACGTAGTTCGGGTTTGAGATTTTTTATTCATAGTTATTTTTTTTAAAAGGTTGACTCGAGCTTTTCTCGGCTTTCTACGTACCCAATGTTTTCTTCGATATTATGTGAAATTTCCAACAAATTTTCGGATCAAAGTCTGCCCAGTTCTTGGTTGGAGATAAATTATCCATAGGTATTTTTCAAAACGGTGGACTCGAGCCTTTCTCGGCAATGTACGTACGCAATATTTTTTGCTCAAAGTCCACGTAGTTTAGGTTTGAGATTTTTTCTTCATAGGTATTTTTTTTAAAAGGTGGACTCGAGCCTTTCTCGGCTGCCTACATACCTAATGTTTTCTTGGATATTTTGTGAAATGCCCCTACATATTTTGGGATTGAAGTCCCCATAGATCGGGGTTGGAGATTGATTATCCATAGGTATTTTATAAAAAAGGTGGACTCAAGCCTTTTTATAAATAATTGTCGACTGAATTTAAAAATAAATTTTACACGACTTGTTTTAGCTTGTTAAGAATTATTTGGCTATTGTTTGAACGGCTTAACATGGTGAAACCTCAATTTTTAGTCATTCCCAACATAGAAGCCATACATCAGCCTATTTAAAAAGTTTAAATTTACAACTCAAAATTTGTCGGTTTCCAAAGGAATACCTATGGAATTGAGCCATTTTGACATGAAAATTTCAAATTTTCAAATCAATTAATATTCGACATGCATGTTGGAAATGTCTGAAAACTCATGTTTCATCATTGTAACCCTTATAAATAATGGTCAAATGAATTTAAAAATTAATTTTACACGACTTGGTATAGATTGTTAAGTATTGTTGTTCAATTTCATTTGGCTATTGATTGAACGGCTTAACATGGTGAAACCTCAATTTTTGGTCATTCCCATCATACACGCCATACATCAGCCCATTTAAAAATTTTAAATTTACAACTCAAAATTTGTTGGTTTCCAAGGGAATGCCTATGGAATTGAGCAATCTTGACATGAAAATTTCAAATTTTCAAATCAAATAATATTCGACATGCATGTTGGAAATTGCTAAAAAGTCATGTTTCATCATTGTAACCCTTATAAATAATGGTCAAATGAATTTAAAAATAAATTTTACACGACTTGTTTTAGATTGTTAAGAATTATTGCTCAACTTCATTTGGCTATTGTTTGAACGACTTAACATGGTGAAACCTCAAGTTTTAGTCATTCCCAACATGCACGTCAAACATCAGCCCATTTAAAAATTTTCAATTTACAACAAAAAATTTGTCGGTTTCCACGAGAACACCTATGGAATTCAGCCATTTTGATATGAAAATTTTAAATTTTAAAATCAATTAATATTCGATATGCATGTTGGAAATGGCTAAAAAGTCTTGTTTTGTCATTGTAACCCTTATAAATAATTGTCGAATGAATTTAAAAATAAATTTTACACGACTTGTTTTATCTTGTTAAGAATTATTGTTCAACTTCATTTGGCTATTGTTTGAACGGCTTAACATGGTGAAACCTCAATTTTTAGTCATTCCCAACATACACGCCATACATCAGCCTATTTAAAAATTTTAAATTTACAACTCAAAATTTGTCGGTTTCCAAGGGAATACCTATGGAATTGAGCCATTTTGACATGAAAATTTCAAATTTTCAAATCAATTAATATTCGACATGCATGTTGGAAATGTCTGAAAACTCATGTTTCATCATTGTAACCCTTATAAATAATGGTCAAATGAATTTCAAAATAAATTTTACACAACTTGTTTTAGCGTGTTAAGTATTATTGTTCAATTTCATTTGGCTATTGTTTGAATGGTGTAACATGGTGAAACCTCAATTTGTAGTCATTCCCAACATACACGCCATACATCAGCCCATTTAAAAATTTTAAATTTACAACTCAAAATTTGTCGGTTTCCAAGGCAATACCTATGGAATTGAGCCATTTTGACATGAAAATTTGAAATTTTCAAATCAATTAATATTCGACATGCATGTTGGAAATGTCTAAAAAGTCATGTTTCATCATTGTAACCTTTATAAATAATGGTCAAATGAATTTAAAAATAAATTTTACACGACTTGGTATAGATTGTTAAGTATTGTTGTTATATTTCATCTGGCTATTGTTTGAACGGCTTAACAAGGTGAAACCTCAATTTTTAGTCATTCCCAACATACACGGCATACATCAGCCCATTTAAAAATTTTAAATTTACAACTCAAAATTTGTTTGTTTCCAAGGGAATGCCTATGGAATTGAGCAATTTTGACATGAAAATTTCAAATTTTCAAATCAAATAATATTCGACATGCATGTTGGAAATTGCTAAAAAGTCATGTTTAATCATTGTAACCCTTATAAATAATGGTCAAATGAATTTAAAAATAAATTTTACATGACTTGTTTTAGATTGTTAAGAATTATTGTTCAACTTCATTTGGCTATTGTTTGAACGGCTTAACATGGTGAAACCTCAAGTTTTAGTGATTCCCAACATACACGTCAAACATCAGCCCATTTAAAAAATTTCAATTTACAACTCAAAATTTGTCGGTTTCCAAGGGAACACCTATGGAGTTGGCCAATTTTGACATGAAAATTTCAAATTTTAAAATAAATTAATATTCAACATGCATGTTGGAAATGGCTAAAAAGTCATGTTTCATCATTGTAACCCTTATAAATAATGGTCAAATGAATTTAAAAATAAATTTTACACGACTTGTGTTAGATTGTTAAGAATCATTGTTCAACTTCATTTGGCTATTGTTTGAACGGCTTAACATGGTGAAACCTCAAGTTTTAGTCATTCCCAACATACACGTCAAACATCAGCCCATTTAAAATATTTCAATTTACAACTCAAAATTTGTCGTTTTCCACGGGAACACCTATGGAATTCAGCCATTTTGATATGAAAATTTCAAACTTTAAAATCAATTAATATTCGATATGCATGTTGGAAATGGCTAAAAAGTCATGTTTCGTCATTGTAACCCTTATAAATAATTGTCGACTGAATTTAAAAATAAATTTTACACGACTTGTTTTAGCTAGTTAAGAATTATTGTTCAACTTCATTTGGCTATTGTTTGAACGGCTTAACATGGTGAAACCTCAATTTGTAGTCATTCCCAACATACACGCCATACATCAGCCCATTTAAAAATTTTAAATTTAAAACTCAAAATTTGTCGGTTTCAAGGGAATACCTATGGAATTGAGCCATTTTGACATGAAAATTTGAAATTTTCAAATCAATTAATATTCGACATGCATGTTGGAAATGTCTAAAAAGTCATGTTTCATCATTGTAACCCTTATAAATAATGGTCAAATGAATTTAAAAATAAATTTTACACGACTTGGTATAGATTGTTACGTATTGTTGTTCAATTTCATTTGGCTATTGTTTGAACGGTTTAACATGGTGAAACCTCAATTTTTAGTCATTCCCAACATACACGCCATACATCGCCCATTTAAAAATTTTAAATTTACAACTCAAAATTTGTTTGTTTCCAAGGGAATGCCTATGGAATTGAGCAATTTTGACATGAAAATTTCAAATTTTCAAATCAAATAATATTCGACATGCATGTTGGAAATTGCTAAAAAGTCATGTTTCATCATTGTAACCCTTATAAATAATGGTCAAATGAATTTAAAAATAAATTTTACACGACTTGTTTTAGATTGTTAAGAATTATTGTTCAACTTCATTTGGCTATTGTTTGAACGGCTTAACATGGTGAAACCTCAAGTTTTAGTGATTCCCAACATACACGTCAAACATCAGCCCATTTAAAAAATTTCAATTTACAACTCAAAATTTGTCGGTTTCCAAGGGAACACCTATGGAGTTGGCCAATTTTGACATGAAAATTTCAAATTTTAAAATCAATTAATATTCGACATGCATGTTGGAAATGGCTAAAAAGTCATGTTTCATCATTGTAACCCTTATAAATAATGGTCAAATGAATTTAAAAATAAATTTTACACGACTTGTTTTAGATTGTTAAGAATTATTGTTCAACTTCATTTGGCTATTGTTTGAACGGCTTAACATGGTGAAACCTCAAGTTTTAGTGATTCCTAACATACACGTCAAACATCAGCCCATTTAAAATATTTCAATTTACAACTCAAAATTTGTCGGTTTCCACGGGAACACCTATGGAATTCAGCCATTTTGATATGAAAATTTCAAATTTTAAAATCAATTAATATTCGATATGCATGTTGGAAATGGCTAAAAAGTCATGTTTTGTCATTGTAACCCTTATAAATAATTCTCGACTGAATTTAAAAATAAATTTTACACGACTTGTTTTAGCTTGTTAAGAATTATTGTTCAACTTCATTTGACTATTGTTTGAACGGCTTAACATGGTGAAACCTCAATTTTTAGTCATTCCCAACATACACGCCATACATCACCCTATTTAAAAATTTTAAATTTACAACTCAAAATTTGTCGGTTTCCAAGGAAATACCTATGGAATTGAGCCATTTTGACATGAAAATTTCAAATTTTCAAATCAATTAATATTCGACATGCATGTTGGAAATGTCTGAAAACTCATCTTTCATCATTGTATCCCTTATAAATAATAGGCAAATAAATTTAAAAATAAATTTTACACAACTTGTTTTAGCTTGTTAAGTATTATTGTTCAATTTCATTTGGCTATTGTTTGAACGGCGTAACATGGTGAAACCTCAATTTGTAGTCATTCCCAACATACACGCCATACATCGGCCATTTAAAAATTTTAAATTTACAACTCAAAATTTGTCGGTTTCAAGGGAATACCTGTGGAATTGAGCCATTTTGACATGAAAATTTGAAATTTTCAAATCAATTAATATTCGACATGCATGTTGGAAATGTCTAAAAAGTCATATTTCATCATTGTAACCCTTATAAATAATGGTCAAATGAATTTAAAAATAAATTTTACACGACTTGGTATAGATTGTTAAGTATTGTTGTTCAATTTCATTTGGCTATTGTTTGAACGGCTTAACATGGTGAAACCTCAATTTTTAGTCATTCCCAAACATACACGGCATACATCAGCCCATTTAAAAAATTTCAATTTACAACTCAAAATTTGTCGGTTTCCACGGGAACACCTATGGAATTCAACCATTTTGACATGAAAATTTCAAATTTTAAAATCAATTAATATTCGATATGCATGTTGGAAATGGCTAAAAAGTCATGTTTCGTCATTGTAACCCTTATCAATAATTGTCGACTGAATTTAAAAATAAATTTTACACGACTTGTTTTAGCTTGTTAAGAATTATTGTTCAATTTCATTTGGCTATTGTTTGAACGGTTTAACATGGTGAAACCTCAATTTGTAGTCATTCCCAACATACACGCCATACATCAGCCCATTTAAAAATTTTAAATTTACAACTCAAAATTTGTCGGTTTCGAAGGGAATACCTATGGAATTGAGCCATTTTGACATGAAAATTTGAAATTTTCAAATCAATTAATATTCGACATGCATGTTGGAAATGTCTAAAAAGTCATGTTTCATCATTGTAACCCTTATAAATAATGGTCAAATGAATTTAAAAATAAATTTTACACGACTTGGTATAGATTGTTACGTATTGTTGTTCAATTTCATTTGGCTATTGTTTGAACGGTTTAACATGGTGAAACCTCAATTTTTAGTCATTCCCAACATACACGCCATACATCAGCCCATTTAAAAATTTTAAATTTACAACTCAAAATTTGTTTGTTTCCAAGGGATTGCCTATGGAATTGAGCAATTTTGACATGAAAATTTCAAATTTTCAAATAAAATAATATTCGACATGCATGTTGGAAATTGCTAAAAAGTCATGTTTCATCATTGTAACCCTTATAAATAATGGTCAAATGAATTTAAAAATAAATTTTACACGACTTGTTTTAGATTGTTAAGAATTATTGTTCAACTTCATTTGGCTATTGTTTGAACGGCTTAACATGGTGAAACCTCAAGTTTTAGTGATTCCCAACATACACGTCAAACATCGGCCCATTTAAAAATTTTCAATTTACAACTCAAAATTTGTCGGTTTCCAAGGGAACACCTATGGAGTTGGCCAATTTTGACATGAAAATTTCAAATTTTAAAATCAATTAATATTCGACATGCATGTTGGAAATGGCTAAAAAGTCATGTTTCATCATTGTAACCCTTATAAATAATGGTAAAATGAATTTAAAAATAAATTTTACACGACTTATTTTAGATTGTTAAGAATTATTGTTCAACTTCATTTGGCTATTGTTTGAACGGCTTAACATGGTGAAACCTCAAGTTTTAGTCATTCCCAACATACACGTCAAACATCAGCCCATTTAAAATATTTCAATTTACAACTCAAAATTTGTCGGTTTCCACGGGAACACCTATGGAATTCAGCCATTTTGATATGAAAATTTCAAATTTTAAAATCAATTAATATTCGATATGCATGTTGGAAATGGCTAAAAAGTCATGTTTTGTCATTGTAACCCTTATAAATAATTCTCGACTGAATTTAAAAATAAATTTTACACAACTTGTTTTAGCTTGTTAAGAATTATTGTTCAACTTCATTTGACTATTGTTTGAACGGCTTAACATGGTGAAACCTCAATTTTTAGTCATTCCCAACATACACGCCATACATCAGCCTATTTAAAAATTTTAAATTTACAACTCAAAATTTGTCGGTTTCCAAGGAAATACCTATGGAATTGAGCCATTTTGACATGAAAATTTCAAATTTTCAAATCAATTAATATTCGACATGCATGTTGGAAATGTCTGAAAACTCATGTTTCATCATTGTAACCCTTATAAATAATGGTCAAATAAGTTTAAAAATAAATTTTACACAACTTGTTTTAGCTTGTTAAGTATTATTGTTCAATTTCATTTGGCTATTGTTTGAACGGCGTAACATGGTGAAACCTCAATTTGTAGTCATTCCCAACATACACGCCATACATCGCCCCATTTAAAAATTTTAAATTTACAACTCAAAATTTGTCGGTTTCCAAGGGAATACCTGTGGAATTGAGCCATTTTGACATGAAAATTTGAAATTTTCAAATCAATTAATATTCGACATGCATGTTGGAAATGTCTAAAAAGTCATGTTTCATCATTGTAACCCTTATAAATAATGGTCAAATGAATTTAAAAATAAATTTTACACGACTTGGTATAGATTGTTAAGTATTGTTGTTCAATTTCATTTGGCTATTGTTTGAACGGCTTAACATGGTGAAACCTCAATTTTTAGTCATTCCCAATATACACGGCATACATCGGCCCATTTAAAAAATTTCAATTTACAACTCAAAATTTGTCGGTTTCCACGGGAACACCTATGGAATTCAGCCATTTTGACATGAAAATTTCAAATTTTAAAATCAATTAATATTCGATATGCATGTTGGAAATGGCTAAAAAGTCATGTTTCGTCATTGTAACCCTTATCAATAATTGTCGACTGAATTTAAAAATAAATTTTACACGACTTGTTTTAGCTTGTTAAGAATTATTGTTCAATTTCATTTGGCTATTGTTTGAACGGCTTAACATGGTGAAACCTCAATTTGTAGTCATTCCCAACATACACGCCATACATCAGCCCATTTAAAAATTTTAAATTTACAACTCAAAATTTGTCGGTTTCGAAGGGAATACCTATGGAATTGAGCCATTTTGACATGAAAATTTGAAATTTTCAAATCAATTAATATTCGACATGCATGTTGGAAATGTCTAAAAAGTCATGTTTCATCATTGTAACCCTTATAAATAATGGTCAAATGAATTTAAAAATAAATTTTACACGACTTGGTATAGATTGTTACGTATTGTTGTTCAATTTCATTTGGCTATTGTTTGAACGGTTTAACATGGTGAAACCTCAATTTGTAGTCATTCCCAACATACACGCCATACATCAGCCCATTTAAAAATTTTAAATTTACAACTCAAAATTTGTCGGTTTCGAAGGGAATACCTATGGAATTGAGCCATTTTGACATGAAAATTTGAAATTTTCAAATCAATTAATATTCGACATGCATGTTGGAAATGTCTAAAAAGTCATGTTTCATCATTGTAACCCTTATAAATAATGGTCAAATGAATTTAAAAATAAATTTTACACGACTTGGTATAGATTGTTACGTATTGTTGTTCAATTTCATTTGGCTATTGTTTGAACGGTTTAACATGGTGAAACCTCAATTTTTAGTCATTCCCAACATACACGCCATACATCGGCCCATTTAAAAATTTTAAATTTACAACTCAAAATTTGTTTGTTTCCAAGGGAATGCCTATGGAATTGAGCAATTTTGACATGAAAATTTCAAATTTTCAAATAAAATAATATTCGACATGCATGTTGGAAATTGCTAAAAAGTCATGTTTCATCATTGTAACCCTTATAAATAATGGTCAAATGAATTTAAAAATAAATTGTACACGACTTGTTTTAGATTGTTAAGAATTATTGTTCAACTTCATTTGGCTATTGTTTGAACGGCTTAACATGGTGAAACCTCAAGTTTTAGTGATTCCCAACATACACGTCAAACATCGGCCCATTTAAAAAATTTCAATTTACAACTCAAAATTTGTCGGTTTCCAAGGGAACACCTATGGAGTTGGCCAATTTTGACATGAAAATTTCAAATTTTAAAATCAATTAATATTCGACATGCATGTTGGAAATGGCTAAAAAGTCATGTTTCATCATTGTAACCCTTATAAATAATGGTCAAATGAATTTAAAAATAAATTTTACACGACTTGTTTTAGATTGTTAAGAATTATTGTTCAACTTCATTTGGCTATTGTTTGAACGGCTTAACATGGTGAAACCTCAAGTTTTAGTCATTCCCAACATACACGTCAAACATCACCCATTTAAAATATTTCAATTTACAACTCAAAATTTGTCGGTTTCCACGGGAACACCTATGGAATTCAGCCATTTTGATATGAAAATTTCAAATTTTAAAATCAATTAATATTCGATATGCATGTTGGAAATGGCTAAAAAGTCATGTTTTGTCATTGTAACCCTTATAAATAATTCTCGACCGAATTTAAAAATAAATTTTACACAACTTGTTTTAGCTTGTTAAGAATTATTGTTCAACTTCATTTGACTATTGTTTGAACGGCTTAACATGGTGAAACCTCAATTTTTAGTCATTCCCAACATACACGCCATACATCAGCCTATTTAAAAATTTTAAATTTACAACTCAAAATTTGTCGGTTTCCAAGGAAATACCTATGGAATTGAGCCATTTTGACATGAAAATTTCAAATTTTCAAATCAATTAATATTCGACATGCATGTTGGAAATGTCTCGAAAACTCATGTTTCATCATTGTAACCCTTATAAATAATGGTCAAATAAGTTTAAAAATAAATTTTACACAACTTGTTTTAGCTTGTTAAGTATTATTGTTCAATTTCATTTGGCTATTGTTTGAACGGCGTAACATGGTGAAACCTCAATTTGTAGTCATTCCCAACATACACGCCATACATCAGCCCATTTAAAAATTTTAAATTTACAACTCAAAATTTGTCGGTTTCCAAGGGAATACCTGTGGAATTGAGCCATTTTGACATGAAAATTTGAAATTTTCAAATCAATTAATATTCGACATGCATGTTGGAAATGTCTAAAAAGTCATGTTTCATCATTGTAACCCTTATAAATAATGGTCAAATGAATTTAAAAATAAATTTTACACGACTTGGTATAGATTGTTAAGTATTGTTGTTCAATTTCATTTGGCTATTGTTTGAACGGCTTAACATGGTGAAACCTCAATTTTTAGTCATTCCCAATATACACGGCATACATCAGCCCATTTAAAAAATTTCAATTTACAACTCAAAATTTGTCGGTTTCCACGGGAACACCTATGGAATTCAGCCATTTTGACATGAAAATTTCAAATTTTAAAATCAATTAATATTCGATATGCATGTTGGAAATGGCTAAAAAGTCATGTTTCGTCATTGTAACCCTTATCAATAATTGTCGACCGAATTTAAAAATAAATTTTACACGACTTGTTTTAGCTTGTTAAGAATTATTGTTCAATTTCATTTGGCTATTGTTTGAACGGCTTAACATGGTGAAACCTCAATTTGTAGTCATTCCCAACATACACGCCATACATCAGCCCATTTAAAAATTTTAAATTTACAACTCAAAATTTGTCGGTTTCGAAGGGAATACCTATGGAATTGAGCCATTTTGACATGAAAATTTGAAATTTTCAAATCAATTAATATTCGACATGCATGTTGGAAATGTCTAAAAAGTCATGTTTCATCATTGTAACCCTTATAAATAATGGTCAAATGAATTTAAAAATAAATTTTACACGACTTGGTATAGATTGTTACGTATTGTTGTTCAATTTCATTTGGCTATTGTTTGAACGGTTTAACATGGTGAAACCTCAATTTGTAGTCATTCCCAACATACACGCCATACATCGGCCCATTTAAAAATTTTAAATTTACAACTCAAAATTTGTCGGTTTCGAAGGGAATACCTATGGAATTGAGCCATTTTGACATGAAAATTTGAAATTTTCAAATCAATTAATATTCGACATGCATGTTGGAAATGTCTAAAAAGTCATGTTTCATCATTGTAACCCTTATAAATAATGGTCAAATGAATTTAAAAATAAATTTTACACGACTTGGTATAGATTGTTACGTATTGTTGTTCAATTTCATTTGGCTATTGTTTGAACGGTTTAACATGGTGAAACCTCAATTTTTAGTCATTCCCAACATACACGCCATACATCGGCCCATTTAAAAATTTTAAATTTACAACTCAAAATTTGTTTGTTTCCAAGGGAATGCCTATGGAATTGAGCAATTTTGACATGAAAATTTCAAATTTTCAAATCAAATAATATTCGACATGCATGTTGGAAATTGCTAAAAAGTCATGTTTCATCATTGTAACCCTTATAAATAATGGTCAAATGAATTTAAAAATAAATTGTACACGACTTGTTTTAGATTGTTAAGAATTATTGTTCAACTTCATTTGGCTATTGTTTGAACGGCTTAACATGGTGAAACCTCAAGTTTTAGTGATTCCCAACATACACGTCAAACATCGGCCCATTTAAAAAATTTCAATTTACAACTCAAAATTTGTCGGTTTCCAAGGGAACACCTATGGAGTTGAGCCAATTTTGACATGAAAATTTCAAATTTTAAAATCAATTAATATTCGACATGCATGTTGGAAATGGCTAAAAAGTCATGTTTCATCATTGTAACCCTTATAAATAATGGTCAAATGAATTTAAAAATAAATTTTACACGACTTGTTTTAGATTGTTAAGAATTATTGTTCAACTTCATTTGGCTATTGTTTGAACGGCTTAACATGGTGAAACCTCAAGTTTTAGTCATTCCCAACATACACGTCAAACATCGCCCCATTTAAAAAATTTCAATTTACAACTCAAAATTTGTCGGTTTCCACGGGAACACCTATGGAATTCCAGCCATTTTGACATGAAAATTTCAAATTTTAAAATCAATTAATATTCGATATGCATGTTGGAAATGGCTAAAAAGTCATGTTTCGTCATTGTAACCCTTATAAATAATGATCAAATGAATTTAAAAATAAATTTTACACAACTTGTTTTAGCTTGTTAAGAATTATTGTTCAACTTCATTTGGCTATTGTTTGAACGGCTTAACATGGTGAAACCTCAAGTTTTAGTCATTCCCAACATACACGTCAAACATCAGCCCATTTAAAAAATTTTAATTTTACAACTCAAAATTTGTCGGTTTCCAAGGGAACACCTATGGAATTGAGCCATTTTGACATGAAAATTTCAAATTTTAAAATCAATTAATATTCGACATGCATGTTGGAAATGGCTAAAAAGTCATGTTTCATCATTGTAACCCTTATAAATAATGGTCAAATGAATTTAAAAATAAATTTTACACAACTTGTTTTAGCTTGTTAAGAATTATTGTTCAACTTCATTTGGCTATTGTTTGAACGGCTTAACATGGTGAAACCTCAAGTTTTAGTCATTCCCAACATACACGTCAAACATCAGCCCATTTAAAAAATTTAAATTTACAACTCAAAATTTGTCGGTTTCCAAGGGAACACCTATGGAATTGAGCCATTTTGACATGAAAATTTCAAATTTTCAAATCAATTAATATTCGACATGCATGTTGGAAATGGCTAAAAAGTCATGTTTCATCATTGTAACCCTTATAAATAATGGTCAAATGAATTTAAAAATAAATTTTACACGACTAGGTTTAGATTGTTAAGTATTGTTGTTCAATTTCATTTGGCTATTGTTTGAACGGCTTAACATGGTGAAACCTCAATTTTTAGTCATTCCCAACATACACGTCATACATCGCCCCATTTAAAAATTTTAAATTTACAACTCAAAATTTGTTTTTTTCCAAGGGAATGCCTATGGAATTGAGCAATTTTGACATGAAAATTTCAAATTTTCAAATCAAATAATATTCGACATGCATGTTGGAAATTGCTAAAAAGTCATGTTTAATCATTGTAACCCTTATAAATAATGGTCTAATGAATTTAAAAATAAATTTTACACGACTTGTTTTAGATTGTTAAGAATTATTGTTCAACTTCATTTGGCTGTTGTTTGAACGGCTTAACATGGTGAAACCTCAAGTTTTAGAGATTCCCAACATACACGTCAAACATCAGCCCATTTAAAAAATTTCAATTTACAACTCAAAATTTGTCGGTTTCCAAGGGAACACCTATGGAGTTGGCCAATTTTGACATGAAAATTTCAAATTTTAAAATCAATTAATATTCAACATCCATGTTGGAAATGGCTAAAAAGTCATGTTTCATCATTGTAACCCTTATAAATAATGGTCAAATGAATTTGAAAATAAATTTTAAACGACTTGTTTTAGATTGTTAAGAATTATTGTTCAACTTCATTTGGCTATTGTTTGAACGGCTTAACATGGTGAAACCTCAAGTTTTAGTCATTCCCAACATACACGTCAAACATCAGCCCATTTAAAATATTTCAATTTACAACTCAAAATTTGTCGGTTTCCACGGGAACACATATGGAATTCAGCCATTTTGACATGAAAATTTCAAATTTTAAAATCAATTAATATTCGATATGCATGTTGGAAATGGCTAAAAAGTCATGTTTCGTCATTGTATCCCTTATCAATAATTGTCGACTGAATTTAAAAATAAATTTTACACGACTTGTTTTAGCTGGTTAAAAATTATTGTTCAATTTCATTTGGCTATTGTTTGAACGGCTTAACATGGTGAAACCTCAATTTGTAGTCATTCCCAACATACACGCCATACATCAGCCCATTTAAAAATTTTAAATTTACAACTCAAAATTTGTCGGTTTCGAAGGGAATACCTATGGAATTGAGCCATTTTGACATGAAAATTTGAAATTTTCAAATCAATTAATATTCGACATGCATGTTGGAAATGTCTAAAAAGTCATGTTTCATCATTGTAACCCTTATAAATAATGGTCAAATGAATTTAAAAATAAATTTTACACGACTTGGTATAGATTGTTACGTATTGTTGTTCAATTTCATTTGGCTATTGTTTGAACGGTTTAACATGGTGAAACCTCAATTTTTAGTCATTCCCAACATACACGCCATACATCAGCCCATTTAAAAATTTTAAATTTACAACTCAAAATTTATCGATTTCCAAGGGAATACCTATGGAATTGAGCAATGTTGACATGAAAATTTCAAATTTTAAAATCAATTAATATTCGACATGCATGTTGGAAATGGCTAAAAAAACATGTTTCATCATTGTAACCCTTATAAATAATGGTCAAATGAATTTAAAAATAAATTTTACACGACTTGTTTTAGATTGTTAAGAATTATTGTTCAACTTCATTTGGCTATTGTTTGAACGGCTTAACATGGTGAAACCTCATGTTTTAGTGATTCCCAACATACACGTCAAACATCAGCCCATTTAAAAAATTTCAATTTACAACTCAAAATTTGTCGGTTTCCAAGGGAACACCTATGGAGTTGGCCAATTTTGACATGAAAATTTCAAATTTTAAAATCAATTAATATTCGACATGCATGTTGGAAATGGCTAAAAAGTCATGTTTCATCATTGTAACCCTTATAAATAATGGTCAAATGAATTTAAAAATAAATTTTACACGACTTGTTTTAGATTGTTAAGAATTATTGTTCAACTTCATTTGGCTATTGTTTGAACGGCTTAACATGGTGAAACCTCAAGTTTTAGTGATTCCCAACATACACGTCAAACATCGCCCCATTTAAAAAATTTCAATTTACAACTCAAAATTTGTCGGTTTCCAAGGGAACACCTATGGAGTTGGCCAATTTTGACATGAAAATTTCAAATTTTAAAATCAATTAATATTCGACATGCATGTTGGAAATGGCTAAAAAGTCATGTTTCATCATTGTAACCCTTATAAATAATGGTCAAATGAATTTAAAAATAAATTTTACACGACTTGTTTTAGATTGTTAAGAATTATTGTTCAACTTAATTTGGCTATTGTTTGAACGGCTTAACATGGTGAAACCTCAAGTTTTAGTCATTCCCAACATACACGTCAAACATCAGCCCATTTAAAATATATCAATTTACAACTCAAAATTTGTCGGTTTCCACGGGAATACCTATGGAATTCAGCCATTTTGATATGAAAATTTCAAATTTTAAAATCAATTAATATTCGATATGCATGTTGGAAATGGCTAAAAAGTCATGTTTCGTCATTGTAACCCTTATAAATAATGGTCAAATGAATTTAAAAATAAATTTTACACGACTTGTTTTAGATTGTTAAGAATTATTGTTCAACTTAATTTGGCTATTGTTTGAACGGCTTAACATGGTGAAACCTCAAGTTTTAGTCATTCCCAACATACACGTCAAACATCGGCCCATTTAAAATATATCAATTTACAACTCAAAATTTGTCGGTTTCCACGGGAATACCTATGGAATTCAGCCATTTTGATATGAAAATTTCAAATTTTAAAATCAATTAATATTCGATATGCATGTTGGAAATGGCTAAAAAGTCATGTTTCGTCATTGTAACCCTTATAAATAATGGTCAAATGAATTTAAAAATAAATTTTACACGACTTGTTTTAGATTGTTAAGAATTATTGTTCAACTTAATTTGGCTATTGTTTGAACGGCTTAACATGGTGAAACCTCAAGTTTTAGTCATTCCCAACATACACGTCAAACATCAGCCCATTTAAAATATATCAATTTACAACTCCAAATTTTTCGGTTTCCACGGGAACACCTATGGAATTCAGCCATTTTGATATGAAAATTTCAAATTTTAAAATCAATTAATATTCGATATGCATGTTGGAAATGGCTAAAAAGTCATGTTTCGTCATTGTAACCCTTATAAATAATTGTCGACTGAATTTAAAAATAAATTTTATACGACTTGTTTTAGCTTGTTAAGAATTATTGTTCAACTTCATTTGGCTATTGTTTGAACGACTTAACATGGTGAAACCTCAATTTGTAGTCATTCCCAACATACACGCCATACATCAGCCCATTTAAAAATTTTAAATTTACAACTCAAAATTTGTCGGTTTCCAAGGGAATACCTATGGAATTGAGCCATTTTGACATGAAAATTTGAAATTTTCAAATCAATTAATATTCGACATGCATGTTGGAAATGTCTAAAAAGTCATGTTTCATCATTGTAACCCTTATAAATAATGGTCAAATGAATTTAAAAATAAATTTTACACGACTTGGTATAGATTGTTACGTATTGTTGTTCAATTTCATTTGGCTATTGTTTGAACGGTTTAACATGGTGAAACCTCAATTTTTAGTCATTCCCAACATACACGCCATACATCAGCCCATTTAAAAATTTTAAATTTACAACTCAAAATTTGTTTGTTTCCAAGGGAATGCCTATGGAATTGAGCAATTTTGACATGAAAATTTCAAATTTTCAAATCAAATAATATTCGACATGCATGTTGGAAATGGCTAAAAAAACATGTTTCATCATTGTAACCCTTATAAATAATGGTCAAATGAATTTAAAAATAAATTTTACACGACTTGTTTTAGATTGTTAAGAATTATTGTTCAACTTCATTTGGCTATTGTTTGAACGGCTTAACATGGTGAAACCTCAAGTTTTAGTGATTCCCAACATACACGTCAAACATCGACCCATTTAAAAAATTTCAATTTACAACTCAAAATTTGTCGGTTTCCAAGGGAACACCTATGGAGTTGGCCAATTTTGACATGAAAATTTCAAATTTTAAAATAGATTAATATTCGACATGCATGTTGGAAATGGCTAAAAAGTCATGTTTCATCATTGTAACCCTTATAAATAATGGTCAAATGAATTTAAAAATAAATTTTACACGACTTGTTTTAGATTGTTAAGAATTATTGTTCAACTTCATTTGGCTATTGTTTGAACGGCTTAACATGGTGAAACCTCAAGTTTTAGTGATTCCCAACATACACGTCAAACATCGGCCCATTTAAAAAATTTCAATTTACAACTCAAAATTTGTCGGTTTCCAAGGGAACACCTATGGAGTTGAGCCAATTTTGACATGAAAATTTCAAATTTTAAAATCAATTAATATTCGACATGCATGTTGGAAATGGCTAAAATGTCATGTTTCATCATTGTAACCCTTATAAATAATGGTCAAATGAATTTAAAAATAAATTTTACACGACTTGTTTTAGATTGTTAAGAATTATTGTTCAACTTAATTTGGCTATTGTTTGAACGGCTTAACATGGTGAAACCTCAAGTTTTAGTCATTCCCAACATACACGTCAAACATCAACCCATTTAAAATATATCAATTTACAACTCAAAATTTGTCGGTTTCCAAGGGAATACCTATGGAATTGAGCCATTTTGATATGAAAATTTCAAATTTTAAAATCAATTAATATTCGATATGCATGTTGGAAATGGCTAAAAAGTAATGTTTCGTCATTGTAACCCTTATAAATAATGGTCAAATGAATTTAAAAATAAATTTTACACGACTTGTTTTAGATTGTTAAGAATTATTGTTCAACTTAATTTGGCTATTGTTTGAACGGCTTAACATGGTGAAACCTCAAGTTTTAGTCATTCCCAACATACACGTCAAACATCGGCCCATTTAAAATATATCAATTTACAACTCAAAATTTGTCGGTTTCCACGGGAATACCTATGGAATTCAGCCATTTTGATATGAAAATTTCAAATTTTAAAATCAATTAATATTCGATATGCATGTTGGAAATGGCTAAAAAGTCATGTTTCGTCATTGTAACCCTTATAAATAATGGTCAAATGAATTTAAAAATAAATTTTACACGACTTGTTTTAGATTGTTAAGAATTATTGTTCAACTTAATTTGGCTATTGTTTGAACGGCTTAACATGGTGAAACCTCAAGTTTTAGTCATTCCCAACATACACGTCAAACATCAGCCCATTTAAAATATATCAATTTACAACTCCAAATTTGTCGGTTTCCAAGAACACCTATGGAATTCAGCCATTTTGATATGAAAATTTCAAATTTTAAAATCAATTAATATTCGATATGCATGTTGGAAATGGCTAAAAAGTCATGTTTCGTCATTGTAACCCTTATAAATAATTGTCGACTGAATTTAAAAATAAATTTTATACGACTTGTTTTAGCTTGTTAAGAATTATTGTTCAACTTCATTTGGCTATTGTTTGAACGACTTAACATGGTGAAACCTCAATTTGTAGTCATTCCCGACATACACGCCATACATCAGCCCATTTAAAAATTTTAAATTTACAACTCAAAATTTGTCGGTTTCCAAGGGAATACCTATGGAATTGAGCCATTTTGATATGAAAATTTCAAATTTTAAAATCAATTAATATTCGATATGCATGTTGGAAATGGCTAAAAAGTCATGTTTCGTCATTGTAACCCTTATAAATAATTGTCGACTGAATTTAAAAATAAATTTTATACGACTTGTTTTAGCTTGTTAAAAATTATTGTTCAACTTCATTTGGCTATTGTTTGAACGACTTAACATGGTGAAACCTCAATTTGTAGTCATTCCCAACATACACGCCATACATCGCCCCATTTAAAAAGTTTAAATTTACAACTCAAAATTTGTCGGTTTCCAAGGGAATACCTATGGAATTGAGCCATTTTGACATGAAAATTTGAAATTTTCAAATCAATTAATATTCGACATGCATGTTGGAAATGTCTAAAAAGTCATGTTTCATCATTGTAACCCTTATAAATAATGGTCAAATGAATTAAAAAATAAATTTTACACGACTTGGTATAGATTGTTAAGTATTGTTGTTCAATTTGATTTGGCTATTGTTTGAACGGCTTAACATGGTGAAACCTCAATTTTTAGTCATTCCCAACATACACGGCATACATCAGCCCATTTAAAAATTTTAAATTTACAACTCAAAATTTGTTTTTTTCCAAGGGAATGCCTAAGGAATTGAGCAATTTTGACATGAAAATTTCAAATTTTCAAATCAAATAATATTCGACATGCATGTTGGAAATTGCTAAAAAGTCATGTTTAATCATTTAACCCTTATAAATAATGGTCAAATGAATTTAAAAATAAATTTTACACGACTTGTTTTAGATTGTTAAGAATTATTGTTCAACTTCATTTGGCTATTGTTTGAACGGCTTAACATGGTGAAACCTCAAGTTTTAGTGATTCCCAACATACACGTCAAACATCGCCCCATTTAAAAAATTTCAATTTACAACTCAAAATTTGTCGGTTTCCCAAGGGAACACCTATGGAGTTGGCCAATTTTGACATGAAAATTTCAAATTTTAAAATCAATTAATATTCGACATGCATGTTGGAAATGGCTAAAAAGTCATGTTTCATCATTGTAACCCTTATAAATAATGGTCAAATGAATTTAAAAATAAATTTTACACGACTTGTTTTAGATTGTTAAGAATTATTGTTCAACTTCATTTGGCTATTGTTTGAACGGCTTAACATGGTGAAACCTCAAGTTTTAGTCATTCCCAACATACACGTCAAACATCAGCCCATTTAAAAAATTTCAATTTACAACTTAAAATTTGTCGGTTTCCACGGGAACACCTATGGAATTCAGCCATTTTGATATGAAAATTTCAAATTTTAAAATCAATTAATATTCGATATGCATGTTGGAAATGGCTAAAAAGTCATGTTTCGTCATTGCAACCCTTATCAATAATTGTCGAATGAATTTAAAAATAAATTTTACACGACTTGTTTTAGTTTGTTAAGAATTATTGTTCAATTTCATTTGGCTATTGTTTGAACGGCTTAACATGGTGAAACCTCAATTTTTAGTCATTCCCAACATACACGTCATACATCAGCCCATTTAAAAATTTAAATTTACAACTCAAAATTTGTCGGTTTCCAAGGGAACACCTATGGAATTGAGCCATTTTGACATGAAAATTTGAAATTTTAAAATCAATTAATATTCGACATGCATGTTGGAAATGTCTAAAAAGTCATGTTTCATCATTGTAACCCTTATAAATAATGGTCAAATGAATTTAAAAATAAATTTTACACGACTTGTTTTAGATTGTTAAGAATTATTGTTCAACTTCATTTGGCTATTGTTTGAACGGCTTAACATGGTGAAACCTCAAGTTTTAGTCATTCCCAACATACACGTCAAACATCGCCCATTTAAAAAATTTCAATTTACAACTCAAAATTTGTCGGTTTCCAAGGGAACACCTATGGAGTTGAGCCATTTTGACATGAAAATTTCAAATTTTAAAATCAATTAATATTCGACATGCATGTTGGAAATGGCTAAAAAGTCATGTTTCATCATTGTAACCCTTATAAATAATGGTCAAATGAATTTAAAAATAAATTTTACACGACTTGTTTTAGATTGTTAAGAATTATTGTTCAACTTCATTTGGCTATTGTTTGAACGGCTTAACATGGTGAAACCTCAAGTTTTAGTCATTCCCAACATACACGTCAAACATCGGCCCATTTAAAAAATTTCAATTTACAACTCAAAATTTGTCGGTTTCCAAGGGAACACCTATGGAGTTGAGCCATTTTGACATGAAAATTTCAAATTTTAAAATCAATTAATATTCGACATGCATGTTGGAAATGGCTAAAAAGTCATGTTTCATCATTGTAACCCTTATAAATAATGGTCAAATGAATTTAAAAATAAATTTTACACGACTTGTTTTAGCTTGTTAAGAATTATTGTTCAATTTCATTTGGCTATTGTTTGAACGGCTTAACATGGTGAAACCTCAAGTTTTAGTCATTCCCAACATACACGTCAAACATCAGCCCATTTAAAAAATTTCAATTTACAACTCAAAATTTGTCGGTTTCCAAGGGAACACCTATGGAGTTGAGCCATTTTGACATGAAAATTTCAAATTTTAAAATCAATTAATATTCGACATGCATGTTGGAAATGGCTAAAAAGTCATGTTCCATCATTGTAACCCTTATAAATAATTGTCAAATGAATTTAAAAATAAATTTTACACGACTTGTTTTAGCTTGTTAAGAATTATTGTTCAATTTCATTTGGCTATTGTTTGAACGGCTTAACATGGTGAAACCTCAAGTTTTAGTCATTCCCAACATACACGTCAAACATCAGCCCATTTAAAAAATTTCAATTTACAACTCAAAATTTGTCGGTTTCCAAGGGAACACCTATGGAGTTGAGCCATTTTGACATGAAAATTTCAAATTTTAAAATCAATTAATATTCGACATGCATGTTGGAAATGGCTAAAAAGTCATGTTTCATCATTGTAACCCTTATAAATAATGGTCAAATGAATTTAAAAATAAATTTTACACGACTTGTTTTAGATTGTTAAGAATTATTGTTCAACTTCATTTGGCTATTGTTTGAACGGCTTAACATGGTGAAACCTCAATTTTTAGTCATTCCCAACATACACGTCAAACATCAGCCCATTTTAAAAAATTTCAATTTACAACTCAAAATTTGTCGGTTTCCAAGGGAACACCTATGGAGTTGAGCCATTTTGACATGAAAATTTCAAATTTTAAAATCAATTAATATTCGACATGCATGTTGGAAATGGCTAAAAAGTCATGTTTCATCATTGTAACCCTTATAAATAATGGTCAAATGAATTTAAAAATAAATTTTACACGACTTGTTTTAGCTTGTTAAGAATTATTGTTCAACTTCATTTGGCTATTGTTTGAACGGCTTAACATGGTGAAACCTCAAGTTTTAGTCATTCCCAACATACACGTCAAACATCAGCCCATTTAAAAAATTTCAATTTACAACTCAAAATTTGTCGGTTTCCAAGGGAACACCTATGGAGTTGAGCCATTTTGACATGAAAATTTCAAATTTTAAAATCAATTAATATTCGACATGCATGTTGGAAATGGCTAAAAAGTCATGTTTCATCATTGTAACCCTTATAAATAATGGTCAAATGAATTTAAAAATAAATTTTACACGACTTGTTTTAGCTTGTTAAGAATTATTGTTCAACTTCATTTGGCTATTGTTTGAACGGCTTAACATGGTGAAACCTCAAGTTTTAGTCATTCCCAACATACACGTCAAACATTAGCCCATTTAAAATATTTCAATTTACAACTCAAAATTTGTCGGTTTCCAAGGGAACACCTATGGAGTTGAGCCATTTTGACATGAAAATTTCAAATTTTAAAATCAATTAATATTCGACATGCATGTTGGAAATGGCTAAAAAGTCATGTTTCATCATTGTAACCCTTATAAATAATGGTCAAATGAATTTAAAAATAAATTTTACACGACTTGTTTTAGCTTGTTAAGAATTATTGTTCAACTTCATTTGGCTATTGTTTGAACGGCTTAACATGGTGAAACCTCAAGTTTTAGTCATTCCCAACATACACGTCAAACATCGGCCCATTTAAAAAATTTCAATTTACAACTCAAAATTTGTCGGTTTTCAAGGGAACACCTATGGAGTTGAGCCATTTTGACATGAAAATTTCAAATTTTAAAATCAATTAATATTCGACATGCATGTTGGAAATGGCTAAAAAGTCATGTTTCATCATTGTAACCCTTATAAATAATGGTCAAATGAATTTAAAAATAAATTTTACACGACTTGTTTTAGCTTGTTAAGAATTATTGTTCAACATCATTTGGCTATTGTTTGAACGGCTTAACATGGTGAAACCTCAAGTTTTAGTCATTCCCAACATACACGTCAAACATCGCCCATTTAAAAAATTTCAATTTACAACTCAAAATTTGTCGGTTTCCAAGGGAACACCTATGGAGTTGAGCCATTTTGACATGAAAATTTCAAATTTTAAAATCAATTAATATTCGACATGCATGTTGGAAATGGCTAAAAAGTCATGTTTCATCATTGTAACCCTTATAAATAATGGTCAAATGAATTTAAAAATAAATTTTACACGACTTGTTTTAGCTTGTTAAGAATTATTGTTCAACTTCATTTGGCTATTGTTTGAACGGCTTAACATGGTGAAACCTCAAGTTTTAGTCATTCCCATCATACACGTCAAACATCAGCCCATTTAAAAAATTTCAATTTACAACTCAAAATTTGTCGGTTTCCAAGGGAACACCTATGGAGTTGAGCCATTTTGACATGAAAATTTCAAATTTTAAAATCAATTAATATTCGACATGCATGTTGGAAATGGCTAAAAAGTCATGTTTCATCATTGTAACCCTTATAAATAATGGTCAAATGAATTTAAAAATAAATTTTACACGACTTGTTTTAGCTTGTTAAGAATTATTGTTCAACTTCATTTGGCTATTGTTTGAACGGCTTAACATGGTGAAACCTCAAGTTTTAGTCATTCCCAACATACACGTCAAACATCAGCCCATTTAAAATATTTCAATTTACAACTCAAAATTTGTCGGTAGGGAACACCTATGGAGTTGAGCCATTTTGACATGAAAATTTCAAATTTTAAAATCAATTAATATTCGACATGCATGTTGGAAATGGCTAAAAAGTCATGTTTCATCATTGTAACCCTTATAAATAATGGTCAAATGAATTTAAAAATAAATTTTACACGACTTGTTTTAGCTTGTTAAGAATTATTGTTCAACATCATTTGGCTATTGTTTGAACGGCTTAACATGGTGAAACCTCAAGTTTTAGTCATTCCCAACATACACGTCAAACATCAGCCCATTTAAAATATTTCAATTTACAACTCAAAATTTGTCGGTTTCCAAGGGAACACCTATGGAGTTGAGCCATTTTGACATGAAAATTTCAAATTTTAAAATCAATTAATATTCGACATGCATGTTGGAAATGGCTAAAAAGTCATGTTTCATCATTGTAACCCTTATAAATAATGGTCAAATGAATATAAAAATAAATTTTACACGACTTGTTTTAGCTTGTTAAGAATTATTGTTCAACATCATTTGGCTATTGTTTGAACGGCTTAACATGGTGAAACCTCAAGTTTTAGTCATTCCCAACATACACGTCAAACATCAGCCCATTTAAAATATTTCAATTTACAACTCAAAATTTGTCGGTAGGGAACACCTATGGAGTTGAGCCATTTTGACATGAAAATTTCAAATTTTAAAATCAATTAATATTCGACATGCATGTTGGAAATGGCTAAAAAGTCATGTTTCATCATTGTAACCCTTATAAATAATGGTCAAATGAATTTAAAAATAAATTTTACACGACTTGTTTTAGCTTGTTAAGAATTATTGTTCAACATCATTTGGCTATTGTTTGAACGGCTTAACATGGTGAAACCTCAAGTTTTAGTCATTCCCAACATACACGTCAAACATCAGCCCATTTAAAATATTTCAATTTACAACTCAAAATTTGTCGGTTTCCAAGGGAACACCTATGGAGTTGAGCCATTTTGACATGAAAATTTCAAATTTTAAAATCAATTAATATTCGACATGCATGTTGGAAATGGCTAAAAAGTCATGTTTCATCATTGTAACCCTTATAAATAATGGTCAAATGAATATAAAAATAAATTTTACACGACTTGTTTTAGCTTGTTAAGAATTATTGTTCAACATCATTTGGCTATTGTTTGAACGGCTTAACATGGTGAAACCTCAAGTTTTAGTCATTCCCAACATACACGTCAAACATCACCCCATTTAAAAAATTTCAATTTACAACTCAAAATTTGTCGGTTTCCAAGGGAACACCTATGGAGTTGAGCCATTTTGACATGAAAATTTCAAATTTTAAAATCAATTAATATTCGACATGCATGTTGGAAATGGCTAAAAAGTCATGTTTCATCATTGTAACCCTTATAAATAATGGTCAAATGAATTTAAAAATAAATTTTACACGACTTGTTTTAGCTTGTTAAGAATTATTGTTCAACTTCATTTGGCTATTGTTTGAACGGCTTAACATGGTGAAACCTCAAGTTTTAGTCATTCCCAACATACACGTCAAACATCAGCCCATTTAAAATATTTCAATTTACAACTCAAAATTTGTCGGTTTCCAAGGGAACACCTATGGAGTTGAGCCATTTTGACATGAAAATTTCAAATTTTAAAATCAATTAATATTCGACATGCATGTTGGAAATGGCTAAAAAGTCATGTTTCATCATTGTAACCCTTATAAATAATGGTCAAATGAATTTAAAAATAAATTTTACACGACTTGTTTTAGCTTGTTAAGAATTATTGTTCAACATCATTTGGCTATTGTTTGAACGGCTTAACATGGTGAAACCTCAAGTTTTAGTCATTCCCAACATACACGTCAAACATCGCCCATTTAAAATATTTCAATTTACAACTCAAAATTTGTCGGTTTCCAAGGGAACACCTATGGAGTTGAGCCATTTTGACATGAAAATTTCAAATTTTAAAATCAATTAATATTCGACATGCATGTTGGAAATGGCTAAAAAGTCATGTTTCATCATTGTAACCCTTATAAATAATGGTCAAATGAATTTAAAAATAAATTTTACACGACTTGTTTTAGCTTGTTAAGAATTATTGTTCAACTTCATTTGGCTATTGTTTGAACGGCTTAACATGGTGAAACCTCAAGTTTTAGTCATTCCCAACATACACGTCAAACATAGCCCATTTAAAATATTTCAATTTACAACTCAAAATTTGTCGGTTTCCAAGGGAACACCTATGGAGTTGAGCCATTTTGACATGAAAATTTCAAATTTTAAAATCAATTAATATTCGACATGCATGTTGGAAATGGCTAAAAAGTCATGTTTCATCATTGTAACCCTTATAAATAATGGTCAAATGAATTTAAAAATAAATTTTACACGACTTGTTTTAGCTTGTTAAGAATTATTGTTCAACATCATTTGGCTATTGTTTGAACGGCTTAACATGGTGAAACCTCAAGTTTTAGTCATTCCCAACATACACGTCAAACATTAGCCCATTTAAAATATTTCAATTTACAACTCAAAATTTGTCGGTTTCAAGGGAACACCTATGGAGTTGAGCCATTTTGACATGAAAATTTCAAATTTTAAAATCAATTAATATTCGACATGCATGTTGGAAATGGCTAAAAAGTCATGTTTCATCATTGTAACCCTTATAAATAATGGTCAAATGAATTTAAAAATAAATTTTACACGACTTGTTTTAGCTTGTTAAGAATTATTGTTCAACTTCATTTGGCTATTGTTTGAACGGCTTAACATGGTGAAACCTCAAGTTTTAGTCATTCCCAACATACACGTCAAACATTAGCCCATTTAAAATATTTCAATTTACAACTCAAAATTTGTCGGTTTCCAAGGGAACACCTATGGAGTTGAGCCATTTTGACATGAAAATTTCAAATTTTAAAATCAATTAATATTCGACATGCATGTTGGAAATGGCTAAAAAGTCATGTTTCATCATTGTAACCCTTATAAATAATGGTCAAATGAATTTAAAAATAAATTTTACACGACTTGTTTTAGCTTGTTAAGAATTATTGTTCAACTTCATTTGGCTATTGTTTGAACGGCTTAACATGGTGAAACCTCAAGTTTTAGTCATTCCCAACATACACGTCAAACATCAGCCCATTTAAAATATTTCAATTTACAACTCAAAATTTGTCGGTTTCCAAGGGAACACCTATGGAGTTGAGCCATTTTGACATGAAAATTTCAAATTTTAAAATCAATTAATATTCGACATGCATGTTGGAAATGGCTAAAAAGTCATGTTTCATCATTGTAACCCTTATAAATAATGGTCAAATGAATTTAAAAATAAATTTTACACGACTTGTTTTAGCTTGTTAAGAATTATTGTTCAACATCATTTGGCTATTGTTTGAACGGCTTAACATGGTGAAACCTCAAGTTTTAGTCATTCCCAACATACACGTCAAACATCAGCCCATTTAAAATATTTCAATTTACAACTCAAAATTTGTCGGTTTCCAAGGGAACACCTATGGAGTTGAGCCATTTTGACATGAAAATTTCAAATTTTAAAATCAATTAATATTCGACATGCATGTTGGAAATGGCTAAAAAGTCATGTTTCATCATTGTAACCCTTATAAATAATGGTCAAATGAATTTAAAAATAAATTTTACACGACTTGTTTTAGCTTGTTAAGAATTATTGTTCAACATCATTTGGCTATTGTTTGAACGGCTTAACATGGTGAAACCTCAAGTTTTAGTCATTCCCAACATACACGTCAAACATCAGCCCATTTAAAATATTTCAATTTACAACTCAAAATTTGTCGGTTTCCAAGGGAACACCTATGGAGTTGAGCCATTTTGACATGAAAATTTCAAATTTTAAAATCAATTAATATTCGACATGCATGTTGGAAATGGCTAAAAAGTCATGTTTCATCATTGTAACCCTTATAAATAATGGTCAAATGAATTTAAAAATAAATTTTACACGACTTGTTTTAGCTTGTTAAGAATTATTGTTCAACTTCATTTGGCTATTGTTTGAACGGCTTAACATGGTGAAACCTCAAGTTTTAGTCATTCCCAACATACACGTCAAACATCAGCCCATTTAAAAAATTTCAATTTACAACTCAAAATTTGTCGGTTTCCAAGGGAACACCTATGGAGTTGAGCCATTTTGACATGAAAATTTCAAATTTTAAAATCAATTAATATTCGACATGCATGTTGGAAATGGCTAAAAAGTCATGTTTCATCATTGTAACCCTTATAAATAATGGTCAAATGAATTTAAAAATAAATTTTACACGACTTGTTTTAGCTTGTTAAGAATTATTGTTCAACATCATTTGGCTATTGTTTGAACGGCTTAACATGGTGAAACCTCAAGTTTTAGTCATTCCCAACATACACGTCAAACATCAGCCCATTTAAAATATTTCAATTTACAACTCAAAATTTGTCGGTTTCCAAGGGAACACCTATGGAGTTGAGCCATTTTGACATGAAAATTTCAAATTTTAAAATCAATTAATATTCGACATGCATGTTGGAAATGGCTAAAAAGTCATGTTTCATCATTGTAACCCTTATAAATAATGGTCAAATGAATTTAAAAATAAATTTTACACGACTTGTTTTAGCTTGTTAAGAATTATTGTTCAACATCATTTGGCTATTGTTTGAACGGCTTAACATGGTGAAACCTCAAGTTTTAGTCATTCCCAACATACACGTCAAACATCAGCCCATTTAAAATATTTCAATTTACAACTCAAAATTTGTCGGTTTCCAAGGGAACACCTATGGAGTTGAGCCATTTTGACATGAAAATTTCAAATTTTAAAATCAATTAATATTCGACATGCATGTTGGAAATGGCTAAAAAGTCATGTTTCATCATTGTAACCCTTATAAATAATGGTCAAATGAATTTAAAAATAAATTTTACACGACTTGTTTTAGCTTGTTAAGAATTATTGTTCAACATCATTTGGCTATTGTTTGAACGGCTTAACATGGTGAAACCTCAAGTTTTAGTCATTCCCAACATACACGTCAAACATCAGCCCATTTAAAAATTTCAATTTACAACTCAAAATTTGTCGGTTTCCAAGGGAACACCTATGGAGTTGAGCCATTTTGACATGAAAATTTCAAATTTTAAAATCAATTAATATTCGACATGCATGTTGGAAATGGCTAAAAAGTCATGTTTCATCATTGTAACCCTTATAAATAATGGTCAAATGAATATAAAAATAAATTTTACACGACTTGTTTTAGCTTGTTAAGAATTATTGTTCAACATCATTTGGCTATTGTTTGAACGGCTTAACATGGTGAAACCTCAAGTTTTAGTCATTCCCAACATACACGTCAAACATCGGCCCATTTAAAAAATTTCAATTTACAACTCAAAATTTGTCGGTTTCCAAGGGAACACCTATGGAGTTGAGCCATTTTGACATGAAAATTTCAAATTTTAAAATCAATTAATATTCGACATGCATGTTGGAAATGGCTAAAAAGTCATGTTTCATCATTGTAACCCTTATAAATAATGGTCAAATGAATATAAAAATAAATTTTACACGACTTGTTTTAGCTTGTTAAGAATTATTGTTCAACATCATTTGGCTATTGTTTGAACGGCTTAACATGGTGAAACCTCAAGTTTTAGTCATTCCCAACATACACGTCAAACATCGGCCCATTTAAAAAATTTCAATTTACAACTCAAAATTTGTCGGTTTCCAAGGGAACACCTATGGAGTTGAGCCATTTTGACATGAAAATTTCAAATTTTAAAATCAATTAATATTCGACATGCATGTTGGAAATGGCTAAAAAGTCATGTTTCATCATTGTAACCCTTATAAATAATGGTCAAATGAATATAAAAATAAATTTTACACGACTTGTTTTAGCTTGTTAAGAATTATTGTTCAACATCATTTGGCTATTGTTTGAACGGCTTAACATGGTGAAACCTCAAGTTTTAGTCATTCCCAACATACACGTCAAACATCAGCCCATTTAAAATATTTCAATTTACAACTCAAAATTTGTCGGTTTCCAAGGGAACACCTATGGAGTTGAGCCATTTTGACATGAAAATTTCAAATTTTAAAATCAATTAATATTCGACATGCATGTTGGAAATGGCTAAAAAGTCATGTTTCATCATTGTAACCCTTATAAATAATGGTCAAATGAATATAAAAATAAATTTTACACGACTTGTTTTAGCTTGTTAAGAATTATTGTTCAACATCATTTGGCTATTGTTTGAACGGCTTAACATGGTGAAACCTCAAGTTTTAGTCATTCCCAACATACACGTCAAACATCGGCCCATTTAAAATATTTCAATTTACAACTCAAAATTTGTCGGTTTCCAAGGGAACACCTATGGAGTTGAGCCATTTTGACATGAAAATTTCAAATTTTAAAATCAATTAATATTCGACATGCATGTTGGAAATGGCTAAAAAGTCATGTTTCATCATTGTAACCCTTATAAATAATGGTCAAATGAATTTAAAAATAAATTTTACACGACTTGTTTTAGCTTGTTAAGAATTATTGTTCAACTTCATTTGGCTATTGTTTGAACGGCTTAACATGGTGAAACCTCAAGTTTTAGTCATTCCCAACATACACGTCAAACATCGGCCCATTTAAAAAATTTCAATTTACAACTCAAAATTTGTCGGTTTCCAAGGGAACACCTATGGAGTTGAGCCATTTTGACATGAAAATTTCAAATTTTAAAATCAATTAATATTCGACATGCATGTTGGAAATGGCTAAAAAGTCATGTTTCATCATTGTAACCCTTATAAATAATGGTCAAATGAATATAAAAATAAATTTTACACGACTTGTTTTAGCTTGTTAAGAATTATTGTTCAACATCATTTGGCTATTGTTTGAACGGCTTAACATGGTGAAACCTCAAGTTTTAGTCATTCCCAACATACACGTCAAACATCGGCCCATTTAAAATATTTCAATTTACAACTCAAAATTTGTCGGTTTCCAAGGGAACACCTATGGAGTTGAGCCATTTTGACATGAAAATTTCAAATTTTAAAATCAATTAATATTCGACATGCATGTTGGAAATGGCTAAAAAGTCATGTTTCATCATTGTAACCCTTATAAATAATGGTCAAATGAATATAAAAATAAATTTTACACGACTTGTTTTAGCTTGTTAAGAATTATTGTTCAACATCATTTGGCTATTGTTTGAACGGCTTAACATGGTGAAACCTCAAGTTTTAGTCATTCCCAACATACACGTCAAACATCGGCCCATTTAAAATATTTCAATTTACAACTCAAAATTTGTCGGTTTCCAAGGGAACACCTATGGAGTTGAGCCATTTTGACATGAAAATTTCAAATTTTAAAATCAATTAATATTCGACATGCATGTTGGAAATGGCTAAAAAGTCATGTTTCATCATTGTAACCCTTATAAATAATGGTCAAATGAATATAAAAATAAATTTTACACGACTTGTTTTAGCTTGTTAAGAATTATTGTTCAACATCATTTGGCTATTGTTTGAACGGCTTAACATGGTGAAACCTCAAGTTTTAGTCATTCCCAACATACACGTCAAACATCAGCCCATTTAAAAATTTCAATTTACAACTCAAAATTTGTCGGTTTCCAAGGGAACACCTATGGAGTTGAGCCATTTTGACATGAAAATTTCAAATTTTAAAATCAATTAATATTCGACATGCATGTTGGAAATGGCTAAAAAGTCATGTTTCATCATTGTAACCCTTATAAATAATGGTCAAATGAATATAAAAATAAATTTTACACGACTTGTTTTAGCTTGTTAAGAATTATTGTTCAACATCATTTGGCTATTGTTTGAACGGCTTAACATGGTGAAACCTCAAGTTTTAGTCATTCCCAACATACACGTCAAACATCGGCCCATTTAAAAAATTTCAATTTACAACTCAAAATTTGTCGGTTTCCAAGGGAACACCTATGGAGTTGAGCCATTTTGACATGAAAATTTCAAATTTTAAAATCAATTAATATTCGACATGCATGTTGGAAATGGCTAAAAAGTCATGTTTCATCATTGTAACCCTTATAAATAATGGTCAAATGAATTTAAAAATAAATTTTACACGACTTGTTTTAGCTTGTTAAGAATTATTGTTCAACATCATTTGGCTATTGTTTGAACGGCTTAACATGGTGAAACCTCAAGTTTTAGTCATTCCCAACATACACGTCAAACATCAGCCCATTTAAAATATTTCAATTTACAACTCAAAATTTGTCGGTTTCCAAGGGAACACCTATGGAGTTGAGCCATTTTGACATGAAAATTTCAAATTTTAAAATCAATTAATATTCGACATGCATGTTGGAAATGGCTAAAAAGTCATGTTTCATCATTGTAACCCTTATAAATAATGGTCAAATGAATATAAAAATAAATTTTACACGACTTGTTTTAGCTTGTTAAGAATTATTGTTCAACATCATTTGGCTATTGTTTGAACGGCTTAACATGGTGAAACCTCAAGTTTTAGTCATTCCCAACATACACGTCAAACATCGGCCCATTTAAAAAATTTCAATTTACAACTCAAAATTTGTCGGTTTCCAAGGGAACACCTATGGAGTTGAGCCATTTTGACATGAAAATTTCAAATTTTAAAATCAATTAATATTCGACATGCATGTTGGAAATGGCTAAAAAGTCATGTTTCATCATTGTAACCCTTATAAATAATGGTCAAATGAATATAAAAATAAATTTTACACGACTTGTTTTAGCTTGTTAAGAATTATTGTTCAACATCATTTGGCTATTGTTTGAACGGCTTAACATGGTGAAACCTCAAGTTTTAGTCATTCCCAACATACACGTCAAACATCGGCCCATTTAAAATATTTCAATTTACAACTCAAAATTTGTCGGTTTCCAAGGGAACACCTATGGAGTTGAGCCATTTTGACATGAAAATTTCAAATTTTAAAATCAATTAATATTCGACATGCATGTTGGAAATGGCTAAAAAGTCATGTTTCATCATTGTAACCCTTATAAATAATGGTCAAATGAATATAAAAATAAATTTTACACGACTTGTTTTAGCTTGTTAAGAATTATTGTTCAACATCATTTGGCTATTGTTTGAACGGCTTAACATGGTGAAACCTCAAGTTTTAGTCATTCCCAACATACACGTCAAACATCGGCCCATTTAAAAAATTTCAATTTACAACTCAAAATTTGTCGGTTTCCAAGGGAACACCTATGGAGTTGAGCCATTTTGACATGAAAATTTCAAATTTTAAAATCAATTAATATTCGACATGCATGTTGGAAATGGCTAAAAAGTCATGTTTCATCATTGTAACCCTTATAAATAATGGTCAAATGAATATAAAAATAAATTTTACACGACTTGTTTTAGCTTGTTAAGAATTATTGTTCAACATCATTTGGCTATTGTTTGAACGGCTTAACATGGTGAAACCTCAAGTTTTAGTCATTCCCAACATACACGTCAAACATAAGCCCATTTAAAAAATTTCAATTTACAACTCAAAATTTGTCGGTTTCCAAGGGAACACCTATGGAGTTGAGCCATTTTGACATGAAAATTTCAAATTTTAAAATCAATTAATATTCGACATGCATGTTGGAAATGGCTAAAAAGTCATGTTTCATCATTGTAACCCTTATAAATAATGGTCAAATGAATATAAAAATAAATTTTACACGACTTGTTTTAGCTTGTTAAGAATTATTGTTCAACATCATTTGGCTATTGTTTGAACGGCTTAACATGGTGAAACCTCAAGTTTTAGTCATTCCCAACATACACGTCAAACATCGGCCCATTTAAAAAATTTCAATTTACAACTCAAAATTTGTCGGTTTCCAAGGGAACACCTATGGAGTTGAGCCATTTTGACATGAAAATTTCAAATTTTAAAATCAATTAATATTCGACATGCATGTTGGAAATGGCTAAAAAGTCATGTTTCATCATTGTAACCCTTATAAATAATGGTCAAATGAATATAAAAATAAATTTTACACGACTTGTTTTAGCTTGTTAAGAATTATTGTTCAACATCATTTGGCTATTGTTTGAACGGCTTAACATGGTGAAACCTCAAGTTTTAGTCATTCCCAACATACACGTCAAACATCGGCCCATTTAAAAAATTTCAATTTACAACTCAAAATTTGTCGGTTTCCAAGGGAACACCTATGGAGTTGAGCCATTTTGACATGAAAATTTCAAATTTTAAAATCAATTAATATTCGACATGCATGTTGGAAATGGCTAAAAAGTCATGTTTCATCATTGTAACCCTTATAAATAATGGTCAAATGAATATAAAAATAAATTTTACACGACTTGTTTTAGCTTGTTAAGAATTATTGTTCAACATCATTTGGCTATTGTTTGAACGGCTTAACATGGTGAAACCTCAAGTTTTAGTCATTCCCAACATACACGTCAAACATCGGCCCATTTAAAAAATTTCAATTTACAACTCAAAATTTGTCGGTTTCCAAGGGAACACCTATGGAGTTGAGCCATTTTGACATGAAAATTTCAAATTTTAAAATCAATTAATATTCGACATGCATGTTGGAAATGGCTAAAAAGTCATGTTTCATCATTGTAACCCTTATAAATAATGGTCAAATGAATATAAAAATAAATTTTACACGACTTGTTTTAGCTTGTTAAGAATTATTGTTCAACATCATTTGGCTATTGTTTGAACGGCTTAACATGGTGAAACCTCAAGTTTTAGTCATTCCCAACATACACGTCAAACATCGGCCCATTTAAAAAATTTCAATTTACAACTCAAAATTTGTCGGTTTCCAAGGGAACACCTATGGAGTTGAGCCATTTTGACATGAAAATTTCAAATTTTAAAATCAATTAATATTCGACATGCATGTTGGAAATGGCTAAAAAGTCATGTTTCATCATTGTAACCCTTATAAATAATGGTCAAATGAATATAAAAATAAATTTTACACGACTTGTTTTAGCTTGTTAAGAATTATTGTTCAACATCATTTGGCTATTGTTTGAACGGCTTAACATGGTGAAACCTCAAGTTTTAGTCATTCCCAACATACACGTCAAACATCGGCCCATTTAAAAAATTTCAATTTACAACTCAAAATTTGTCGGTTTCCAAGGGAACACCTATGGAGTTGAGCCATTTTGACATGAAAATTTCAAATTTTAAAATCAATTAATATTCGACATGCATGTTGGAAATGGCTAAAAAGTCATGTTTCATCATTGTAACCCTTATAAATAATGGTCAAATGAATATAAAAATAAATTTTACACGACTTGTTTTAGCTTGTTAAGAATTATTGTTCAACATCATTTGGCTATTGTTTGAACGGCTTAACATGGTGAAACCTCAAGTTTTAGTCATTCCCAACATACACGTCAAACATCGGCCCATTTAAAAAATTTCAATTTACAACTCAAAATTTGTCGGTTTCCAAGGGAACACCTATGGAGTTGAGCCATTTTGACATGAAAATTTCAAATTTTAAAATCAATTAATATTCGACATGCATGTTGGAAATGGCTAAAAAGTCATGTTTCATCATTGTAACCCTTATAAATAATGGTCAAATGAATATAAAAATAAATTTTACACGACTTGTTTTAGCTTGTTAAGAATTATTGTTCAACATCATTTGGCTATTGTTTGAACGGCTTAACATGGTGAAACCTCAAGTTTTAGTCATTCCCAACATACACGTCAAACATCGGCCCATTTAAAAAATTTCAATTTACAACTCAAAATTTGTCGGTTTCCAAGGGAACACCTATGGAGTTGAGCCATTTTGACATGAAAATTTCAAATTTTAAAATCAATTAATATTCGACATGCATGTTGGAAATGGCTAAAAAGTCATGTTTCATCATTGTAACCCTTATAAATAATGGTCAAATGAATATAAAAATAAATTTTACACGACTTGTTTTAGCTTGTTAAGAATTATTGTTCAACATCATTTGGCTATTGTTTGAACGGCTTAACATGGTGAAACCTCAAGTTTTAGTCATTCCCAACATACACGTCAAACATCGGCCCATTTAAAATATTTCAATTTACAACTCAAAATTTGTCGGTTTCCAAGGGAACACCTATGGAGTTGAGCCATTTTGACATGAAAATTTCAAATTTTAAAATCAATTAATATTCGACATGCATGTTGGAAATGGCTAAAAAGTCATGTTTCATCATTGTAACCCTTATAAATAATGGTCAAATGAATATAAAAATAAATTTTACACGACTTGTTTTAGCTTGTTAAGAATTATTGTTCAACATCATTTGGCTATTGTTTGAACGGCTTAACATGGTGAAACCTCAAGTTTTAGTCATTCCCAACATACACGTCAAACATCAGCCCATTTAAAAAATTTCAATTTACAACTCAAAATTTGTCGGTTTCCAAGGGAACACCTATGGAGTTGAGCCATTTTGACATGAAAATTTCAAATTTTAAAATCAATTAATATTCGACATGCATGTTGGAAATGGCTAAAAAGTCATGTTTCATCATTGTAACCCTTATAAATAATGGTCAAATGAATATAAAAATAAATTTTACACGACTTGTTTTAGCTTGTTAAGAATTATTGTTCAACATCATTTGGCTATTGTTTGAACGGCTTAACATGGTGAAACCTCAAGTTTTAGTCATTCCCAACATACACGTCAAACATCAGCCCATTTAAAATATTTCAATTTACAACTCAAAATTTGTCGGTTTCCAAGGGAACACCTATGGAGTTGAGCCATTTTGACATGAAAATTTCAAATTTTAAAATCAATTAATATTCGACATGCATGTTGGAAATGGCTAAAAAGTCATGTTTCATCATTGTAACCCTTATAAATAATGGTCAAATGAATATAAAAATAAATTTTACACGACTTGTTTTAGCTTGTTAAGAATTATTGTTCAACATCATTTGGCTATTGTTTGAACGGCTTAACATGGTGAAACCTCAAGTTTTAGTCATTCCCAACATACACGTCAAACATCGGCCCATTTAAAATATTTCAATTTACAACTCAAAATTTGTCGGTTTCCAAGGGAACACCTATGGAGTTGAGCCATTTTGACATGAAAATTTCAAATTTTAAAATCAATTAATATTCGACATGCATGTTGGAAATGGCTAAAAAGTCATGTTTCATCATTGTAACCCTTATAAATAATGGTCAAATGAATATAAAAATAAATTTTACACGACTTGTTTTAGCTTGTTAAGAATTATTGTTCAACATCATTTGGCTATTGTTTGAACGGCTTAACATGGTGAAACCTCAAGTTTTAGTCATTCCCAACATACACGTCAAACATCAGCCCATTTAAAATATTTCAATTTACAACTCAAAATTTGTCGGTTTCCAAGGGAACACCTATGGAGTTGAGCCATTTTGACATGAAAATTTCAAATTTTAAAATCAATTAATATTCGACATGCATGTTGGAAATGGCTAAAAAGTCATGTTTCATCATTGTAACCCTTATAAATAATGGTCAAATGAATTTAAAAATAAATTTTACACGACTTGTTTTAGCTTGTTAAGAATTATTGTTCAACATCATTTGGCTATTGTTTGAACGGCTTAACATGGTGAAACCTCAAGTTTTAGTCATTCCCAACATACACGTCAAACATCAGCCCATTTAAAATATTTCAATTTACAACTCAAAATTTGTCGGTTTCCAAGGGAACACCTATGGAGTTGAGCCATTTTGACATGAAAATTTCAAATTTTAAAATCAATTAATATTCGACATGCATGTTGGAAATGGCTAAAAAGTCATGTTTCATCATTGTAACCCTTATAAATAATGGTCAAATGAATATAAAAATAAATTTTACACGACTTGTTTTAGCTTGTTAAGAATTATTGTTCAACATCATTTGGCTATTGTTTGAACGGCTTAACATGGTGAAACCTCAAGTTTTAGTCATTCCCAACATACACGTCAAACATCAGCCCATTTAAAAATTTCAATTTACAACTCAAAATTTGTCGGTTTCCAAGGGAACACCTATGGAGTTGAGCCATTTTGACATGAAAATTTCAAATTTTAAAATCAATTAATATTCGACATGCATGTTGGAAATGGCTAAAAAGTCATGTTTCATCATTGTAACCCTTATAAATAATGGTCAAATGAATTTAAAAATAAATTTTACACGACTTGTTTTAGCTTGTTAAGAATTATTGTTCAACATCATTTGGCTATTGTTTGAACGGCTTAACATGGTGAAACCTCAAGTTTTAGTCATTCCCAACATACACGTCAAACATTAGCCCATTTAAAATATTTCAATTTACAACTCAAAATTTGTCGGTTTCCAAGGGAACACCTATGGAGTTGAGCCATTTTGACATGAAAATTTCAAATTTTAAAATCAATTAATATTCGACATGCATGTTGGAAATGGCTAAAAAGTCATGTTTCATCATTGTAACCCTTATAAATAATGGTCAAATGAATTTAAAAATAAATTTTACACGACTTGTTTTAGCTTGTTAAGAATTATTGTTCAACATCATTTGGCTATTGTTTGAACGGCTTAACATGGTGAAACCTCAAGTTTTAGTCATTCCCAACATACACGTCAAACATCAGCCCATTTAAAAAATTTCAATTTACAACTCAAAATTTGTCGGTTTCCAAGGGAACACCTATGGAGTTGAGCCATTTTGACATGAAAATTTCAAATTTTAAAATCAATTAATATTCGACATGCATGTTGGAAATGGCTAAAAAGTCATGTTTCATCATTGTAACCCTTATAAATAATGGTCAAATGAATTTAAAAATAAATTTTACACGACTTGTTTTAGCTTGTTAAGAATTATTGTTCAACATCATTTGGCTATTGTTTGAACGGCTTAACATGGTGAAACCTCAAGTTTTAGTCATTCCCAACATACACGTCAAACATCAGCCCATTTAAAATATTTCAATTTACAACTCAAAATTTGTCGGTTTCCAAGGGAACACCTATGGAGTTGAGCCATTTTGACATGAAAATTTCAAATTTTAAAATCAATTAATATTCGACATGCATGTTGGAAATGGCTAAAAAGTCATGTTTCATCATTGTAACCCTTATAAATAATGGTCAAATGAATTTAAAAATAAATTTTACACGACTTGTTTTAGCTTGTTAAGAATTATTGTTCAACATCATTTGGCTATTGTTTGAACGGCTTAACATGGTGAAACCTCAAGTTTTAGTCATTCCCAACATACACGTCAAACATTAGCCCATTTAAAATATTTCAATTTACAACTCAAAATTTGTCGGTTTCCAAGGGAACACCTATGGAGTTGAGCCATTTTGACATGAAAATTTCAAATTTTAAAATCAATTAATATTCGACATGCATGTTGGAAATGGCTAAAAAGTCATGTTTCATCATTGTAACCCTTATAAATAATGGTCAAATGAATTTAAAAATAAATTTTACACGACTTGTTTTAGCATGTTAAGAATTATTGTTCAACATCATTTGGCTATTGTTTGAACGGCTTAACATGGTGAAACCTCAAGTTTTAGTCATTCCCAACATACACGTCAAACATTAGCCCATTTAAAATATTTCAATTTACAACTCAAAATTTGTCGGTTTCCAAGGGAACACCTATGGAGTTGAGCCATTTTGACATGAAAATTTCAAATTTTAAAATCAATTAATATTCGACATGCATGTTGGAAATGGCTAAAAAGTCATGTTTCATCATTGTAACCCTTATAAATAATGGTCAAATGAATTTAAAAATAAATTTTACACGACTTGTTTTAGCATGTTAAGAATTATTGTTCAACATCATTTGGCTATTGTTTGAACGGCTTAACATGGTGAAACCTCAAGTTTTAGTCATTCCCAACATACACGTCAAACATTAGCCCATTTAAAATATTTCAATTTACAACTCAAAATTTGTCGGTTTCCAAGGGAACACCTATGGAGTTGAGCCATTTTGACATGAAAATTTCAAATTTTAAAATCAATTAATATTCGACATGCATGTTGGAAATGGCTAAAAAGTCATGTTTCATCATTGTAACCCTTATAAATAATGGTCAAATGAATTTAAAAATAAATTTTACACGACTTGTTTTAGCATGTTAAGAATTATTGTTCAACATCATTTGGCTATTGTTTGAACGGCTTAACATGGTGAAACCTCAAGTTTTAGTCATTCCCAACATACACGTCAAACATTAGCCCATTTAAAATATTTCAATTTACAACTCAAAATTTGTCGGTTTCCAAGGGAACACCTATGGAGTTGAGCCATTTTGACATGAAAATTTCAAATTTTAAAATCAATTAATATTCGACATGCATGTTGGAAATGGCTAAAAAGTCATGTTTCATCATTGTAACCCTTATAAATAATGGTCAAATGAATTTAAAAATAAATTTTACACGACTTGTTTTAGCATGTTAAGAATTATTGTTCAACATCATTTGGCTATTGTTTGAACGGCTTAACATGGTGAAACCTCAAGTTTTAGTCATTCCCAACATACACGTCAAACATTAGCCCATTTAAAATATTTCAATTTACAACTCAAAATTTGTCGGTTTCCAAGGGAACACCTATGGAGTTGAGCCATTTTGACATGAAAATTTCAAATTTTAAAATCAATTAATATTCGACATGCATGTTGGAAATGGCTAAAAAGTCATGTTTCATCATTGTAACCCTTATAAATAATGGTCAAATGAATTTAAAAATAAATTTTACACGACTTGTTTTAGCATGTTAAGAATTATTGTTCAACATCATTTGGCTATTGTTTGAACGGCTTAACATGGTGAAACCTCAAGTTTTAGTCATTCCCAACATACACGTCAAACATTAGCCCATTTAAAATATTTCAATTTACAACTCAAAATTTGTCGGTTTCCAAGGGAACACCTATGGAGTTGAGCCATTTTGACATGAAAATTTCAAATTTTAAAATCAATTAATATTCGACATGCATGTTGGAAATGGCTAAAAAGTCATGTTTCATCATTGTAACCCTTATAAATAATGGTCAAATGAATTTAAAAATAAATTTTACACGACTTGTTTTAGCATGTTAAGAATTATTGTTCAACATCATTTGGCTATTGTTTGAACGGCTTAACATGGTGAAACCTCAAGTTTTAGTCATTCCCAACATACACGTCAAACATCAGCCCATTTAAAATATTTCAATTTACAACTCAAAATTTGTCGGTTTCCAAGGGAACACCTATGGAGTTGAGCCATTTTGACATGAAAATTTCAAATTTTAAAATCAATTAATATTCGACATGCATGTTGGAAATGGCTAAAAAGTCATGTTTCATCATTGTAACCCTTATAAATAATGGTCAAATGAATTTAAAAATAAATTTTACACGACTTGTTTTAGCATGTTAAGAATTATTGTTCAACATCATTTGGCTATTGTTTGAACGGCTTAACATGGTGAAACCTCAAGTTTTAGTCATTCCCAACATACACGTCAAACATTAGCCCATTTAAAATATTTCAATTTACAACTCAAAATTTGTCGGTTTCCAAGGGAACACCTATGGAGTTGAGCCATTTTGACATGAAAATTTCAAATTTTAAAATCAATTAATATTCGACATGCATGTTGGAAATGGCTAAAAAGTCATGTTTCATCATTGTAACCCTTATAAATAATGGTCAAATGAATTTAAAAATAAATTTTACACGACTTGTTTTAGCATGTTAAGAATTATTGTTCAACATCATTTGGCTATTGTTTGAACGGCTTAACATGGTGAAACCTCAAGTTTTAGTCATTCCCAACATACACGTCAAACATTAGCCCATTTAAAATATTTCAATTTACAACTCAAAATTTGTCGGTTTCCAAGGGAACACCTATGGAGTTGAGCCATTTTGACATGAAAATTTCAAATTTTAAAATCAATTAATATTCGACATGCATGTTGGAAATGGCTAAAAAGTCATGTTTCATCATTGTAACCCTTATAAATAATGGTCAAATGAATTTAAAAATAAATTTTACACGACTTGTTTTAGCATGTTAAGAATTATTGTTCAACATCATTTGGCTATTGTTTGAACGGCTTAACATGGTGAAACCTCAAGTTTTAGTCATTCCCAACATACACGTCAAACATTAGCCCATTTAAAATATTTCAATTTACAACTCAAAATTTGTCGGTTTCCAAGGGAACACCTATGGAGTTGAGCCATTTTGACATGAAAATTTCAAATTTTAAAATCAATTAATATTCGACATGCATGTTGGAAATGGCTAAAAAGTCATGTTTCATCATTGTAACCCTTATAAATAATGGTCAAATGAATTTAAAAATAAATTTTACACGACTTGTTTTAGCTTGTTAAGAATTATTGTTCAACATCATTTGGCTATTGTTTGAACGGCTTAACATGGTGAAACCTCAAGTTTTAGTCATTCCCAACATACACGTCAAACATCAGCCCATTTAAAAAATTTCAATTTACAACTCAAAATTTGTCGGTTTCCAAGGGAACACCTATGGAGTTGAGCCATTTTGACATGAAAATTTCAAATTTTAAAATCAATTAATATTCGACATGCATGTTGGAAATGGCTAAAAAGTCATGTTTCATCATTGTAACCCTTATAAATAATGGTCAAATGAATTTAAAAATAAATTTTACACGACTTGTTTTAGCTTGTTAAGAATTATTGTTCAACATCATTTGGCTATTGTTTGAACGGCTTAACATGGTGAAACCTCAAGTTTTAGTCATTCCCAACATACACGTCAAACATTAGCCCATTTAAAATATTTCAATTTACAACTCAAAATTTGTCGGTTTCCAAGGGAACACCTATGGAGTTGAGCCATTTTGACATGAAAATTTCAAATTTTAAAATCAATTAATATTCGACATGCATGTTGGAAATGGCTAAAAAGTCATGTTTCATCATTGTAACCCTTATAAATAATGGTCAAATGAATTTAAAAATAAATTTTACACGACTTGTTTTAGCATGTTAAGAATTATTGTTCAACATCATTTGGCTATTGTTTGAACGGCTTAACATGGTGAAACCTCAAGTTTTAGTCATTCCCAACATACACGTCAAACATTAGCCCATTTAAAATATTTCAATTTACAACTCAAAATTTGTCGGTTTCCAAGGGAACACCTATGGAGTTGAGCCATTTTGACATGAAAATTTCAAATTTTAAAATCAATTAATATTCGACATGCATGTTGGAAATGGCTAAAAAGTCATGTTTCATCATTGTAACCCTTATAAATAATGGTCAAATGAATTTAAAAATAAATTTTACACGACTTGTTTTAGCATGTTAAGAATTATTGTTCAACATCATTTGGCTATTGTTTGAACGGCTTAACATGGTGAAACCTCAAGTTTTAGTCATTCCCAACATACACGTCAAACATCAGCCCATTTAAAAAATTTCAATTTACAACTCAAAATTTGTCGGTTTCCAAGGGAACACCTATGGAGTTGAGCCATTTTGACATGAAAATTTCAAATTTTAAAATCAATTAATATTCGACATGCATGTTGGAAATGGCTAAAAAGTCATGTTTCATCATTGTAACCCTTATAAATAATGGTCAAATGAATTTAAAAATAAATTTTACACGACTTGTTTTAGCATGTTAAGAATTATTGTTCAACATCATTTGGCTATTGTTTGAACGGCTTAACATGGTGAAACCTCAAGTTTTAGTCATTCCCAACATACACGTCAAACATTAGCCCATTTAAAATATTTCAATTTACAACTCAAAATTTGTCGGTTTCCAAGGGAACACCTATGGAGTTGAGCCATTTTGACATGAAAATTTCAAATTTTAAAATCAATTAATATTCGACATGCATGTTGGAAATGGCTAAAAAGTCATGTTTCATCATTGTAACCCTTATAAATAATGGTCAAATGAATTTAAAAATAAATTTTACACGACTTGTTTTAGCTTGTTAAGAATTATTGTTCAACATCATTTGGCTATTGTTTGAACGGCTTAACATGGTGAAACCTCAAGTTTTAGTCATTCCCAACATACACGTCAAACATTAGCCCATTTAAAATATTTCAATTTACAACTCAAAATTTGTCGGTTTCCAAGGGAACACCTATGGAGTTGAGCCATTTTGACATGAAAATTTCAAATTTTAAAATCAATTAATATTCGACATGCATGTTGGAAATGGCTAAAAAGTCATGTTTCATCATTGTAACCCTTATAAATAATGGTCAAATGAATTTAAAAATAAATTTTACACGACTTGTTTTAGCTTGTTAAGAATTATTGTTCAACATCATTTGGCTATTGTTTGAACGGCTTAACATGGTGAAACCTCAAGTTTTAGTCATTCCCAACATACACGTCAAACATTAGCCCATTTAAAATATTTCAATTTACAACTCAAAATTTGTCGGTTTCCAAGGGAACACCTATGGAGTTGAGCCATTTTGACATGAAAATTTCAAATTTTAAAATCAATTAATATTCGACATGCATGTTGGAAATGGCTAAAAAGTCATGTTTCATCATTGTAACCCTTATAAATAATGGTCAAATGAATTTAAAAATAAATTTTACACGACTTGTTTTAGCTTGTTAAGAATTATTGTTCAACATCATTTGGCTATTGTTTGAACGGCTTAACATGGTGAAACCTCAAGTTTTAGTCATTCCCAACATACACGTCAAACATTAGCCCATTTAAAATATTTCAATTTACAACTCAAAATTTGTCGGTTTCCAAGGGAACACCTATGGAGTTGAGCCATTTTGACATGAAAATTTCAAATTTTAAAATCAATTAATATTCGACATGCATGTTGGAAATGGCTAAAAAGTCATGTTTCATCATTGTAACCCTTATAAATAATGGTCAAATGAATTTAAAAATAAATTTTACACGACTTGTTTTAGCATGTTAAGAATTATTGTTCAACATCATTTGGCTATTGTTTGAACGGCTTAACATGGTGAAACCTCAAGTTTTAGTCATTCCCAACATACACGTCAAACATTAGCCCATTTAAAATATTTCAATTTACAACTCAAAATTTGTCGGTTTCCAAGGGAACACCTATGGAGTTGAGCCATTTTGACATGAAAATTTCAAATTTTAAAATCAATTAATATTCGACATGCATGTTGGAAATGGCTAAAAAGTCATGTTTCATCATTGTAACCCTTATAAATAATGGTCAAATGAATTTAAAAATAAATTTTACACGACTTGTTTTAGCATGTTAAGAATTATTGTTCAACATCATTTGGCTATTGTTTGAACGGCTTAACATGGTGAAACCTCAAGTTTTAGTCATTCCCAACATACACGTCAAACATTAGCCCATTTAAAATATTTCAATTTACAACTCAAAATTTGTCGGTTTCCAAGGGAACACCTATGGAGTTGAGCCATTTTGACATGAAAATTTCAAATTTTAAAATCAATTAATATTCGACATGCATGTTGGAAATGGCTAAAAAGTCATGTTTCATCATTGTAACCCTTATAAATAATGGTCAAATGAATTTAAAAATAAATTTTACACGACTTGTTTTAGCATGTTAAGAATTATTGTTCAACATCATTTGGCTATTGTTTGAACGGCTTAACATGGTGAAACCTCAAGTTTTAGTCATTCCCAACATACACGTCAAACATTAGCCCATTTAAAATATTTCAATTTACAACTCAAAATTTGTCGGTTTCCAAGGGAACACCTATGGAGTTGAGCCATTTTGACATGAAAATTTCAAATTTTAAAATCAATTAATATTCGACATGCATGTTGGAAATGGCTAAAAAGTCATGTTTCATCATTGTAACCCTTATAAATAATGGTCAAATGAATTTAAAAATAAATTTTACACGACTTGTTTTAGCTTGTTAAGAATTATTGTTCAACATCATTTGGCTATTGTTTGAACGGCTTAACATGGTGAAACCTCAAGTTTTAGTCATTCCCAACATACACGTCAAACATTAGCCCATTTAAAATATTTCAATTTACAACTCAAAATTTGTCGGTTTCCAAGGGAACACCTATGGAGTTGAGCCATTTTGACATGAAAATTTCAAATTTTAAAATCAATTAATATTCGACATGCATGTTGGAAATGGCTAAAAAGTCATGTTTCATCATTGTAACCCTTATAAATAATGGTCAAATGAATTTAAAAATAAATTTTACACGACTTGTTTTAGCATGTTAAGAATTATTGTTCAACATCATTTGGCTATTGTTTGAACGGCTTAACATGGTGAAACCTCAAGTTTTAGTCATTCCCAACATACACGTCAAACATTAGCCCATTTAAAATATTTCAATTTACAACTCAAAATTTGTCGGTTTCCAAGGGAACACCTATGGAGTTGAGCCATTTTGACATGAAAATTTCAAATTTTAAAATCAATTAATATTCGACATGCATGTTGGAAATGGCTAAAAAGTCATGTTTCATCATTGTAACCCTTATAAATAATGGTCAAATGAATTTAAAAATAAATTTTACACGACTTGTTTTAGCATGTTAAGAATTATTGTTCAACATCATTTGGCTATTGTTTGAACGGCTTAACATGGTGAAACCTCAAGTTTTAGTCATTCCCAACATACACGTCAAACATTAGCCCATTTAAAATATTTCAATTTACAACTCAAAATTTGTCGGTTTCCAAGGGAACACCTATGGAGTTGAGCCATTTTGACATGAAAATTTCAAATTTTAAAATCAATTAATATTCGACATGCATGTTGGAAATGGCTAAAAAGTCATGTTTCATCATTGTAACCCTTATAAATAATGGTCAAATGAATTTAAAAATAAATTTTACACGACTTGTTTTAGCATGTTAAGAATTATTGTTCAACATCATTTGGCTATTGTTTGAACGGCTTAACATGGTGAAACCTCAAGTTTTAGTCATTCCCAACATACACGTCAAACATTAGCCCATTTAAAATATTTCAATTTACAACTCAAAATTTGTCGGTTTCCAAGGGAACACCTATGGAGTTGAGCCATTTTGACATGAAAATTTCAAATTTTAAAATCAATTAATATTCGACATGCATGTTGGAAATGGCTAAAAAGTCATGTTTCATCATTGTAACCCTTATAAATAATGGTCAAATGAATTTAAAAATAAATTTTACACGACTTGTTTTAGCTTGTTAAGAATTATTGTTCAACATCATTTGGCTATTGTTTGAACGGCTTAACATGGTGAAACCTCAAGTTTTAGTCATTCCCAACATACACGTCAAACATTAGCCCATTTAAAATATTTCAATTTACAACTCAAAATTTGTCGGTTTCCAAGGGAACACCTATGGAGTTGAGCCATTTTGACATGAAAATTTCAAATTTTAAAATCAATTAATATTCGACATGCATGTTGGAAATGGCTAAAAAGTCATGTTTCATCATTGTAACCCTTATAAATAATGGTCAAATGAATTTAAAAATAAATTTTACACGACTTGTTTTAGCTTGTTAAGAATTATTGTTCAACATCATTTGGCTATTGTTTGAACGGCTTAACATGGTGAAACCTCAAGTTTTAGTCATTCCCAACATACACGTCAAACATCAGCCCATTTAAAAAATTTCAATTTACAACTCAAAATTTGTCGGTTTCCAAGGGAACACCTATGGAGTTGAGCCATTTTGACATGAAAATTTCAAATTTTAAAATCAATTAATATTCGACATGCATGTTGGAAATGGCTAAAAAGTCATGTTTCATCATTGTAACCCTTATAAATAATGGTCAAATGAATTTAAAAATAAATTTTACACGACTTGTTTTAGCTTGTTAAGAATTATTGTTCAACATCATTTGGCTATTGTTTGAACGGCTTAACATGGTGAAACCTCAAGTTTTAGTCATTCCCAACATACACGTCAAACATCAGCCCATTTAAAATATTTCAATTTACAACTCAAAATTTGTCGGTTTCCAAGGGAACACCTATGGAGTTGAGCCATTTTGACATGAAAATTTCAAATTTTAAAATCAATTAATATTCGACATGCATGTTGGAAATGGCTAAAAAGTCATGTTTCATCATTGTAACCCTTATAAATAATGGTCAAATGAATTTAAAAATAAATTTTACACGACTTGTTTTAGCTTGTTAAGAATTATTGTTCAACATCATTTGGCTATTGTTTGAACGGCTTAACATGGTGAAACCTCAAGTTTTAGTCATTCCCAACATACACGTCAAACATTAGCCCATTTAAAATATTTCAATTTACAACTCAAAATTTGTCGGTTTCCAAGGGAACACCTATGGAGTTGAGCCATTTTGACATGAAAATTTCAAATTTTAAAATCAATTAATATTCGACATGCATGTTGGAAATGGCTAAAAAGTCATGTTTCATCATTGTAACCCTTATAAATAATGGTCAAATGAATTTAAAAATAAATTTTACACGACTTGTTTTAGCTTGTTAAGAATTATTGTTCAACATCATTTGGCTATTGTTTGAACGGCTTAACATGGTGAAACCTCAAGTTTTAGTCATTCCCAACATACACGTCAAACATCAGCCCATTTAAAATATTTCAATTTACAACTCAAAATTTGTCGGTTTCCAAGGGAACACCTATGGAGTTGAGCCATTTTGACATGAAAATTTCAAATTTTAAAATCAATTAATATTCGACATGCATGTTGGAAATGGCTAAAAAGTCATGTTTCATCATTGTAACCCTTATAAATAATGGTCAAATGAATTTAAAAATAAATTTTACACGACTTGTTTTAGCTTGTTAAGAATTATTGTTCAACATCATTTGGCTATTGTTTGAACGGCTTAACATGGTGAAACCTCAAGTTTTAGTCATTCCCAACATACACGTCAAACATCAGCCCATTTAAAATATTTCAATTTACAACTCAAAATTTGTCGGTTTCCAAGGGAACACCTATGGAGTTGAGCCATTTTGACATGAAAATTTCAAATTTTAAAATCAATTAATATTCGACATGCATGTTGGAAATGGCTAAAAAGTCATGTTTCATCATTGTAACCCTTATAAATAATGGTCAAATGAATTTAAAAATAAATTTTACACGACTTGTTTTAGCTTGTTAAGAATTATTGTTCAACATCATTTGGCTATTGTTTGAACGGCTTAACATGGTGAAACCTCAAGTTTTAGTCATTCCCAACATACACGTCAAACATCAGCCCATTTAAAAAATTTCAATTTACAACTCAAAATTTGTCGGTTTCCAAGGGAACACCTATGGAGTTGAGCCATTTTGACATGAAAATTTCAAATTTTAAAATCAATTAATATTCGACATGCATGTTGGAAATGGCTAAAAAGTCATGTTTCATCATTGTAACCCTTATAAATAATGGTCAAATGAATTTAAAAATAAATTTTACACGACTTGTTTTAGCTTGTTAAGAATTATTGTTCAACATCATTTGGCTATTGTTTGAACGGCTTAACATGGTGAAACCTCAAGTTTTAGTCATTCCCAACATACACGTCAAACATCAGCCCATTTAAAATATTTCAATTTACAACTCAAAATTTGTCGGTTTCCAAGGGAACACCTATGGAGTTGAGCCATTTTGACATGAAAATTTCAAATTTTAAAATCAATTAATATTCGACATGCATGTTGGAAATGGCTAAAAAGTCATGTTTCATCATTGTAACCCTTATAAATAATGGTCAAATGAATATAAAAATAAATTTTACACGACTTGTTTTAGCTTGTTAAGAATTATTGTTCAACATCATTTGGCTATTGTTTGAACGGCTTAACATGGTGAAACCTCAAGTTTTAGTCATTCCCAACATACACGTCAAACATCAGCCCATTTAAAAAATTTCAATTTACAACTCAAAATTTGTCGGTAGGGAACACCTATGGAGTTGAGCCATTTTGACATGAAAATTTCAAATTTTAAAATCAATTAATATTCGACATGCATGTTGGAAATGGCTAAAAAGTCATGTTTCATCATTGTAACCCTTATAAATAATGGTCAAATGAATTTAAAAATAAATTTTACACGACTTGTTTTAGCTTGTTAAGAATTATTGTTCAACATCATTTGGCTATTGTTTGAACGGCTTAACATGGTGAAACCTCAAGTTTTAGTCATTCCCAACATACACGTCAAACATCGGCCCATTTAAAATATTTCAATTTACAACTCAAAATTTGTCGGTTTCCAAGGGAACACCTATGGAGTTGAGCCATTTTGACATGAAAATTTCAAATTTTAAAATCAATTAATATTCGACATGCATGTTGGAAATGGCTAAAAAGTCATGTTTCATCATTGTAACCCTTATAAATAATGGTCAAATGAATATAAAAATAAATTTTACACGACTTGTTTTAGCTTGTTAAGAATTATTGTTCAACATCATTTGGCTATTGTTTGAACGGCTTAACATGGTGAAACCTCAAGTTTTAGTCATTCCCAACATACACGTCAAACATCAGCCCATTTAAAATATTTCAATTTACAACTCAAAATTTGTCGGTTTCCAAGGGAACACCTATGGAGTTGAGCCATTTTGACATGAAAATTTCAAATTTTAAAATCAATTAATATTCGACATGCATGTTGGAAATGGCTAAAAAGTCATGTTTCATCATTGTAACCCTTATAAATAATGGTCAAATGAATTTAAAAATAAATTTTACACGACTTGTTTTAGCTTGTTAAGAATTATTGTTCAACTTCATTTGGCTATTGTTTGAACGGCTTAACATGGTGAAACCTCAAGTTTTAGTCATTCCCAACATACACGTCAAACATCAGCCCATTTAAAAAATTTCAATTTACAACTCAAAATTTGTCGGTTTCCAAGGGAACACCTATGGAGTTGAGCCATTTTGACATGAAAATTTCAAATTTTAAAATCAATTAATATTCGACATGCATGTTGGAAATGGCTAAAAAGTCATGTTTCATCATTGTAACCCTTATAAATAATGGTCAAATGAATTTAAAAATAAATTTTACACGACTTGTTTTAGCTTGTTAAGAATTATTGTTCAACATCATTTGGCTATTGTTTGAACGGCTTAACATGGTGAAACCTCAAGTTTTAGTCATTCCCAACATACACGTCAAACATCAGCCCATTTAAAATATTTCAATTTACAACTCAAAATTTGTCGGTTTCCAAGGGAACACCTATGGAGTTGAGCCATTTTGACATGAAAATTTCAAATTTTAAAATCAATTAATATTCGACATGCATGTTGGAAATGGCTAAAAAGTCATGTTTCATCATTGTAACCCTTATAAATAATGGTCAAATGAATTTAAAAATAAATTTTACACGACTTGTTTTAGCTTGTTAAGAATTATTGTTCAACATCATTTGGCTATTGTTTGAACGGCTTAACATGGTGAAACCTCAAGTTTTAGTCATTCCCAACATACACGTCAAACATCGGCCCATTTAAAATATTTCAATTTACAACTCAAAATTTGTCGGTTTCCAAGGGAACACCTATGGAGTTGAGCCATTTTGACATGAAAATTTCAAATTTTAAAATCAATTAATATTCGACATGCATGTTGGAAATGGCTAAAAAGTCATGTTTCATCATTGTAACCCTTATAAATAATGGTCAAATGAATTTAAAAATAAATTTTACACGACTTGTTTTAGCTTGTTAAGAATTATTGTTCAACTTCATTTGGCTATTGTTTGAACGGCTTAACATGGTGAAACCTCAAGTTTTAGTCATTCCCAACATACACGTCAAACATCAGCCCATTTAAAAAATTTCAATTTACAACTCAAAATTTGTCGGTTTCCAAGGGAACACCTATGGAGTTGAGCCATTTTGACATGAAAATTTCAAATTTTAAAATCAATTAATATTCGACATGCATGTTGGAAATGGCTAAAAAGTCATGTTTCATCATTGTAACCCTTATAAATAATGGTCAAATGAATTTAAAAATAAATTTTACACGACTTGTTTTAGCTTGTTAAGAATTATTGTTCAACATCATTTGGCTATTGTTTGAACGGCTTAACATGGTGAAACCTCAAGTTTTAGTCATTCCCAACATACACGTCAAACATCAGCCCATTTAAAATATTTCAATTTACAACTCAAAATTTGTCGGTTTCCAAGGGAACACCTATGGAGTTGAGCCATTTTGACATGAAAATTTCAAATTTTAAAATCAATTAATATTCGACATGCATGTTGGAAATGGCTAAAAAGTCATGTTTCATCATTGTAACCCTTATAAATAATGGTCAAATGAATATAAAAATAAATTTTACACGACTTGTTTTAGCTTGTTAAGAATTATTGTTCAACATCATTTGGCTATTGTTTGAACGGCTTAACATGGTGAAACCTCAAGTTTTAGTCATTCCCAACATACACGTCAAACATCAGCCCATTTAAAATATTTCAATTTACAACTCAAAATTTGTCGGTTTCCAAGGGAACACCTATGGAGTTGAGCCATTTTGACATGAAAATTTCAAATTTTAAAATCAATTAATATTCGACATGCATGTTGGAAATGGCTAAAAAGTCATGTTTCATCATTGTAACCCTTATAAATAATGGTCAAATGAATTTAAAAATAAATTTTACACGACTTGTTTTAGCTTGTTAAGAATTATTGTTCAACATCATTTGGCTATTGTTTGAACGGCTTAACATGGTGAAACCTCAAGTTTTAGTCATTCCCAACATACACGTCAAACATCGGCCCATTTAAAATATTTCAATTTACAACTCAAAATTTGTCGGTTTCCAAGGGAACACCTATGGAGTTGAGCCATTTTGACATGAAAATTTCAAATTTTAAAATCAATTAATATTCGACATGCATGTTGGAAATGGCTAAAAAGTCATGTTTCATCATTGTAACCCTTATAAATAATGGTCAAATGAATTTAAAAATAAATTTTACACGACTTGTTTTAGCTTGTTAAGAATTATTGTTCAACTTCATTTGGCTATTGTTTGAACGGCTTAACATGGTGAAACCTCAAGTTTTAGTCATTCCCAACATACACGTCAAACATCAGCCCATTTAAAAAATTTCAATTTACAACTCAAAATTTGTCGGTTTCCAAGGGAACACCTATGGAGTTGAGCCATTTTGACATGAAAATTTCAAATTTTAAAATCAATTAATATTCGACATGCATGTTGGAAATGGCTAAAAAGTCATGTTTCATCATTGTAACCCTTATAAATAATGGTCAAATGAATTTAAAAATAAATTTTACACGACTTGTTTTAGCTTGTTAAGAATTATTGTTCAACATCATTTGGCTATTGTTTGAACGGCTTAACATGGTGAAACCTCAAGTTTTAGTCATTCCCAACATACACGTCAAACATCGGCCCATTTAAAATATTTCAATTTACAACTCAAAATTTGTCGGTTTCCAAGGGAACACCTATGGAGTTGAGCCATTTTGACATGAAAATTTCAAATTTTAAAATCAATTAATATTCGACATGCATGTTGGAAATGGCTAAAAAGTCATGTTTCATCATTGTAACCCTTATAAATAATGGTCAAATGAATATAAAAATAAATTTTACACGACTTGTTTTAGCTTGTTAAGAATTATTGTTCAACATCATTTGGCTATTGTTTGAACGGCTTAACATGGTGAAACCTCAAGTTTTAGTCATTCCCAACATACACGTCAAACATCGGCCCATTTAAAAAATTTCAATTTACAACTCAAAATTTGTCGGTTTCCAAGGGAACACCTATGGAGTTGAGCCATTTTGACATGAAAATTTCAAATTTTAAAATCAATTAATATTCGACATGCATGTTGGAAATGGCTAAAAAGTCATGTTTCATCATTGTAACCCTTATAAATAATGGTCAAATGAATTTAAAAATAAATTTTACACGACTTGTTTTAGCTTGTTAAGAATTATTGTTCAACATCATTTGGCTATTGTTTGAACGGCTTAACATGGTGAAACCTCAAGTTTTAGTCATTCCCAACATACACGTCAAACATCGGCCCATTTAAAATATTTCAATTTACAACTCAAAATTTGTCGGTTTCCAAGGGAACACCTATGGAGTTGAGCCATTTTGACATGAAAATTTCAAATTTTAAAATCAATTAATATTCGACATGCATGTTGGAAATGGCTAAAAAGTCATGTTTCATCATTGTAACCCTTATAAATAATGGTCAAATGAATTTAAAAATAAATTTTACACGACTTGTTTTAGCTTGTTAAGAATTATTGTTCAACTTCATTTGGCTATTGTTTGAACGGCTTAACATGGTGAAACCTCAAGTTTTAGTCATTCCCAACATACACGTCAAACATCAGCCCATTTAAAAAATTTCAATTTACAACTCAAAATTTGTCGGTTTCCAAGGGAACACCTATGGAGTTGAGCCATTTTGACATGAAAATTTCAAATTTTAAAATCAATTAATATTCGACATGCATGTTGGAAATGGCTAAAAAGTCATGTTTCATCATTGTAACCCTTATAAATAATGGTCAAATGAATATAAAAATAAATTTTACACGACTTGTTTTAGCTTGTTAAGAATTATTGTTCAACATCATTTGGCTATTGTTTGAACGGCTTAACATGGTGAAACCTCAAGTTTTAGTCATTCCCAACATACACGTCAAACATCGGCCCATTTAAAATATTTCAATTTACAACTCAAAATTTGTCGGTTTCCAAGGGAACACCTATGGAGTTGAGCCATTTTGACATGAAAATTTCAAATTTTAAAATCAATTAATATTCGACATGCATGTTGGAAATGGCTAAAAAGTCATGTTTCATCATTGTAACCCTTATAAATAATGGTCAAATGAATATAAAAATAAATTTTACACGACTTGTTTTAGCTTGTTAAGAATTATTGTTCAACATCATTTGGCTATTGTTTGAACGGCTTAACATGGTGAAACCTCAAGTTTTAGTCATTCCCAACATACACGTCAAACATCGGCCCATTTAAAAAATTTCAATTTACAACTCAAAATTTGTCGGTTTCCAAGGGAACACCTATGGAGTTGAGCCATTTTGACATGAAAATTTCAAATTTTAAAATCAATTAATATTCGACATGCATGTTGGAAATGGCTAAAAAGTCATGTTTCATCATTGTAACCCTTATAAATAATGGTCAAATGAATTTAAAAATAAATTTTACACGACTTGTTTTAGCTTGTTAAGAATTATTGTTCAACATCATTTGGCTATTGTTTGAACGGCTTAACATGGTGAAACCTCAAGTTTTAGTCATTCCCAACATACACGTCAAACATCAGCCCATTTAAAATATTTCAATTTACAACTCAAAATTTGTCGGTTTCCAAGGGAACACCTATGGAGTTGAGCCATTTTGACATGAAAATTTCAAATTTTAAAATCAATTAATATTCGACATGCATGTTGGAAATGGCTAAAAAGTCATGTTTCATCATTGTAACCCTTATAAATAATGGTCAAATGAATATAAAAATAAATTTTACACGACTTGTTTTAGCTTGTTAAGAATTATTGTTCAACATCATTTGGCTATTGTTTGAACGGCTTAACATGGTGAAACCTCAAGTTTTAGTCATTCCCAACATACACGTCAAACATCGGCCCATTTAAAATATTTCAATTTACAACTCAAAATTTGTCGGTTTCCAAGGGAACACCTATGGAGTTGAGCCATTTTGACATGAAAATTTCAAATTTTAAAATCAATTAATATTCGACATGCATGTTGGAAATGGCTAAAAAGTCATGTTTCATCATTGTAACCCTTATAAATAATGGTCAAATGAATTTAAAAATAAATTTTACACGACTTGTTTTAGCTTGTTAAGAATTATTGTTCAACATCATTTGGCTATTGTTTGAACGGCTTAACATGGTGAAACCTCAAGTTTTAGTCATTCCCAACATACACGTCAAACATCAGCCCATTTAAAATATTTCAATTTACAACTCAAAATTTGTCGGTTTCCAAGGGAACACCTATGGAGTTGAGCCATTTTGACATGAAAATTTCAAATTTTAAAATCAATTAATATTCGACATGCATGTTGGAAATGGCTAAAAAGTCATGTTTCATCATTGTAACCCTTATAAATAATGGTCAAATGAATTTAAAAATAAATTTTACACGACTTGTTTTAGCTTGTTAAGAATTATTGTTCAACATCATTTGGCTATTGTTTGAACGGCTTAACATGGTGAAACCTCAAGTTTTAGTCATTCCCAACATACACGTCAAACATCAGCCCATTTAAAATATTTCAATTTACAACTCAAAATTTGTCGGTTTCCAAGGGAACACCTATGGAGTTGAGCCATTTTGACATGAAAATTTCAAATTTTAAAATCAATTAATATTCGACATGCATGTTGGAAATGGCTAAAAAGTCATGTTTCATCATTGTAACCCTTATAAATAATGGTCAAATGAATATAAAAATAAATTTTACACGACTTGTTTTAGCTTGTTAAGAATTATTGTTCAACATCATTTGGCTATTGTTTGAACGGCTTAACATGGTGAAACCTCAAGTTTTAGTCATTCCCAACATACACGTCAAACATCAGCCCATTTAAAAAATTTCAATTTACAACTCAAAATTTGTCGGTTTCCAAGGGAACACCTATGGAGTTGAGCCATTTTGACATGAAAATTTCAAATTTTAAAATCAATTAATATTCGACATGCATGTTGGAAATGGCTAAAAAGTCATGTTTCATCATTGTAACCCTTATAAATAATGGTCAAATGAATTTAAAAATAAATTTTACACGACTTGTTTTAGCTTGTTAAGAATTATTGTTCAACATCATTTGGCTATTGTTTGAACGGCTTAACATGGTGAAACCTCAAGTTTTAGTCATTCCCAACATACACGTCAAACATCAGCCCATTTAAAATATTTCAATTTACAACTCAAAATTTGTCGGTTTCCAAGGGAACACCTATGGAGTTGAGCCATTTTGACATGAAAATTTCAAATTTTAAAATCAATTAATATTCGACATGCATGTTGGAAATGGCTAAAAAGTCATGTTTCATCATTGTAACCCTTATAAATAATGGTCAAATGAATATAAAAATAAATTTTACACGACTTGTTTTAGCTTGTTAAGAATTATTGTTCAACATCATTTGGCTATTGTTTGAACGGCTTAACATGGTGAAACCTCAAGTTTTAGTCATTCCCAACATACACGTCAAACATCAGCCCATTTAAAAAATTTCAATTTACAACTCAAAATTTGTCGGTTTCCAAGGGAACACCTATGGAGTTGAGCCATTTTGACATGAAAATTTCAAATTTTAAAATCAATTAATATTCGACATGCATGTTGGAAATGGCTAAAAAGTCATGTTTCATCATTGTAACCCTTATAAATAATGGTCAAATGAATTTAAAAATAAATTTTACACGACTTGTTTTAGCTTGTTAAGAATTATTGTTCAACATCATTTGGCTATTGTTTGAACGGCTTAACATGGTGAAACCTCAAGTTTTAGTCATTCCCAACATACACGTCAAACATCAGCCCATTTAAAATATTTCAATTTACAACTCAAAATTTGTCGGTAGGGAACACCTATGGAGTTGAGCCATTTTGACATGAAAATTTCAAATTTTAAAATCAATTAATATTCGACATGCATGTTGGAAATGGCTAAAAAGTCATGTTTCATCATTGTAACCCTTATAAATAATGGTCAAATGAATATAAAAATAAATTTTACACGACTTGTTTTAGCTTGTTAAGAATTATTGTTCAACATCATTTGGCTATTGTTTGAACGGCTTAACATGGTGAAACCTCAAGTTTTAGTCATTCCCAACATACACGTCAAACATCAGCCCATTTAAAAAATTTCAATTTACAACTCAAAATTTGTCGGTTTCCAAGGGAACACCTATGGAGTTGAGCCATTTTGACATGAAAATTTCAAATTTTAAAATCAATTAATATTCGACATGCATGTTGGAAATGGCTAAAAAGTCATGTTTCATCATTGTAACCCTTATAAATAATGGTCAAATGAATTTAAAAATAAATTTTACACGACTTGTTTTAGCTTGTTAAGAATTATTGTTCAACATCATTTGGCTATTGTTTGAACGGCTTAACATGGTGAAACCTCAAGTTTTAGTCATTCCCAACATACACGTCAAACATCAGCCCATTTAAAATATTTCAATTTACAACTCAAAATTTGTCGGTTTCCAAGGGAACACCTATGGAGTTGAGCCATTTTGACATGAAAATTTCAAATTTTAAAATCAATTAATATTCGACATGCATGTTGGAAATGGCTAAAAAGTCATGTTTCATCATTGTAACCCTTATAAATAATGGTCAAATGAATATAAAAATAAATTTTACACGACTTGTTTTAGCTTGTTAAGAATTATTGTTCAACATCATTTGGCTATTGTTTGAACGGCTTAACATGGTGAAACCTCAAGTTTTAGTCATTCCCAACATACACGTCAAACATCGGCCCATTTAAAATATTTCAATTTACAACTCAAAATTTGTCGGTTTCCAAGGGAACACCTATGGAGTTGAGCCATTTTGACATGAAAATTTCAAATTTTAAAATCAATTAATATTCGACATGCATGTTGGAAATGGCTAAAAAGTCATGTTTCATCATTGTAACCCTTATAAATAATGGTCAAATGAATATAAAAATAAATTTTACACGACTTGTTTTAGCTTGTTAAGAATTATTGTTCAACATCATTTGGCTATTGTTTGAACGGCTTAACATGGTGAAACCTCAAGTTTTAGTCATTCCCAACATACACGTCAAACATCGGCCCATTTAAAATATTTCAATTTACAACTCAAAATTTGTCGGTTTCCAAGGGAACACCTATGGAGTTGAGCCATTTTGACATGAAAATTTCAAATTTTAAAATCAATTAATATTCGACATGCATGTTGGAAATGGCTAAAAAGTCATGTTTCATCATTGTAACCCTTATAAATAATGGTCAAATGAATATAAAAATAAATTTTACACGACTTGTTTTAGCTTGTTAAGAATTATTGTTCAACATCATTTGGCTATTGTTTGAACGGCTTAACATGGTGAAACCTCAAGTTTTAGTCATTCCCAACATACACGTCAAACATCAGCCCATTTAAAAAATTTCAATTTACAACTCAAAATTTGTCGGTTTCCAAGGGAACACCTATGGAGTTGAGCCATTTTGACATGAAAATTTCAAATTTTAAAATCAATTAATATTCGACATGCATGTTGGAAATGGCTAAAAAGTCATGTTTCATCATTGTAACCCTTATAAATAATGGTCAAATGAATTTAAAAATAAATTTTACACGACTTGTTTTAGCTTGTTAAGAATTATTGTTCAACATCATTTGGCTATTGTTTGAACGGCTTAACATGGTGAAACCTCAAGTTTTAGTCATTCCCAACATACACGTCAAACATCAGCCCATTTAAAATATTTCAATTTACAACTCAAAATTTGTCGGTTTCCAAGGGAACACCTATGGAGTTGAGCCATTTTGACATGAAAATTTCAAATTTTAAAATCAATTAATATTCGACATGCATGTTGGAAATGGCTAAAAAGTCATGTTTCATCATTGTAACCCTTATAAATAATGGTCAAATGAATATAAAAATAAATTTTACACGACTTGTTTTAGCTTGTTAAGAATTATTGTTCAACATCATTTGGCTATTGTTTGAACGGCTTAACATGGTGAAACCTCAAGTTTTAGTCATTCCCAACATACACGTCAAACATCAGCCCATTTAAAAAATTTCAATTTACAACTCAAAATTTGTCGGTTTCCAAGGGAACACCTATGGAGTTGAGCCATTTTGACATGAAAATTTCAAATTTTAAAATCAATTAATATTCGACATGCATGTTGGAAATGGCTAAAAAGTCATGTTTCATCATTGTAACCCTTATAAATAATGGTCAAATGAATTTAAAAATAAATTTTACACGACTTGTTTTAGCTTGTTAAGAATTATTGTTCAACATCATTTGGCTATTGTTTGAACGGCTTAACATGGTGAAACCTCAAGTTTTAGTCATTCCCAACATACACGTCAAACATCAGCCCATTTAAAAAATTTCAATTTACAACTCAAAATTTGTCGGTTTCCAAGGGAACACCTATGGAGTTGAGCCATTTTGACATGAAAATTTCAAATTTTAAAATCAATTAATATTCGACATGCATGTTGGAAATGGCTAAAAAGTCATGTTTCATCATTGTAACCCTTATAAATAATGGTCAAATGAATTTAAAAATAAATTTTACACGACTTGTTTTAGCTTGTTAAGAATTATTGTTCAACATCATTTGGCTATTGTTTGAACGGCTTAACATGGTGAAACCTCAAGTTTTAGTCATTCCCAACATACACGTCAAACATCGGCCCATTTAAAATATTTCAATTTACAACTCAAAATTTGTCGGTTTCCAAGGGAACACCTATGGAGTTGAGCCATTTTGACATGAAAATTTCAAATTTTAAAATCAATTAATATTCGACATGCATGTTGGAAATGGCTAAAAAGTCATGTTTCATCATTGTAACCCTTATAAATAATGGTCAAATGAATTTAAAAATAAATTTTACACGACTTGTTTTAGCTTGTTAAGAATTATTGTTCAACATCATTTGGCTATTGTTTGAACGGCTTAACATGGTGAAACCTCAAGTTTTAGTCATTCCCAACATACACGTCAAACATCAGCCCATTTAAAATATTTCAATTTACAACTCAAAATTTGTCGGTTTCCAAGGGAACACCTATGGAGTTGAGCCATTTTGACATGAAAATTTCAAATTTTAAAATCAATTAATATTCGACATGCATGTTGGAAATGGCTAAAAAGTCATGTTTCATCATTGTAACCCTTATAAATAATGGTCAAATGAATTTAAAAATAAATTTTACACGACTTGTTTTAGCTTGTTAAGAATTATTGTTCAACATCATTTGGCTATTGTTTGAACGGCTTAACATGGTGAAACCTCAAGTTTTAGTCATTCCCAACATACACGTCAAACATCAGCCCATTTAAAATATTTCAATTTACAACTCAAAATTTGTCGGTTTCCAAGGGAACACCTATGGAGTTGAGCCATTTTGACATGAAAATTTCAAATTTTAAAATCAATTAATATTCGACATGCATGTTGGAAATGGCTAAAAAGTCATGTTTCATCATTGTAACCCTTATAAATAATGGTCAAATGAATTTAAAAATAAATTTTACACGACTTGTTTTAGCTTGTTAAGAATTATTGTTCAACTTCATTTGGCTATTGTTTGAACGGCTTAACATGGTGAAACCTCAAGTTTTAGTCATTCCCAACATACACGTCAAACATCAGCCCATTTAAAAAATTTCAATTTACAACTCAAAATTTGTCGGTTTCCAAGGGAACACCTATGGAGTTGAGCCATTTTGACATGAAAATTTCAAATTTTAAAATCAATTAATATTCGACATGCATGTTGGAAATGGCTAAAAAGTCATGTTTCATCATTGTAACCCTTATAAATAATGGTCAAATGAATATAAAAATAAATTTTACACGACTTGTTTTAGCTTGTTAAGAATTATTGTTCAACATCATTTGGCTATTGTTTGAACGGCTTAACATGGTGAAACCTCAAGTTTTAGTCATTCCCAACATACACGTCAAACATCAGCCCATTTAAAATATTTCAATTTACAACTCAAAATTTGTCGGTTTCCAAGGGAACACCTATGGAGTTGAGCCATTTTGACATGAAAATTTCAAATTTTAAAATCAATTAATATTCGACATGCATGTTGGAAATGGCTAAAAAGTCATGTTTCATCATTGTAACCCTTATAAATAATGGTCAAATGAATATAAAAATAAATTTTACACGACTTGTTTTAGCTTGTTAAGAATTATTGTTCAACATCATTTGGCTATTGTTTGAACGGCTTAACATGGTGAAACCTCAAGTTTTAGTCATTCCCAACATACACGTCAAACATCAGCCCATTTAAAATATTTCAATTTACAACTCAAAATTTGTCGGTTTCCAAGGGAACACCTATGGAGTTGAGCCATTTTGACATGAAAATTTCAAATTTTAAAATCAATTAATATTCGACATGCATGTTGGAAATGGCTAAAAAGTCATGTTTCATCATTGTAACCCTTATAAATAATGGTCAAATGAATTTAAAAATAAATTTTACACGACTTGTTTTAGCTTGTTAAGAATTATTGTTCAACTTCATTTGGCTATTGTTTGAACGGCTTAACATGGTGAAACCTCAAGTTTTAGTCATTCCCAACATACACGTCAAACATCAGCCCATTTAAAAAATTTCAATTTACAACTCAAAATTTGTCGGTTTCCAAGGGAACACCTATGGAGTTGAGCCATTTTGACATGAAAATTTCAAATTTTAAAATCAATTAATATTCGACATGCATGTTGGAAATGGCTAAAAAGTCATGTTTCATCATTGTAACCCTTATAAATAATGGTCAAATGAATTTAAAAATAAATTTTACACGACTTGTTTTAGCTTGTTAAGAATTATTGTTCAACATCATTTGGCTATTGTTTGAACGGCTTAACATGGTGAAACCTCAAGTTTTAGTCATTCCCAACATACACGTCAAACATCGGCCCATTTAAAATATTTCAATTTACAACTCAAAATTTGTCGGTTTCCAAGGGAACACCTATGGAGTTGAGCCATTTTGACATGAAAATTTCAAATTTTAAAATCAATTAATATTCGACATGCATGTTGGAAATGGCTAAAAAGTCATGTTTCATCATTGTAACCCTTATAAATAATGGTCAAATGAATTTAAAAATAAATTTTACACGACTTGTTTTAGCTTGTTAAGAATTATTGTTCAACTTCATTTGGCTATTGTTTGAACGGCTTAACATGGTGAAACCTCAAGTTTTAGTCATTCCCAACATACACGTCAAACATCAGCCCATTTAAAAAATTTCAATTTACAACTCAAAATTTGTCGGTTTCCAAGGGAACACCTATGGAGTTGAGCCATTTTGACATGAAAATTTCAAATTTTAAAATCAATTAATATTCGACATGCATGTTGGAAATGGCTAAAAAGTCATGTTTCATCATTGTAACCCTTATAAATAATGGTCAAATGAATATAAAAATAAATTTTACACGACTTGTTTTAGCTTGTTAAGAATTATTGTTCAACATCATTTGGCTATTGTTTGAACGGCTTAACATGGTGAAACCTCAAGTTTTAGTCATTCCCAACATACACGTCAAACATCAGCCCATTTAAAAAATTTCAATTTACAACTCAAAATTTGTCGGTTTCCAAGGGAACACCTATGGAGTTGAGCCATTTTGACATGAAAATTTCAAATTTTAAAATCAATTAATATTCGACATGCATGTTGGAAATGGCTAAAAAGTCATGTTTCATCATTGTAACCCTTATAAATAATGGTCAAATGAATATAAAAATAAATTTTACACGACTTGTTTTAGCTTGTTAAGAATTATTGTTCAACATCATTTGGCTATTGTTTGAACGGCTTAACATGGTGAAACCTCAAGTTTTAGTCATTCCCAACATACACGTCAAACATCAGCCCATTTAAAATATTTCAATTTACAACTCAAAATTTGTCGGTTTCCAAGGGAACACCTATGGAGTTGAGCCATTTTGACATGAAAATTTCAAATTTTAAAATCAATTAATATTCGACATGCATGTTGGAAATGGCTAAAAAGTCATGTTTCATCATTGTAACCCTTATAAATAATGGTCAAATGAATTTAAAAATAAATTTTACACGACTTGTTTTAGCTTGTTAAGAATTATTGTTCAACATCATTTGGCTATTGTTTGAACGGCTTAACATGGTGAAACCTCAAGTTTTAGTCATTCCCAACATACACGTCAAACATCAGCCCATTTAAAATATTTCAATTTACAACTCAAAATTTGTCGGTTTCCAAGGGAACACCTATGGAGTTGAGCCATTTTGACATGAAAATTTCAAATTTTAAAATCAATTAATATTCGACATGCATGTTGGAAATGGCTAAAAAGTCATGTTTCATCATTGTAACCCTTATAAATAATGGTCAAATGAATATAAAAATAAATTTTACACGACTTGTTTTAGCTTGTTAAGAATTATTGTTCAACATCATTTGGCTATTGTTTGAACGGCTTAACATGGTGAAACCTCAAGTTTTAGTCATTCCCAACATACACGTCAAACATCAGCCCATTTAAAAAATTTCAATTTACAACTCAAAATTTGTCGGTTTCCAAGGGAACACCTATGGAGTTGAGCCATTTTGACATGAAAATTTCAAATTTTAAAATCAATTAATATTCGACATGCATGTTGGAAATGGCTAAAAAGTCATGTTTCATCATTGTAACCCTTATAAATAATGGTCAAATGAATTTAAAAATAAATTTTACACGACTTGTTTTAGCTTGTTAAGAATTATTGTTCAACATCATTTGGCTATTGTTTGAACGGCTTAACATGGTGAAACCTCAAGTTTTAGTCATTCCCAACATACACGTCAAACATCGGCCCATTTAAAATATTTCAATTTACAACTCAAAATTTGTCGGTTTCCAAGGGAACACCTATGGAGTTGAGCCATTTTGACATGAAAATTTCAAATTTTAAAATCAATTAATATTCGACATGCATGTTGGAAATGGCTAAAAAGTCATGTTTCATCATTGTAACCCTTATAAATAATGGTCAAATGAATATAAAAATAAATTTTACACGACTTGTTTTAGCTTGTTAAGAATTATTGTTCAACATCATTTGGCTATTGTTTGAACGGCTTAACATGGTGAAACCTCAAGTTTTAGTCATTCCCAACATACACGTCAAACATCAGCCCATTTAAAATATTTCAATTTACAACTCAAAATTTGTCGGTTTCCAAGGGAACACCTATGGAGTTGAGCCATTTTGACATGAAAATTTCAAATTTTAAAATCAATTAATATTCGACATGCATGTTGGAAATGGCTAAAAAGTCATGTTTCATCATTGTAACCCTTATAAATAATGGTCAAATGAATTTAAAAATAAATTTTACACGACTTGTTTTAGCTTGTTAAGAATTATTGTTCAACTTCATTTGGCTATTGTTTGAACGGCTTAACATGGTGAAACCTCAAGTTTTAGTCATTCCCAACATACACGTCAAACATCGGCCCATTTAAAAAATTTCAATTTACAACTCAAAATTTGTCGGTTTCCAAGGGAACACCTATGGAGTTGAGCCATTTTGACATGAAAATTTCAAATTTTAAAATCAATTAATATTCGACATGCATGTTGGAAATGGCTAAAAAGTCATGTTTCATCATTGTAACCCTTATAAATAATGGTCAAATGAATATAAAAATAAATTTTACACGACTTGTTTTAGCTTGTTAAGAATTATTGTTCAACATCATTTGGCTATTGTTTGAACGGCTTAACATGGTGAAACCTCAAGTTTTAGTCATTCCCAACATACACGTCAAACATCGGCCCATTTAAAATATTTCAATTTACAACTCAAAATTTGTCGGTTTCCAAGGGAACACCTATGGAGTTGAGCCATTTTGACATGAAAATTTCAAATTTTAAAATCAATTAATATTCGACATGCATGTTGGAAATGGCTAAAAAGTCATGTTTCATCATTGTAACCCTTATAAATAATGGTCAAATGAATATAAAAATAAATTTTACACGACTTGTTTTAGCTTGTTAAGAATTATTGTTCAACATCATTTGGCTATTGTTTGAACGGCTTAACATGGTGAAACCTCAAGTTTTAGTCATTCCCAACATACACGTCAAACATCGGCCCATTTAAAATATTTCAATTTACAACTCAAAATTTGTCGGTTTCCAAGGGAACACCTATGGAGTTGAGCCATTTTGACATGAAAATTTCAAATTTTAAAATCAATTAATATTCGACATGCATGTTGGAAATGGCTAAAAAGTCATGTTTCATCATTGTAACCCTTATAAATAATGGTCAAATGAATATAAAAATAAATTTTACACGACTTGTTTTAGCTTGTTAAGAATTATTGTTCAACATCATTTGGCTATTGTTTGAACGGCTTAACATGGTGAAACCTCAAGTTTTAGTCATTCCCAACATACACGTCAAACATCAGCCCATTTAAAAAATTTCAATTTACAACTCAAAATTTGTCGGTTTCCAAGGGAACACCTATGGAGTTGAGCCATTTTGACATGAAAATTTCAAATTTTAAAATCAATTAATATTCGACATGCATGTTGGAAATGGCTAAAAAGTCATGTTTCATCATTGTAACCCTTATAAATAATGGTCAAATGAATATAAAAATAAATTTTACACGACTTGTTTTAGCTTGTTAAGAATTATTGTTCAACATCATTTGGCTATTGTTTGAACGGCTTAACATGGTGAAACCTCAAGTTTTAGTCATTCCCAACATACACGTCAAACATCAGCCCATTTAAAATATTTCAATTTACAACTCAAAATTTGTCGGTTTCCAAGGGAACACCTATGGAGTTGAGCCATTTTGACATGAAAATTTCAAATTTTAAAATCAATTAATATTCGACATGCATGTTGGAAATGGCTAAAAAGTCATGTTTCATCATTGTAACCCTTATAAATAATGGTCAAATGAATATAAAAATAAATTTTACACGACTTGTTTTAGCTTGTTAAGAATTATTGTTCAACATCATTTGGCTATTGTTTGAACGGCTTAACATGGTGAAACCTCAAGTTTTAGTCATTCCCAACATACACGTCAAACATCAGCCCATTTAAAAAATTTCAATTTACAACTCAAAATTTGTCGGTTTCCAAGGGAACACCTATGGAGTTGAGCCATTTTGACATGAAAATTTCAAATTTTAAAATCAATTAATATTCGACATGCATGTTGGAAATGGCTAAAAAGTCATGTTTCATCATTGTAACCCTTATAAATAATGGTCAAATGAATATAAAAATAAATTTTACACGACTTGTTTTAGCTTGTTAAGAATTATTGTTCAACATCATTTGGCTATTGTTTGAACGGCTTAACATGGTGAAACCTCAAGTTTTAGTCATTCCCAACATACACGTCAAACATCAGCCCATTTAAAAAATTTCAATTTACAACTCAAAATTTGTCGGTTTCCAAGGGAACACCTATGGAGTTGAGCCATTTTGACATGAAAATTTCAAATTTTAAAATCAATTAATATTCGACATGCATGTTGGAAATGGCTAAAAAGTCATGTTTCATCATTGTAACCCTTATAAATAATGGTCAAATGAATATAAAAATAAATTTTACACGACTTGTTTTAGCTTGTTAAGAATTATTGTTCAACATCATTTGGCTATTGTTTGAACGGCTTAACATGGTGAAACCTCAAGTTTTAGTCATTCCCAACATACACGTCAAACATCGGCCCATTTAAAATATTTCAATTTACAACTCAAAATTTGTCGGTTTCCAAGGGAACACCTATGGAGTTGAGCCATTTTGACATGAAAATTTCAAATTTTAAAATCAATTAATATTCGACATGCATGTTGGAAATGGCTAAAAAGTCATGTTTCATCATTGTAACCCTTATAAATAATGGTCAAATGAATATAAAAATAAATTTTACACGACTTGTTTTAGCTTGTTAAGAATTATTGTTCAACATCATTTGGCTATTGTTTGAACGGCTTAACATGGTGAAACCTCAAGTTTTAGTCATTCCCAACATACACGTCAAACATCGGCCCATTTAAAAAATTTCAATTTACAACTCAAAATTTGTCGGTTTCCAAGGGAACACCTATGGAGTTGAGCCATTTTGACATGAAAATTTCAAATTTTAAAATCAATTAATATTCGACATGCATGTTGGAAATGGCTAAAAAGTCATGTTTCATCATTGTAACCCTTATAAATAATGGTCAAATGAATATAAAAATAAATTTTACACGACTTGTTTTAGCTTGTTAAGAATTATTGTTCAACATCATTTGGCTATTGTTTGAACGGCTTAACATGGTGAAACCTCAAGTTTTAGTCATTCCCAACATACACGTCAAACATCGGCCCATTTAAAATATTTCAATTTACAACTCAAAATTTGTCGGTTTCCAAGGGAACACCTATGGAGTTGAGCCATTTTGACATGAAAATTTCAAATTTTAAAATCAATTAATATTCGACATGCATGTTGGAAATGGCTAAAAAGTCATGTTTCATCATTGTAACCCTTATAAATAATGGTCAAATGAATATAAAAATAAATTTTACACGACTTGTTTTAGCTTGTTAAGAATTATTGTTCAACATCATTTGGCTATTGTTTGAACGGCTTAACATGGTGAAACCTCAAGTTTTAGTCATTCCCAACATACACGTCAAACATCAGCCCATTTAAAAAATTTCAATTTACAACTCAAAATTTGTCGGTTTCCAAGGGAACACCTATGGAGTTGAGCCATTTTGACATGAAAATTTCAAATTTTAAAATCAATTAATATTCGACATGCATGTTGGAAATGGCTAAAAAGTCATGTTTCATCATTGTAACCCTTATAAATAATGGTCAAATGAATATAAAAATAAATTTTACACGACTTGTTTTAGCTTGTTAAGAATTATTGTTCAACATCATTTGGCTATTGTTTGAACGGCTTAACATGGTGAAACCTCAAGTTTTAGTCATTCCCAACATACACGTCAAACATCAGCCCATTTAAAAAATTTCAATTTACAACTCAAAATTTGTCGGTTTCCAAGGGAACACCTATGGAGTTGAGCCATTTTGACATGAAAATTTCAAATTTTAAAATCAATTAATATTCGACATGCATGTTGGAAATGGCTAAAAAGTCATGTTTCATCATTGTAACCCTTATAAATAATGGTCAAATGAATATAAAAATAAATTTTACACGACTTGTTTTAGCTTGTTAAGAATTATTGTTCAACATCATTTGGCTATTGTTTGAACGGCTTAACATGGTGAAACCTCAAGTTTTAGTCATTCCCAACATACACGTCAAACATCAGCCCATTTAAAAAATTTCAATTTACAACTCAAAATTTGTCGGTTTCCAAGGGAACACCTATGGAGTTGAGCCATTTTGACATGAAAATTTCAAATTTTAAAATCAATTAATATTCGACATGCATGTTGGAAATGGCTAAAAAGTCATGTTTCATCATTGTAACCCTTATAAATAATGGTCAAATGAATATAAAAATAAATTTTACACGACTTGTTTTAGCTTGTTAAGAATTATTGTTCAACATCATTTGGCTATTGTTTGAACGGCTTAACATGGTGAAACCTCAAGTTTTAGTCATTCCCAACATACACGTCAAACATCGGCCCATTTAAAAAATTTCAATTTACAACTCAAAATTTGTCGGTTTCCAAGGGAACACCTATGGAGTTGAGCCATTTTGACATGAAAATTTCAAATTTTAAAATCAATTAATATTCGACATGCATGTTGGAAATGGCTAAAAAGTCATGTTTCATCATTGTAACCCTTATAAATAATGGTCAAATGAATATAAAAATAAATTTTACACGACTTGTTTTAGCTTGTTAAGAATTATTGTTCAACATCATTTGGCTATTGTTTGAACGGCTTAACATGGTGAAACCTCAAGTTTTAGTCATTCCCAACATACACGTCAAACATCGGCCCATTTAAAAAATTTCAATTTACAACTCAAAATTTGTCGGTTTCCAAGGGAACACCTATGGAGTTGAGCCATTTTGACATGAAAATTTCAAATTTTAAAATCAATTAATATTCGACATGCATGTTGGAAATGGCTAAAAAGTCATGTTTCATCATTGTAACCCTTATAAATAATGGTCAAATGAATATAAAAATAAATTTTACACGACTTGTTTTAGCTTGTTAAGAATTATTGTTCAACATCATTTGGCTATTGTTTGAACGGCTTAACATGGTGAAACCTCAAGTTTTAGTCATTCCCAACATACACGTCAAACATCAGCCCATTTAAAATATTTCAATTTACAACTCAAAATTTGTCGGTTTCCAAGGGAACACCTATGGAGTTGAGCCATTTTGACATGAAAATTTCAAATTTTAAAATCAATTAATATTCGACATGCATGTTGGAAATGGCTAAAAAGTCATGTTTCATCATTGTAACCCTTATAAATAATGGTCAAATGAATATAAAAATAAATTTTACACGACTTGTTTTAGCTTGTTAAGAATTATTGTTCAACATCATTTGGCTATTGTTTGAACGGCTTAACATGGTGAAACCTCAAGTTTTAGTCATTCCCAACATACACGTCAAACATCGGCCCATTTAAAAAATTTCAATTTACAACTCAAAATTTGTCGGTTTCCAAGGGAACACCTATGGAGTTGAGCCATTTTGACATGAAAATTTCAAATTTTAAAATCAATTAATATTCGACATGCATGTTGGAAATGGCTAAAAAGTCATGTTTCATCATTGTAACCCTTATAAATAATGGTCAAATGAATATAAAAATAAATTTTACACGACTTGTTTTAGCTTGTTAAGAATTATTGTTCAACATCATTTGGCTATTGTTTGAACGGCTTAACATGGTGAAACCTCAAGTTTTAGTCATTCCCAACATACACGTCAAACATCAGCCCATTTAAAAATTTTCAATTTACAACTCAAAATTTGTCGGTTTCCAAGGGAACACCTATGGAGTTGAGCCATTTTGACATGAAAATTTCAAATTTTAAAATCAATTAATATTCGACATGCATGTTGGAAATGGCTAAAAAGTCATGTTTCATCATTGTAACCCTTATAAATAATGGTCAAATGAATATAAAAATAAATTTTACACGACTTGTTTTAGCTTGTTAAGAATTATTGTTCAACATCATTTGGCTATTGTTTGAACGGCTTAACATGGTGAAACCTCAAGTTTTAGTCATTCCCAACATACACGTCAAACATCAGCCCATTTAAAAAATTTCAATTTACAACTCAAAATTTGTCGGTTTCCAAGGGAACACCTATGGAGTTGAGCCATTTTGACATGAAAATTTCAAATTTTAAAATCAATTAATATTCGACATGCATGTTGGAAATGGCTAAAAAGTCATGTTTCATCATTGTAACCCTTATAAATAATGGTCAAATGAATATAAAAATAAATTTTACACGACTTGTTTTAGCTTGTTAAGAATTATTGTTCAACATCATTTGGCTATTGTTTGAACGGCTTAACATGGTGAAACCTCAAGTTTTAGTCATTCCCAACATACACGTCAAACATCAGCCCATTTAAAAAATTTCAATTTACAACTCAAAATTTGTCGGTTTCCAAGGGAACACCTATGGAGTTGAGCCATTTTGACATGAAAATTTCAAATTTTAAAATCAATTAATATTCGACATGCATGTTGGAAATGGCTAAAAAGTCATGTTTCATCATTGTAACCCTTATAAATAATGGTCAAATGAATATAAAAATAAATTTTACACGACTTGTTTTAGCTTGTTAAGAATTATTGTTCAACATCATTTGGCTATTGTTTGAACGGCTTAACATGGTGAAACCTCAAGTTTTAGTCATTCCCAACATACACGTCAAACATCAGCCCATTTAAAAAATTTCAATTTACAACTCAAAATTTGTCGGTTTCCAAGGGAACACCTATGGAGTTGAGCCATTTTGACATGAAAATTTCAAATTTTAAAATCAATTAATATTCGACATGCATGTTGGAAATGGCTAAAAAGTCATGTTTCATCATTGTAACCCTTATAAATAATGGTCAAATGAATATAAAAATAAATTTTACACGACTTGTTTTAGCTTGTTAAGAATTATTGTTCAACATCATTTGGCTATTGTTTGAACGGCTTAACATGGTGAAACCTCAAGTTTTAGTCATTCCCAACATACACGTCAAACATCGGCCCATTTAAAAAATTTCAATTTACAACTCAAAATTTGTCGGTTTCCAAGGGAACACCTATGGAGTTGAGCCATTTTGACATGAAAATTTCAAATTTTAAAATCAATTAATATTCGACATGCATGTTGGAAATGGCTAAAAAGTCATGTTTCATCATTGTAACCCTTATAAATAATGGTCAAATGAATATAAAAATAAATTTTACACGACTTGTTTTAGCTTGTTAAGAATTATTGTTCAACATCATTTGGCTATTGTTTGAACGGCTTAACATGGTGAAACCTCAAGTTTTAGTCATTCCCAACATACACGTCAAACATCAGCCCATTTAAAAAATTTCAATTTACAACTCAAAATTTGTCGGTTTCCAAGGGAACACCTATGGAGTTGAGCCATTTTGACATGAAAATTTCAAATTTTAAAATCAATTAATATTCGACATGCATGTTGGAAATGGCTAAAAAGTCATGTTTCATCATTGTAACCCTTATAAATAATGGTCAAATGAATATAAAAATAAATTTTACACGACTTGTTTTAGCTTGTTAAGAATTATTGTTCAACATCATTTGGCTATTGTTTGAACGGCTTAACATGGTGAAACCTCAAGTTTTAGTCATTCCCAACATACACGTCAAACATCAGCCCATTTAAAAAATTTCAATTTACAACTCAAAATTTGTCGGTTTCCAAGGGAACACCTATGGAGTTGAGCCATTTTGACATGAAAATTTCAAATTTTAAAATCAATTAATATTCGACATGCATGTTGGAAATGGCTAAAAAGTCATGTTTCATCATTGTAACCCTTATAAATAATGGTCAAATGAATATAAAAATAAATTTTACACGACTTGTTTTAGCTTGTTAAGAATTATTGTTCAACATCATTTGGCTATTGTTTGAACGGCTTAACATGGTGAAACCTCAAGTTTTAGTCATTCCCAACATACACGTCAAACATCGGCCCATTTAAAAAATTTCAATTTACAACTCAAAATTTGTCGGTTTCCAAGGGAACACCTATGGAGTTGAGCCATTTTGACATGAAAATTTCAAATTTTAAAATCAATTAATATTCGACATGCATGTTGGAAATGGCTAAAAAGTCATGTTTCATCATTGTAACCCTTATAAATAATGGTCAAATGAATATAAAAATAAATTTTACACGACTTGTTTTAGCTTGTTAAGAATTATTGTTCAACATCATTTGGCTATTGTTTGAACGGCTTAACATGGTGAAACCTCAAGTTTTAGTCATTCCCAACATACACGTCAAACATCAGCCCATTTAAAAAATTTCAATTTACAACTCAAAATTTGTCGGTTTCCAAGGGAACACCTATGGAGTTGAGCCATTTTGACATGAAAATTTCAAATTTTAAAATCAATTAATATTCGACATGCATGTTGGAAATGGCTAAAAAGTCATGTTTCATCATTGTAACCCTTATAAATAATGGTCAAATGAATATAAAAATAAATTTTACACGACTTGTTTTAGCTTGTTAAGAATTATTGTTCAACATCATTTGGCTATTGTTTGAACGGCTTAACATGGTGAAACCTCAAGTTTTAGTCATTCCCAACATACACGTCAAACATCAGCCCATTTAAAAAATTTCAATTTACAACTCAAAATTTGTCGGTTTCCAAGGGAACACCTATGGAGTTGAGCCATTTTGACATGAAAATTTCAAATTTTAAAATCAATTAATATTCGACATGCATGTTGGAAATGGCTAAAAAGTCATGTTTCATCATTGTAACCCTTATAAATAATGGTCAAATGAATATAAAAATAAATTTTACACGACTTGTTTTAGCTTGTTAAGAATTATTGTTCAACATCATTTGGCTATTGTTTGAACGGCTTAACATGGTGAAACCTCAAGTTTTAGTCATTCCCAACATACACGTCAAACATCAGCCCATTTAAAAAATTTCAATTTACAACTCAAAATTTGTCGGTTTCCAAGGGAACACCTATGGAGTTGAGCCATTTTGACATGAAAATTTCAAATTTTAAAATCAATTAATATTCGACATGCATGTTGGAAATGGCTAAAAAGTCATGTTTCATCATTGTAACCCTTATAAATAATGGTCAAATGAATATAAAAATAAATTTTACACGACTTGTTTTAGCTTGTTAAGAATTATTGTTCAACATCATTTGGCTATTGTTTGAACGGCTTAACATGGTGAAACCTCAAGTTTTAGTCATTCCCAACATACACGTCAAACATCGGCCCATTTAAAAAATTTCAATTTACAACTCAAAATTTGTCGGTTTCCAAGGGAACACCTATGGAGTTGAGCCATTTTGACATGAAAATTTCAAATTTTAAAATCAATTAATATTCGACATGCATGTTGGAAATGGCTAAAAAGTCATGTTTCATCATTGTAACCCTTATAAATAATGGTCAAATGAATATAAAAATAAATTTTACACGACTTGTTTTAGCTTGTTAAGAATTATTGTTCAACATCATTTGGCTATTGTTTGAACGGCTTAACATGGTGAAACCTCAAGTTTTAGTCATTCCCAACATACACGTCAAACATCAGCCCATTTAAAAAATTTCAATTTACAACTCAAAATTTGTCGGTTTCCAAGGGAACACCTATGGAGTTGAGCCATTTTGACATGAAAATTTCAAATTTTAAAATCAATTAATATTCGACATGCATGTTGGAAATGGCTAAAAAGTCATGTTTCATCATTGTAACCCTTATAAATAATGGTCAAATGAATATAAAAATAAATTTTACACGACTTGTTTTAGCTTGTTAAGAATTATTGTTCAACATCATTTGGCTATTGTTTGAACGGCTTAACATGGTGAAACCTCAAGTTTTAGTCATTCCCAACATACACGTCAAACATCGGCCCATTTAAAAAATTTCAATTTACAACTCAAAATTTGTCGGTTTCCAAGGGAACACCTATGGAGTTGAGCCATTTTGACATGAAAATTTCAAATTTTAAAATCAATTAATATTCGACATGCATGTTGGAAATGGCTAAAAAGTCATGTTTCATCATTGTAACCCTTATAAATAATGGTCAAATGAATATAAAAATAAATTTTACACGACTTGTTTTAGCTTGTTAAGAATTATTGTTCAACATCATTTGGCTATTGTTTGAACGGCTTAACATGGTGAAACCTCAAGTTTTAGTCATTCCCAACATACACGTCAAACATCGGCCCATTTAAAAAATTTCAATTTACAACTCAAAATTTGTCGGTTTCCAAGGGAACACCTATGGAGTTGAGCCATTTTGACATGAAAATTTCAAATTTTAAAATCAATTAATATTCGACATGCATGTTGGAAATGGCTAAAAAGTCATGTTTCATCATTGTAACCCTTATAAATAATGGTCAAATGAATATAAAAATAAATTTTACACGACTTGTTTTAGCTTGTTAAGAATTATTGTTCAACATCATTTGGCTATTGTTTGAACGGCTTAACATGGTGAAACCTCAAGTTTTAGTCATTCCCAACATACACGTCAAACATCAGCCCATTTAAAAAATTTCAATTTACAACTCAAAATTTGTCGGTTTCCAAGGGAACACCTATGGAGTTGAGCCATTTTGACATGAAAATTTCAAATTTTAAAATCAATTAATATTCGACATGCATGTTGGAAATGGCTAAAAAGTCATGTTTCATCATTGTAACCCTTATAAATAATGGTCAAATGAATATAAAAATAAATTTTACACGACTTGTTTTAGCTTGTTAAGAATTATTGTTCAACATCATTTGGCTATTGTTTGAACGGCTTAACATGGTGAAACCTCAAGTTTTAGTCATTCCCAACATACACGTCAAACATCGCCCATTTAAAAAATTTCAATTTACAACTCAAAATTTGTCGGTTTCCAAGGGAACACCTATGGAGTTGAGCCATTTTGACATGAAAATTTCAAATTTTAAAATCAATTAATATTCGACATGCATGTTGGAAATGGCTAAAAAGTCATGTTTCATCATTGTAACCCTTATAAATAATGGTCAAATGAATATAAAAATAAATTTTACACGACTTGTTTTAGCTTGTTAAGAATTATTGTTCAACATCATTTGGCTATTGTTTGAACGGCTTAACATGGTGAAACCTCAAGTTTTAGTCATTCCCAACATACACGTCAAACATCAGCCCATTTAAAATATTTCAATTTACAACTCAAAATTTGTCGGTTTCCAAGGGAACACCTATGGAGTTGAGCCATTTTGACATGAAAATTTCAAATTTTAAAATCAATTAATATTCGACATGCATGTTGGAAATGGCTAAAAAGTCATGTTTCATCATTGTAACCCTTATAAATAATGGTCAAATGAATATAAAAATAAATTTTACACGACTTGTTTTAGCTTGTTAAGAATTATTGTTCAACATCATTTGGCTATTGTTTGAACGGCTTAACATGGTGAAACCTCAAGTTTTAGTCATTCCCAACATACACGTCAAACATCAGCCCATTTAAAAAATTTCAATTTACAACTCAAAATTTGTCGGTTTCCAAGGGAACACCTATGGAGTTGAGCCATTTTGACATGAAAATTTCAAATTTTAAAATCAATTAATATTCGACATGCATGTTGGAAATGGCTAAAAAGTCATGTTTCATCATTGTAACCCTTATAAATAATGGTCAAATGAATATAAAAATAAATTTTACACGACTTGTTTTAGCTTGTTAAGAATTATTGTTCAACATCATTTGGCTATTGTTTGAACGGCTTAACATGGTGAAACCTCAAGTTTTAGTCATTCCCAACATACACGTCAAACATCAGCCCATTTAAAAAATTTCAATTTACAACTCAAAATTTGTCGGTTTCCAAGGGAACACCTATGGAGTTGAGCCATTTTGACATGAAAATTTCAAATTTTAAAATCAATTAATATTCGACATGCATGTTGGAAATGGCTAAAAAGTCATGTTTCATCATTGTAACCCTTATAAATAATGGTCAAATGAATATAAAAATAAATTTTACACGACTTGTTTTAGCTTGTTAAGAATTATTGTTCAACATCATTTGGCTATTGTTTGAACGGCTTAACATGGTGAAACCTCAAGTTTTAGTCATTCCCAACATACACGTCAAACATCAGCCCATTTAAAAAATTTCAATTTACAACTCAAAATTTGTCGGTTTCCAAGGGAACACCTATGGAGTTGAGCCATTTTGACATGAAAATTTCAAATTTTAAAATCAATTAATATTCGACATGCATGTTGGAAATGGCTAAAAAGTCATGTTTCATCATTGTAACCCTTATAAATAATGGTCAAATGAATATAAAAATAAATTTTACACGACTTGTTTTAGCTTGTTAAGAATTATTGTTCAACATCATTTGGCTATTGTTTGAACGGCTTAACATGGTGAAACCTCAAGTTTTAGTCATTCCCAACATACACGTCAAACATCGGCCCATTTAAAATATTTCAATTTACAACTCAAAATTTGTCGGTTTCCAAGGGAACACCTATGGAGTTGAGCCATTTTGACATGAAAATTTCAAATTTTAAAATCAATTAATATTCGACATGCATGTTGGAAATGGCTAAAAAGTCATGTTTCATCATTGTAACCCTTATAAATAATGGTCAAATGAATATAAAAATAAATTTTACACGACTTGTTTTAGCTTGTTAAGAATTATTGTTCAACATCATTTGGCTATTGTTTGAACGGCTTAACATGGTGAAACCTCAAGTTTTAGTCATTCCCAACATACACGTCAAACATCAGCCCATTTAAAAAATTTCAATTTACAACTCAAAATTTGTCGGTTTCCAAGGGAACACCTATGGAGTTGAGCCATTTTGACATGAAAATTTCAAATTTTAAAATCAATTAATATTCGACATGCATGTTGGAAATGGCTAAAAAGTCATGTTTCATCATTGTAACCCTTATAAATAATGGTCAAATGAATATAAAAATAAATTTTACACGACTTGTTTTAGCTTGTTAAGAATTATTGTTCAACATCATTTGGCTATTGTTTGAACGGCTTAACATGGTGAAACCTCAAGTTTTAGTCATTCCCAACATACACGTCAAACATCAGCCCATTTAAAAAATTTCAATTTACAACTCAAAATTTGTCGGTTTCCAAGGGAACACCTATGGAGTTGAGCCATTTTGACATGAAAATTTCAAATTTTAAAATCAATTAATATTCGACATGCATGTTGGAAATGGCTAAAAAGTCATGTTTCATCATTGTAACCCTTATAAATAATGGTCAAATGAATATAAAAATAAATTTTACACGACTTGTTTTAGCTTGTTAAGAATTATTGTTCAACATCATTTGGCTATTGTTTGAACGGCTTAACATGGTGAAACCTCAAGTTTTAGTCATTCCCAACATACACGTCAAACATCAGCCCATTTAAAAAATTTCAATTTACAACTCAAAATTTGTCGGTTTCCAAGGGAACACCTATGGAGTTGAGCCATTTTGACATGAAAATTTCAAATTTTAAAATCAATTAATATTCGACATGCATGTTGGAAATGGCTAAAAAGTCATGTTTCATCATTGTAACCCTTATAAATAATGGTCAAATGAATATAAAAATAAATTTTACACGACTTGTTTTAGCTTGTTAAGAATTATTGTTCAACATCATTTGGCTATTGTTTGAACGGCTTAACATGGTGAAACCTCAAGTTTTAGTCATTCCCAACATACACGTCAAACATCAGCCCATTTAAAAAATTTCAATTTACAACTCAAAATTTGTCGGTTTCCAAGGGAACACCTATGGAGTTGAGCCATTTTGACATGAAAATTTCAAATTTTAAAATCAATTAATATTCGACATGCATGTTGGAAATGGCTAAAAAGTCATGTTTCATCATTGTAACCCTTATAAATAATGGTCAAATGAATATAAAAATAAATTTTACACGACTTGTTTTAGCTTGTTAAGAATTATTGTTCAACATCATTTGGCTATTGTTTGAACGGCTTAACATGGTGAAACCTCAAGTTTTAGTCATTCCCAACATACACGTCAAACATCAGCCCATTTAAAAAATTTCAATTTACAACTCAAAATTTGTCGGTTTCCAAGGGAACACCTATGGAGTTGAGCCATTTTGACATGAAAATTTCAAATTTTAAAATCAATTAATATTCGACATGCATGTTGGAAATGGCTAAAAAGTCATGTTTCATCATTGTAACCCTTATAAATAATGGTCAAATGAATATAAAAATAAATTTTACACGACTTGTTTTAGCTTGTTAAGAATTATTGTTCAACATCATTTGGCTATTGTTTGAACGGCTTAACATGGTGAAACCTCAAGTTTTAGTCATTCCCAACATACACGTCAAACATCAGCCCATTTAAAATATTTCAATTTACAACTCAAAATTTGTCGGTTTCCAAGGGAACACCTATGGAGTTGAGCCATTTTGACATGAAAATTTCAAATTTTAAAATCAATTAATATTCGACATGCATGTTGGAAATGGCTAAAAAGTCATGTTTCATCATTGTAACCCTTATAAATAATGGTCAAATGAATATAAAAATAAATTTTACACGACTTGTTTTAGCTTGTTAAGAATTATTGTTCAACATCATTTGGCTATTGTTTGAACGGCTTAACATGGTGAAACCTCAAGTTTTAGTCATTCCCAACATACACGTCAAACATCAGCCCATTTAAAAAATTTCAATTTACAACTCAAAATTTGTCGGTTTCCAAGGGAACACCTATGGAGTTGAGCCATTTTGACATGAAAATTTCAAATTTTAAAATCAATTAATATTCGACATGCATGTTGGAAATGGCTAAAAAGTCATGTTTCATCATTGTAACCCTTATAAATAATGGTCAAATGAATATAAAAATAAATTTTACACGACTTGTTTTAGCTTGTTAAGAATTATTGTTCAACATCATTTGGCTATTGTTTGAACGGCTTAACATGGTGAAACCTCAAGTTTTAGTCATTCCCAACATACACGTCAAACATCAGCCCATTTAAAAAATTTCAATTTACAACTCAAAATTTGTCGGTTTCCAAGGGAACACCTATGGAGTTGAGCCATTTTGACATGAAAATTTCAAATTTTAAAATCAATTAATATTCGACATGCATGTTGGAAATGGCTAAAAAGTCATGTTTCATCATTGTAACCCTTATAAATAATGGTCAAATGAATATAAAAATAAATTTTACACGACTTGTTTTAGCTTGTTAAGAATTATTGTTCAACATCATTTGGCTATTGTTTGAACGGCTTAACATGGTGAAACCTCAAGTTTTAGTCATTCCCAACATACACGTCAAACATCAGCCCATTTAAAAAATTTCAATTTACAACTCAAAATTTGTCGGTTTCCAAGGGAACACCTATGGAGTTGAGCCATTTTGACATGAAAATTTCAAATTTTAAAATCAATTAATATTCGACATGCATGTTGGAAATGGCTAAAAAGTCATGTTTCATCATTGTAACCCTTATAAATAATGGTCAAATGAATATAAAAATAAATTTTACACGACTTGTTTTAGCTTGTTAAGAATTATTGTTCAACATCATTTGGCTATTGTTTGAACGGCTTAACATGGTGAAACCTCAAGTTTTAGTCATTCCCAACATACACGTCAAACATCAGCCCATTTAAAAAATTTCAATTTACAACTCAAAATTTGTCGGTTTCCAAGGGAACACCTATGGAGTTGAGCCATTTTGACATGAAAATTTCAAATTTTAAAATCAATTAATATTCGACATGCATGTTGGAAATGGCTAAAAAGTCATGTTTCATCATTGTAACCCTTATAAATAATGGTCAAATGAATATAAAAATAAATTTTACACGACTTGTTTTAGCTTGTTAAGAATTATTGTTCAACATCATTTGGCTATTGTTTGAACGGCTTAACATGGTGAAACCTCAAGTTTTAGTCATTCCCAACATACACGTCAAACATCAGCCCATTTAAAAAATTTCAATTTACAACTCAAAATTTGTCGGTTTCCAAGGGAACACCTATGGAGTTGAGCCATTTTGACATGAAAATTTCAAATTTTAAAATCAATTAATATTCGACATGCATGTTGGAAATGGCTAAAAAGTCATGTTTCATCATTGTAACCCTTATAAATAATGGTCAAATGAATATAAAAATAAATTTTACACGACTTGTTTTAGCTTGTTAAGAATTATTGTTCAACATCATTTGGCTATTGTTTGAACGGCTTAACATGGTGAAACCTCAAGTTTTAGTCATTCCCAACATACACGTCAAACATAAGCCCATTTAAAAAATTTCAATTTACAACTCAAAATTTGTCGGTTTCCAAGGGAACACCTATGGAGTTGAGCCATTTTGACATGAAAATTTCAAATTTTAAAATCAATTAATATTCGACATGCATGTTGGAAATGGCTAAAAAGTCATGTTTCATCATTGTAACCCTTATAAATAATGGTCAAATGAATATAAAAATAAATTTTACACGACTTGTTTTAGCTTGTTAAGAATTATTGTTCAACATCATTTGGCTATTGTTTGAACGGCTTAACATGGTGAAACCTCAAGTTTTAGTCATTCCCAACATACACGTCAAACATCAGCCCATTTAAAAAATTTCAATTTACAACTCAAAATTTGTCGGTTTCCAAGGGAACACCTATGGAGTTGAGCCATTTTGACATGAAAATTTCAAATTTTAAAATCAATTAATATTCGACATGCATGTTGGAAATGGCTAAAAAGTCATGTTTCATCATTGTAACCCTTATAAATAATGGTCAAATGAATATAAAAATAAATTTTACACGACTTGTTTTAGCTTGTTAAGAATTATTGTTCAACATCATTTGGCTATTGTTTGAACGGCTTAACATGGTGAAACCTCAAGTTTTAGTCATTCCCAACATACACGTCAAACATCAGCCCATTTAAAAAATTTCAATTTACAACTCAAAATTTGTCGGTTTCCAAGGGAACACCTATGGAGTTGAGCCATTTTGACATGAAAATTTCAAATTTTAAAATCAATTAATATTCGACATGCATGTTGGAAATGGCTAAAAAGTCATGTTTCATCATTGTAACCCTTATAAATAATGGTCAAATGAATATAAAAATAAATTTTACACGACTTGTTTTAGCTTGTTAAGAATTATTGTTCAACATCATTTGGCTATTGTTTGAACGGCTTAACATGGTGAAACCTCAAGTTTTAGTCATTCCCAACATACACGTCAAACATCAGCCCATTTAAAAAATTTCAATTTACAACTCAAAATTTGTCGGTTTCCAAGGGAACACCTATGGAGTTGAGCCATTTTGACATGAAAATTTCAAATTTTAAAATCAATTAATATTCGACATGCATGTTGGAAATGGCTAAAAAGTCATGTTTCATCATTGTAACCCTTATAAATAATGGTCAAATGAATATAAAAATAAATTTTACACGACTTGTTTTAGCTTGTTAAGAATTATTGTTCAACATCATTTGGCTATTGTTTGAACGGCTTAACATGGTGAAACCTCAAGTTTTAGTCATTCCCAACATACACGTCAAACATCAGCCCATTTAAAAAATTTCAATTTACAACTCAAAATTTGTCGGTTTCCAAGGGAACACCTATGGAGTTGAGCCATTTTGACATGAAAATTTCAAATTTTAAAATCAATTAATATTCGACATGCATGTTGGAAATGGCTAAAAAGTCATGTTTCATCATTGTAACCCTTATAAATAATGGTCAAATGAATATAAAAATAAATTTTACACGACTTGTTTTAGCTTGTTAAGAATTATTGTTCAACATCATTTGGCTATTGTTTGAACGGCTTAACATGGTGAAACCTCAAGTTTTAGTCATTCCCAACATACACGTCAAACATCAGCCCATTTAAGAAATTTCAATTTACAACTCAAAATTTGTCGGTTTCCAAGGGAACACCTATGGAGTTGAGCCATTTTGACATGAAAATTTCAAATTTTAAAATCAATTAATATTCGACATGCATGTTGGAAATGGCTAAAAAGTCATGTTTCATCATTGTAACCCTTATAAATAATGGTCAAATGAATATAAAAATAAATTTTACACGACTTGTTTTAGCTTGTTAAGAATTATTGTTCAACATCATTTGGCTATTGTTTGAACGGCTTAACATGGTGAAACCTCAAGTTTTAGTCATTCCCAACATACACGTCAAACATCAGCCCATTTAAAAATTTCAATTTACAACTCAAAATTTGTCGGTTTCCAAGGGAACACCTATGGAGTTGAGCCATTTTGACATGAAAATTTCAAATTTTAAAATCAATTAATATTCGACATGCATGTTGGAAATGGCTAAAAAGTCATGTTTCATCATTGTAACCCTTATAAATAATGGTCAAATGAATATAAAAATAAATTTTACACGACTTGTTTTAGCTTGTTAAGAATTATTGTTCAACATCATTTGGCTATTGTTTGAACGGCTTAACATGGTGAAACCTCAAGTTTTAGTCATTCCCAACATACACGTCAAACATCAGCCCATTTAAAATATTTCAATTTACAACTCAAAATTTGTCGGTTTCCAAGGGAACACCTATGGAGTTGAGCCATTTTGACATGAAAATTTCAAATTTTAAAATCAATTAATATTCGACATGCATGTTGGAAATGGCTAAAAAGTCATGTTTCATCATTGTAACCCTTATAAATAATGGTCAAATGAATATAAAAATAAATTTTACACGACTTGTTTTAGCTTGTTAAGAATTATTGTTCAACATCATTTGGCTATTGTTTGAACGGCTTAACATGGTGAAACCTCAAGTTTTAGTCATTCCCAACATACACGTCAAACATCAGCCCATTTAAAAAATTTCAATTTACAACTCAAAATTTGTCGGTTTCCAAGGGAACACCTATGGAGTTGAGCCATTTTGACATGAAAATTTCAAATTTTAAAATCAATTAATATTCGACATGCATGTTGGAAATGGCTAAAAAGTCATGTTTCATCATTGTAACCCTTATAAATAATGGTCAAATGAATATAAAAATAAATTTTACACGACTTGTTTTAGCTTGTTAAGAATTATTGTTCAACATCATTTGGCTATTGTTTGAACGGCTTAACATGGTGAAACCTCAAGTTTTAGTCATTCCCAACATACACGTCAAACATCAGCCCATTTAAAAATTTCAATTTACAACTCAAAATTTGTCGGTTTCCAAGGGAACACCTATGGAGTTGAGCCATTTTGACATGAAAATTTCAAATTTTAAAATCAATTAATATTCGACATGCATGTTGGAAATGGCTAAAAAGTCATGTTTCATCATTGTAACCCTTATAAATAATGGTCAAATGAATATAAAAATAAATTTTACACGACTTGTTTTAGCTTGTTAAGAATTATTGTTCAACATCATTTGGCTATTGTTTGAACGGCTTAACATGGTGAAACCTCAAGTTTTAGTCATTCCCAACATACACGTCAAACATCAGCCCATTTAAAATATTTCAATTTACAACTCAAAATTTGTCGGTTTCCAAGGGAACACCTATGGAGTTGAGCCATTTTGACATGAAAATTTCAAATTTTAAAATCAATTAATATTCGACATGCATGTTGGAAATGGCTAAAAAGTCATGTTTCATCATTGTAACCCTTATAAATAATGGTCAAATGAATATAAAAATAAATTTTACACGACTTGTTTTAGCTTGTTAAGAATTATTGTTCAACATCATTTGGCTATTGTTTGAACGGCTTAACATGGTGAAACCTCAAGTTTTAGTCATTCCCAACATACACGTCAAACATCAGCCCATTTAAAAAATTTCAATTTACAACTCAAAATTTGTCGGTTTCCAAGGGAACACCTATGGAGTTGAGCCATTTTGACATGAAAATTTCAAATTTTAAAATCAATTAATATTCGACATGCATGTTGGAAATGGCTAAAAAGTCATGTTTCATCATTGTAACCCTTATAAATAATGGTCAAATGAATATAAAAATAAATTTTACACGACTTGTTTTAGCTTGTTAAGAATTATTGTTCAACATCATTTGGCTATTGTTTGAACGGCTTAACATGGTGAAACCTCAAGTTTTAGTCATTCCCAACATACACGTCAAACATCGGCCCATTTAAAATATTTCAATTTACAACTCAAAATTTGTCGGTTTCCAAGGGAACACCTATGGAGTTGAGCCATTTTGACATGAAAATTTCAAATTTTAAAATCAATTAATATTCGACATGCATGTTGGAAATGGCTAAAAAGTCATGTTTCATCATTGTAACCCTTATAAATAATGGTCAAATGAATATAAAAATAAATTTTACACGACTTGTTTTAGCTTGTTAAGAATTATTGTTCAACATCATTTGGCTATTGTTTGAACGGCTTAACATGGTGAAACCTCAAGTTTTAGTCATTCCCAACATACACGTCAAACATCAGCCCATTTAAAAAATTTCAATTTACAACTCAAAATTTGTCGGTTTCCAAGGGAACACCTATGGAGTTGAGCCATTTTGACATGAAAATTTCAAATTTTAAAATCAATTAATATTCGACATGCATGTTGGAAATGGCTAAAAAGTCATGTTTCATCATTGTAACCCTTATAAATAATGGTCAAATGAATTTAAAAATAAATTTTACACGACTTGTTTTAGCTTGTTAAGAATTATTGTTCAACTTCATTTGGCTATTGTTTGAACGGCTTAACATGGTGAAACCTCAAGTTTTAGTCATTCCCAACATACACGTCAAACATCAGCCCATTTAAAAATTTCAATTTACAACTCAAAATTTGTCGGTTTCCAAGGGAACACCTATGGAGTTGAGCCATTTTGACATGAAAATTTCAAATTTTAAAATCAATTAATATTCGACATGCATGTTGGAAATGGCTAAAAAGTCATGTTTCATCATTGTAACCCTTATAAATAATGGTCAAATGAATATAAAAATAAATTTTACACGACTTGTTTTAGCTTGTTAAGAATTATTGTTCAACATCATTTGGCTATTGTTTGAACGGCTTAACATGGTGAAACCTCAAGTTTTAGTCATTCCCAACATACACGTCAAACATCAGCCCATTTAAAATATTTCAATTTACAACTCAAAATTTGTCGGTTTCCAAGGGAACACCTATGGAGTTGAGCCATTTTGACATGAAAATTTCAAATTTTAAAATCAATTAATATTCGACATGCATGTTGGAAATGGCTAAAAAGTCATGTTTCATCATTGTAACCCTTATAAATAATGGTCAAATGAATATAAAAATAAATTTTACACGACTTGTTTTAGCTTGTTAAGAATTATTGTTCAACATCATTTGGCTATTGTTTGAACGGCTTAACATGGTGAAACCTCAAGTTTTAGTCATTCCCAACATACACGTCAAACATCAGCCCATTTAAAATATTTCAATTTACAACTCAAAATTTGTCGGTTTCCAAGGGAACACCTATGGAGTTGAGCCATTTTGACATGAAAATTTCAAATTTTAAAATCAATTAATATTCGACATGCATGTTGGAAATGGCTAAAAAGTCATGTTTCATCATTGTAACCCTTATAAATAATGGTCAAATGAATATAAAAATAAATTTTACACGACTTGTTTTAGCTTGTTAAGAATTATTGTTCAACATCATTTGGCTATTGTTTGAACGGCTTAACATGGTGAAACCTCAAGTTTTAGTCATTCCCAACATACACGTCAAACATCAGCCCATTTAAAAAATTTCAATTTACAACTCAAAATTTGTCGGTTTCCAAGGGAACACCTATGGAGTTGAGCCATTTTGACATGAAAATTTCAAATTTTAAAATCAATTAATATTCGACATGCATGTTGGAAATGGCTAAAAAGTCATGTTTCATCATTGTAACCCTTATAAATAATGGTCAAATGAATTTAAAAATAAATTTTACACGACTTGTTTTAGCTTGTTAAGAATTATTGTTCAACTTCATTTGGCTATTGTTTGAACGGCTTAACATGGTGAAACCTCAAGTTTTAGTCATTCCCAACATACACGTCAAACATCGGCCCATTTAAAATATTTCAATTTACAACTCAAAATTTGTCGGTTTCCAAGGGAACACCTATGGAGTTGAGCCATTTTGACATGAAAATTTCAAATTTTAAAATCAATTAATATTCGACATGCATGTTGGAAATGGCTAAAAAGTCATGTTTCATCATTGTAACCCTTATAAATAATGGTCAAATGAATTTAAAAATAAATTTTACACGACTTGTTTTAGCTTGTTAAGAATTATTGTTCAACATCATTTGGCTATTGTTTGAACGGCTTAACATGGTGAAACCTCAAGTTTTAGTCATTCCCAACATACACGTCAAACATCGGCCCATTTAAAATATTTCAATTTACAACTCAAAATTTGTCGGTTTCCAAGGGAACACCTATGGAGTTGAGCCATTTTGACATGAAAATTTCAAATTTTAAAATCAATTAATATTCGACATGCATGTTGGAAATGGCTAAAAAGTCATGTTTCATCATTGTAACCCTTATAAATACTGGTCAAATGAATATAAAAATAAATTTTACACGACTTGTTTTAGCTTGTTAAGAATTATTGTTCAACTTCATTTGGCTATTGTTTGAACGGCTTAACATGGTGAAACCTCAAATTTTAGTCATTCCCATCATACACGTCAAACATCGGCCCATTTAAAATATTTCAATTTACAACTCAAAATTTGTCGGTTTCCAAGGGAACACCTATGGAGTTGAGCCATTTTGACATGAAAATTTCAAATTTTAAAATCAATTAATATTCGACATGCATGTTGGAAATGGCTAAAAAGTCATGTTTCATCATTGTAACCCTTATAAATAATGGTCAAATGAATTTAAAAATAAATTTTACACGACTTGTTTTAGCTTGTTAAGAATTATTGTTCAACATCATTTGGCTATTGTTTGAACGGCTTAACATGGTGAAACCTCAAGTTTTAGTCATTCCCAACATACACGTCAAACATCAGCCCATTTAAAAAATTTCAATTTACAACTCAAAATTTGTCGGTTTCCAAGGGAACACCTATGGAGTTGAGCCATTTTGACATGAAAATTTCAAATTTTAAAATCAATTAATATTCGACATGCATGTTGGAAATGGCTAAAAAGTCATGTTTCATCATTGTAACCCTTATAAATAATGGTCAAATGAATTTAAAAATAAATTTTACACGACTTGTTTTAGCTTGTTAAGAATTATTGTTCAACTTCATTTGGCTATTGTTTGAACGGCTTAACATGGTGAAACCTCAAGTTTTAGTCATTCCCAACATACACGTCAAACATCAGCCCATTTAAAATATTTCAATTTACAACTCAAAATTTGTCGGTTTCCAAGGGAACACCTATGGAGTTGAGCCATTTTGACATGAAAATTTCAAATTTTAAAATCAATTAATATTCGACATGCATGTTGGAAATGGCTAAAAAGTCATGTTTCATCATTGTAACCCTTATAAATAATGGTCAAATGAATTTAAAAATAAATTTTACACGACTTGTTTTAGCTTGTTAAGAATTATTGTTCAACTTCATTTGGCTATTGTTTGAACGGCTTAACATGGTGAAACCTCAAGTTTTAGTCATTCCCAACATACACGTCAAACATCGGCCCATTTAAAAAATTTCAATTTACAACTCAAAATTTGTCGGTTTCCAAGGGAACACCTATGGAGTTGAGCCATTTTGACATGAAAATTTCAAATTTTAAAATCAATTAATATTCGACATGCATGTTGGAAATGGCTAAAAAGTCATGTTTCATCATTGTAACCCTTATAAATAATGGTCAAATGAATTTAAAAATAAATTTTACACGACTTGTTTTAGCTTGTTAAGAATTATTGTTCAACTTCATTTGGCTATTGTTTGAACGGCTTAACATGGTGAAACCTCAAGTTTTAGTCATTCCCAACATACACGTCAAACATCAGCCCATTTAAAAAATTTCAATTTACAACTCAAAATTTGTCGGTTTCCAAGGGAACACCTATGGAGTTGAGCCATTTTGACATGAAAATTTCAAATTTTAAAATCAATTAATATTCGACATGCATGTTGGAAATGGCTAAAAAGTCATGTTTCATCATTGTAACCCTTATAAATAATGGTCAAATGAATTTAAAAATAAATTTTACACGACTTGTTTTAGCTTGTTAAGAATTATTGTTCAACTTCATTTGGCTATTGTTTGAACGGCTTAACATGGTGAAACCTCAAGTTTTAGTCATTCCCAACATACACGTCAAACATCAGCCCATTTAAAATATTTCAATTTACAACTCAAAATTTGTCGGTTTCCAAGGGAACACCTATGGAGTTGAGCCATTTTGACATGAAAATTTCAAATTTTAAAATCAATTAATATTCGACATGCATGTTGGAAATGGCTAAAAAGTCATGTTTCATCATTGTAACCCTTATAAATAATGGTCAAATGAATTTAAAAATAAATTTTACACGATTTGTTTTTTTTTTTTTAATATTTTTTTTTAATATTTTTTTTTTTTTTTTTTTAATGTTTTGAGAAACCTCAAGTTTTAGTCATTCCCAACATACACGTCAAACATCAGCCCATTTAAAATATTTCAATTTACAACTCAAAATTTGTCGGTTTCCAAGGGAACACCTATGGAGTTGAGCCATTTTGACATGAAAATTTCAAATTTTAAAATCAATTAATATTCGACATGCATGTTGGAAATGGCTAAAAAGTCATGTTTCATCATTGTAACCCTTATAAATAATGGTCAAATGAATTTAAAAATAAATTTTACACGACTTGTTTTAGCATGTTAAGAATTATTGTTCAACATCATTTGGCTATTGTTTGAACGGCTTAACATGGTGAAACCTCAAGTTTTAGTCATTCCCAACATACACGTCAAACATTAGCCCATTTAAAATATTTCAATTTACAACTCAAAATTTGTCGGTTTCCAAGGGAACACCTATGGAGTTGAGCCATTTTGACATGAAAATTTCAAATTTTAAAATCAATTAATATTCGACATGCATGTTGGAAATGGCTAAAAAGTCATGTTTCATCATTGTAACCCTTATAAATAATGGTCAAATGAATTTAAAAATAAATTTTACACGACTTGTTTTAGATTGTTAAGAATTATTGTTCAACTTCATTTGGCTATTGTTTGAACGGCTTAACATGGTGAAACCTCAAGTTTTAGTCATTCCCATCATACACGTCAAACATCAGCCCATTTAAAAAATTTCAATTTACAACTCAAAATTTGTCGGTTTCCAAGGGAACACCTATGGAGTTGAGCCATTTTGACATGAAAATTTCAAATTTTAAAATCAATTAATATTCGACATGCATGTTGGAAATGGCTAAAAAGTCATGTTTCATCATTGTAACCCTTATAAATAATGGTCAAATGAATTTAAAAATAAATTTTACACGACTTGTTTTAGATTGTTAAGAATTATTGTTCAACTTCATTTGGCTATTGTTTGAACGGCTTAACATGGTGAAACCTCAAGTTTTAGTCATTCCCATCATACACGTCAAACATCAGCCCATTTAAAAAATTTCAATTTACAACTCAAAATTTGTCGGTTTCCAAGGGAACACCTATGGAGTTGAGCCATTTTGACATGAAAATTTCAAATTTTAAAATCAATTAATATTCGACATGCATGTTGGAAATGGCTAAAAAGTCATGTTTCATCATTGTAACCCTTATAAATAATGGTCAAATGAATTTAAAAATAAATTTTACACGACTTGTTTTAGCTTGTTAAGAATTATTGTTCAACTTCATTTGGCTATTGTTTGAACGGCTTAACATGGTGAAACCTCAAGTTTTAGTCATTCCCAACATACACGTCAAACATCAGCCCATTTAAAAAATTTCAATTTACAACTCAAAATTTGTCGGTTTCCAAGGGAACACCTATGGAGTTGAGCCATTTTGACATGAAAATTTCAAATTTTAAAATCAATTAATATTCGACATGCATGTTGGAAATGGCTAAAAAGTCATGTTTCATCATTGTAACCCTTATAAATAATGGTCAAATGAATTTAAAAATAAATTTTACACGACTTGTTTTAGCTTGTTAAGAATTATTGTTCAACTTCATTTGGCTATTGTTTGAACGGCTTAACATGGTGAAACCTCAAGTTTTAGTCATTCCCAACATACACGTCAAACATCAGCCCATTTAAAAAATTTCAATTTACAACTCAAAATTTGTCGGTTTCCAAGGGAACACCTATGGAGTTGAGCCATTTTGACATGAAAATTTCAAATTTTAAAATCAATTAATATTCGACATGCATGTTGGAAATGGCTAAAAAGTCATGTTTCATCATTGTAACCCTTATAAATAATGGTCAAATGAATTTAAAAATAAATTTTACACGACTTGTTTTAGCTTGTTAAGAATTATTGTTCAACTTCATTTGGCTATTGTTTGAACGGCTTAACATGGTGAAACCTCAAGTTTTAGTCATTCCCATCATACACGTCAAACATCGGCCCATTTAAAAAATTTCAATTTACAACTCAAAATTTGTCGGTTTCCAAGGGAACACCTATGGAGTTGAGCCATTTTGACATGAAAATTTCAAATTTTAAAATCAATTAATATTCGACATGCATGTTGGAAATGGCTAAAAAGTCATGTTTCATCATTGTAACCCTTATAAATAATGGTCAAATGAATTTAAAAATAAATTTTACACGACTTGTTTTAGCTTGTTAAGAATTATTGTTCAACTTCATTTGGCTATTGTTTGAACGGCTTAACATGGTGAAACCTCAAGTTTTAGTCATTCCCATCATACACGTCAAACATCAGCCCATTTAAAAAATTTCAATTTACAACTCAAAATTTGTCGGTTTCCAAGGGAACACCTATGGAGTTGAGCCATTTTGACATGAAAATTTCAAATTTTAAAATCAATTAATATTCGACATGCATGTTGGAAATGGCTAAAAAGTCATGTTTCATCATTGTAACCCTTATAAATAATGGTCAAATGAATTTAAAAATAAATTTTACACGACTTGTTTTAGCTTGTTAAGAATTATTGTTCAACTTCATTTGGCTATTGTTTGAACGGCTTAACATGGTGAAACCTCAAGTTTTAGTCATTCCCAACATACACGTCAAACATCAGCCCATTTAAAAAATTTCAATTTACAACTCAAAATTTGTCGGTTTCCAAGGGAACACCTATGGAGTTGAGCCATTTTGACATGAAAATTTCAAATTTTAAAATCAATTAATATTCGACATGCATGTTGGAAATGGCTAAAAAGTCATGTTTCATCATTGTAACCCTTATAAATAATGGTCAAATGAATTTAAAAATAAATTTTACACGACTTGTTTTAGCTTGTTAAGAATTATTGTTCAACTTCATTTGGCTATTGTTTGAACGGCTTAACATGGTGAAACCTCAAGTTTTAGTCATTCCCAACATACACGTCAAACATCAGCCCATTTAAAAAATTTCAATTTACAACTCAAAATTTGTCGGTTTCCAAGGGAACACCTATGGAGTTGAGCCATTTTGACATGAAAATTTCAAATTTTAAAATCAATTAATATTCGACATGCATGTTGGAAATGGCTAAAAAGTCATGTTTCATCATTGTAACCCTTATAAATAATGGTCAAATGAATTTAAAAATAAATTTTACACGACTTGTTTTAGCTTGTTAAGAATTATTGTTCAACTTCATTTGGCTATTGTTTGAACGGCTTAACATGGTGAAACCTCAAGTTTTAGTCATTCCCAACATACACGTCAAACATCAGCCCATTTAAAATATTTCAATTTACAACTCAAAATTTGTCGGTTTCCAAGGGAACACCTATGGAGTTGAGCCATTTTGACATGAAAATTTCAAATTTTAAAATCAATTAATATTCGACATGCATGTTGGAAATGGCTAAAAAGTCATGTTTCATCATTGTAACCCTTATAAATAATGGTCAAATGAATTTAAAAATAAATTTTACACGACTTGTTTTAGCTTGTTAAGAATTATTGTTCAACTTCATTTGGCTATTGTTTGAACGGCTTAACATGGTGAAACCTCAAGTTTTAGTCATTCCCAACATACACGTCAAACATCAGCCCATTTAAAATATTTCAATTTACAACTCAAAATTTGTCGGTTTCCAAGGGAACACCTATGGAGTTGAGCCATTTTGACATGAAAATTTCAAATTTTAAAATCAATTAATATTCGACATGCATGTTGGAAATGGCTAAAAAGTCATGTTTCATCATTGTAACCCTTATAAATAATGGTCAAATGAATTTAAAAATAAATTTTACACGACTTGTTTTAGCTTGTTAAGAATTATTGTTCAACTTCATTTGGCTATTGTTTGAACGGCTTAACATGGTGAAACCTCAAGTTTTAGTCATTCCCAACATACACGTCAAACATCAGCCCATTTAAAATATTTCAATTTACAACTCAAAATTTGTCGGTTTCCAAGGGAACACCTATGGAGTTGAGCCATTTTGACATGAAAATTTCAAATTTTAAAATCAATTAATATTCGACATGCATGTTGGAAATGGCTAAAAAGTCATGTTTCATCATTGTAACCCTTATAAATAATGGTCAAATGAATTTAAAAATAAATTTTACACGACTTGTTTTAGCTTGTTAAGAATTATTGTTCAACTTCATTTGGCTATTGTTTGAACGGCTTAACATGGTGAAACCTCAAGTTTTAGTCATTCCCAACATACACGTCAAACATCGGCCCATTTAAAAAATTTCAATTTACAACTCAAAATTTGTCGGTTTCCAAGGGAACACCTATGGAGTTGAGCCATTTTGACATGAAAATTTCAAATTTTAAAATCAATTAATATTCGACATGCATGTTGGAAATGGCTAAAAAGTCATGTTTCATCATTGTAACCCTTATAAATAATGGTCAAATGAATTTAAAAATAAATTTTACACGACTTGTTTTAGCTTGTTAAGAATTATTGTTCAACTTCATTTGGCTATTGTTTGAACGGCTTAACATGGTGAAACCTCAAGTTTTAGTCATTCCCAACATACACGTCAAACATCAGCCCATTTAAAATATTTCAATTTACAACTCAAAATTTGTCGGTTTCCAAGGGAACACCTATGGAGTTGAGCCATTTTGACATGAAAATTTCAAATTTTAAAATCAATTAATATTCGACATGCATGTTGGAAATGGCTAAAAAGTCATGTTTCATCATTGTAACCCTTATAAATAATGGTCAAATGAATTTAAAAATAAATTTTACACGACTTGTTTTAGCTTGTTAAGAATTATTGTTCAACTTCATTTGGCTATTGTTTGAACGGCTTAACATGGTGAAACCTCAAGTTTTAGTCATTCCCAACATACACGTCAAACATCAGCCCATTTAAAATATTTCAATTTACAACTCAAAATTTGTCGGTTTCCAAGGGAACACCTATGGAGTTGAGCCATTTTGACATGAAAATTTCAAATTTTAAAATCAATTAATATTCGACATGCATGTTGGAAATGGCTAAAAAGTCATGTTTCATCATTGTAACCCTTATAAATAATGGTCAAATGAATTTAAAAATAAATTTTACACGACTTGTTTTAGCTTGTTAAGAATTATTGTTCAACTTCATTTGGCTATTGTTTGAACGGCTTAACATGGTGAAACCTCAAGTTTTAGTCATTCCCAACATACACGTCAAACATCGGCCCATTTAAAAATATTTCAATTTACAACTCAAAATTTGTCGGTTTCCAAGGGAACACCTATGGAGTTGAGCCATTTTGACATGAAAATTTCAAATTTTAAAATCAATTAATATTCGACATGCATGTTGGAAATGGCTAAAAAGTCATGTTTCATCATTGTAACCCTTATAAATAATGGTCAAATGAATTTAAAAATAAATTTTACACGACTTGTTTTAGCTTGTTAAGAATTATTGTTCAACTTCATTTGGCTATTGTTTGAACGGCTTAACATGGTGAAACCTCAAGTTTTAGTCATTCCCAACATACACGTCAAACATCAGCCCATTTAAAAAATTTCAATTTACAACTCAAAATTTGTCGGTTTCCAAGGGAACACCTATGGAGTTGAGCCATTTTGACATGAAAATTTCAAATTTTAAAATCAATTAATATTCGACATGCATGTTGGAAATGGCTAAAAAGTCATGTTTCATCATTGTAACCCTTATAAATAATGGTCAAATGAATTTAAAAATAAATTTTACACGACTTGTTTTAGCTTGTTAAGAATTATTGTTCAACTTCATTTGGCTATTGTTTGAACGGCTTAACATGGTGAAACCTCAAGTTTTAGTCATTCCCAACATACACGTCAAACATCGGCCCATTTAAAATATTTCAATTTACAACTCAAAATTTGTCGGTTTCAAGGGAACACCTATGGAGTTGAGCCATTTTGACATGAAAATTTCAAATTTTAAAATCAATTAATATTCGACATGCATGTTGGAAATGGCTAAAAAGTCATGTTTCATCATTGTAACCCTTATAAATAATGGTCAAATGAATTTAAAAATAAATTTTACACGACTTGTTTTAGCTTGTTAAGAATTATTGTTCAACTTCATTTGGCTATTGTTTGAACGGCTTAACATGGTGAAACCTCAAGTTTTAGTCATTCCCAACATACACGTCAAACATCGGCCCATTTAAAAAATTTCAATTTACAACTCAAAATTTGTCGGTTTCCAAGGGAACACCTATGGAGTTGAGCCATTTTGACATGAAAATTTCAAATTTTAAAATCAATTAATATTCGACATGCATGTTGGAAATGGCTAAAAAGTCATGTTTCATCATTGTAACCCTTATAAATAATGGTCAAATGAATTTAAAAATAAATTTTACACGACTTGTTTTAGCTTGTTAAGAATTATTGTTCAACTTCATTTGGCTATTGTTTGAACGGCTTAACATGGTGAAACCTCAAGTTTTAGTCATTCCCAACATACACGTCAAACATCAGCCCATTTAAAAAATTTCAATTTACAACTCAAAATTTGTCGGTTTCCAAGGAACACCTATGGAGTTGAGCCATTTTGACATGAAAATTTCAAATTTTAAAATCAATTAATATTCGACATGCATGTTGGAAATGGCTAAAAAGTCATGTTTCATCATTGTAACCCTTATAAATAATGGTCAAATGAATTTAAAAATAAATTTTACACGACTTGTTTTAGCTTGTTAAGAATTATTGTTCAACTTCATTTGGCTATTGTTTGAACGGCTTAACATGGTGAAACCTCAAGTTTTAGTCATTCCCAACATACACGTCAAACATCGCCCATTTAAAAAATTTCAATTTACAACTCAAAATTTGTCGGTTTCCAAGGGAACACCTATGGAGTTGAGCCATTTTGACATGAAAATTTCAAATTTTAAAATCAATTAATATTCGACATGCATGTTGGAAATGGCTAAAAAGTCATGTTTCATCATTGTAACCCTTATAAATAATGGTCAAATGAATTTAAAAATAAATTTTACACGACTTGTTTTAGCTTGTTAAGAATTATTGTTCAACTTCATTTGGCTATTGTTTGAACGGCTTAACATGGTGAAACCTCAAGTTTTAGTCATTCCCAACATACACGTCAAACATCGGCCCATTTAAAAAATTTCAATTTACAACTCAAAATTTGTCGGTTTCCAAGGGAACACCTATGGAGTTGAGCCATTTTGACATGAAAATTTCAAATTTTAAAATCAATTAATATTCGACATGCATGTTGGAAATGGCTAAAAAGTCATGTTTCATCATTGTAACCCTTATAAATAATGGTCAAATGAATTTAAAAATAAATTTTACACGACTTGTTTTAGCTTGTTAAGAATTATTGTTCAACTTCATTTGGCTATTGTTTGAACGGCTTAACATGGTGAAACCTCAAGTTTTAGTCATTCCCAACATACACGTCAAACATCGGCCCATTTAAAATATTTCAATTTACAACTCAAAATTTGTCGGTTTCAAGGGAACACCTATGGAGTTGAGCCATTTTGACATGAAAATTTCAAATTTTAAAATCAATTAATATTCGACATGCATGTTGGAAATGGCTAAAAAGTCATGTTTCATCATTGTAACCCTTATAAATAATGGTCAAATGAATTTAAAAATAAATTTTACACGACTTGTTTTAGCTTGTTAAGAATTATTGTTCAACTTCATTTGGCTATTGTTTGAACGGCTTAACATGGTGAAACCTCAAGTTTTAGTCATTCCCAACATACACGTCAAACATCAGCCCATTTAAAATATTTCAATTTACAACTCAAAATTTGTCGGTTTCCAAGGAACACTATGGAGTTGAGCCATTTTGACATGAAAATTTCAAATTTTAAAATCAATTAATATTCGACATGCATGTTGGAAATGGCTAAAAAGTCATGTTTCATCATTGTAACCCTTATAAATAATGGTCAAATGAATTTAAAAATAAATTTTACACGACTTGTTTTAGCTTGTTAAGAATTATTGTTCAACTTCATTTGGCTATTGTTTGAACGGCTTAACATGGTGAAACCTCAAGTTTTAGTCATTCCCATCATACACGTCAAACATCGGCCCATTTAAAAAATTTCAATTTACAACTCAAAATTTGTCGGTTTCCAAGGGAACACCTATGGAGTTGAGCCATTTTGACATGAAAATTTCAAATTTTAAAATCAATTAATATTCGACATGCATGTTGGAAATGGCTAAAAAGTCATGTTTCATCATTGTAACCCTTATAAATAATGGTCAAATGAATTTAAAAATAAATTTTACACGACTTGTTTTAGCTTGTTAAGAATTATTGTTCAACTTCATTTGGCTATTGTTTGAACGGCTTAACATGGTGAAACCTCAAGTTTTAGTCATTCCCAACATACACGTCAAACATCGGCCCATTTAAAATATTTCAATTTACAACTCAAAATTTGTCGGTTTCCAAGGGAACACCTATGGAGTTGAGCCATTTTGACATGAAAATTTCAAATTTTAAAATCAATTAATATTCGACATGCATGTTGGAAATGGCTAAAAAGTCATGTTTCATCATTGTAACCCTTATAAATAATGGTCAAATGAATTTAAAAATAAATTTTACACGACTTGTTTTAGCTTGTTAAGAATTATTGTTCAACTTCATTTGGCTATTGTTTGAACGGCTTAACATGGTGAAACCTCAAGTTTTAGTCATTCCCAACATACACGTCAAACATCAGCCCATTTAAAAAATTTCAATTTACAACTCAAAATTTGTCGGTTTCCAAGGGAACACCTATGGAGTTGAGCCATTTTGACATGAAAATTTCAAATTTTAAAATCAATTAATATTCGACATGCATGTTGGAAATGGCTAAAAAGTCATGTTTCATCATTGTAACCCTTATAAATAATGGTCAAATGAATTTAAAAATAAATTTTACACGACTTGTTTTAGCTTGTTAAGAATTATTGTTCAACTTCATTTGGCTATTGTTTGAACGGCTTAACATGGTGAAACCTCAAGTTTTAGTCATTCCCAACATACACGTCAAACATCAGCCCATTTAAAAAATTTCAATTTACAACTCAAAATTTGTCGGTTTCCAAGGGAACACCTATGGAGTTGAGCCATTTTGACATGAAAATTTCAAATTTTAAAATCAATTAATATTCGACATGCATGTTGGAAATGGCTAAAAAGTCATGTTTCATCATTGTAACCCTTATAAATAATGGTCAAATGAATTTAAAAATAAATTTTACACGACTTGTTTTAGCTTGTTAAGAATTATTGTTCAACTTCATTTGGCTATTGTTTGAACGGCTTAACATGGTGAAACCTCAAGTTTTAGTCATTCCCAACATACACGTCAAACATCGGCCCATTTAAAATATTTCAATTTACAACTCAAAATTTGTCGGTTTCCAAGGGAACACTATGGAGTTGAGCCATTTTGACATGAAAATTTCAAATTTTAAAATCAATTAATATTCGACATGCATGTTGGAAATGGCTAAAAAGTCATGTTTCATCATTGTAACCCTTATAAATAATGGTCAAATGAATTTAAAAATAAATTTTACACGACTTGTTTTAGCTTGTTAAGAATTATTGTTCAACTTCATTTGGCTATTGTTTGAACGGCTTAACATGGTGAAACCTCAAGTTTTAGTCATTCCCAACATACACGTCAAACATCGCCCATTTAAAAAATTTCAATTTACAACTCAAAATTTGTCGGTAGGGAACACCTATGGAGTTGAGCCATTTTGACATGAAAATTTCAAATTTTAAAATCAATTAATATTCGACATGCATGTTGGAAATGGCTAAAAAGTCATGTTTCATCATTGTAACCCTTATAAATAATGGTCAAATGAATTTAAAAATAAATTTTACACGACTTGTTTTAGCTTGTTAAGAATTATTGTTCAACTTCATTTGGCTATTGTTTGAACGGCTTAACATGGTGAAACCTCAAGTTTTAGTCATTCCCAACATACACGTCAAACATCGGCCCATTTAAAAAATTTCAATTTACAACTCAAAATTTGTCGGTAGGGAACACCTATGGAGTTGAGCCATTTTGACATGAAAATTTCAAATTTTAAAATCAATTAATATTCGACATGCATGTTGGAAATGGCTAAAAAGTCATGTTTCATCATTGTAACCCTTATAAATAATGGTCAAATGAATTTAAAAATAAATTTTACACGACTTGTTTTAGCTTGTTAAGAATTATTGTTCAACTTCATTTGGCTATTGTTTGAACGGCTTAACATGGTGAAACCTCAAGTTTTAGTCATTCCCAACATACACGTCAAACATCAGCCCATTTAAAAAATTTCAATTTACAACTCAAAATTTGTCGGTTTCCAAGGGAACACCTATGGAGTTGAGCCATTTTGACATGAAAATTTCAAATTTTAAAATCAATTAATATTCGACATGCATGTTGGAAATGGCTAAAAAGTCATGTTTCATCATTGTAACCCTTATAAATAATGGTCAAATGAATTTAAAAATAAATTTTACACGACTTGTTTTAGCTTGTTAAGAATTATTGTTCAACTTCATTTGGCTATTGTTTGAACGGCTTAACATGGTGAAACCTCAAGTTTTAGTCATTCCCAACATACACGTCAAACATCAGCCCATTTAAAAAATTTCAATTTACAACTCAAAATTTGTCGGTTTCCAAGGGAACACCTATGGAGTTGAGCCATTTTGACATGAAAATTTCAAATTTTAAAATCAATTAATATTCGACATGCATGTTGGAAATGGCTAAAAAGTCATGTTTCATCATTGTAACCCTTATAAATAATGGTCAAATGAATTTAAAAATAAATTTTACACGACTTGTTTTAGCTTGTTAAGAATTATTGTTCAACTTCATTTGGCTATTGTTTGAACGGCTTAACATGGTGAAACCTCAAGTTTTAGTCATTCCCAACATACACGTCAAACATCAGCCCATTTAAAAAATTTCAATTTACAACTCAAAATTTGTCGGTTTCCAAGGGAACACCTATGGAGTTGAGCCATTTTGACATGAAAATTTCAAATTTTAAAATCAATTAATATTCGACATGCATGTTGGAAATGGCTAAAAAGTCATGTTTCATCATTGTAACCCTTATAAATAATGGTCAAATGAATTTAAAAATAAATTTTACACGACTTGTTTTAGCTTGTTAAGAATTATTGTTCAACTTCATTTGGCTATTGTTTGAACGGCTTAACATGGTGAAACCTCAAGTTTTAGTCATTCCCAACATACACGTCAAACATCGGCCCATTTAAAAAATTTCAATTTACAACTCAAAATTTGTCGGTTTCCAAGGGAACACCTATGGAGTTGAGCCATTTTGACATGAAAATTTCAAATTTTAAAATCAATTAATATTCGACATGCATGTTGGAAATGGCTAAAAAGTCATGTTTCATCATTGTAACCCTTATAAATAATGGTCAAATGAATTTAAAAATAAATTTTACACGACTTGTTTTAGATTGTTAAGAATTATTGTTCAACTTCATTTGGCTATTGTTTGAACGGCTTAACATGGTGAAACCTCAAGTTTTAGTCATTCCCATCATACACGTCAAACATCGGCCCATTTAAAAAATTTCAATTTACAACTCAAAATTTGTCGGTTTCCAAGGGAACACCTATGGAGTTGAGCCATTTTGACATGAAAATTTCAAATTTTAAAATCAATTAATATTCGACATGCATGTTGGAAATGGCTAAAAAGTCATGTTTCATCATTGTAACCCTTATAAATAATGGTCAAATGAATTTAAAAATAAATTTTACACGACTTGTTTTAGATTGTTAAGAATTATTGTTCAACTTCATTTGGCTATTGTTTGAACGGCTTAACATGGTGAAACCTCAAGTTTTAGTCATTCCCAATCATACACGTCAAACATCGGCCCATTTAAAAAATTTCAATTTACAACTCAAAATTTGTCGGTTTCCAAGGGAACACCTATGGAGTTGAGCCATTTTGACATGAAAATTTCAAATTTTAAAATCAATTAATATTCGACATGCATGTTGGAAATGGCTAAAAAGTCATGTTTCATCATTGTAACCCTTATAAATAATGGTCAAATGAATTTAAAAATAAATTTTACACGACTTGTTTTAGATTGTTAAGAATTATTGTTCAACTTCATTTGGCTATTGTTTGAACGGCTTAACATGGTGAAACCTCAAGTTTTAGTCATTCCCATCATACACGTCAAACATCGGCCCATTTAAAAAATTTCAATTTACAACTCAAAATTTGTCGGTTTCCAAGGGAACACCTATGGAGTTGAGCCATTTTGACATGAAAATTTCAAATTTTAAAATCAATTAATATTCGACATGCATGTTGGAAATGGCTAAAAAGTCATGTTTCATCATTGTAACCCTTATAAATAATGGTCAAATGAATTTAAAAATAAATTTTACACGACTTGTTTTAGCTTGTTAAGAATTATTGTTCAACTTCATTTGGCTATTGTTTGAACGGCTTAACATGGTGAAACCTCAAGTTTTAGTCATTCCCAACATACACGTCAAACATCGGCCCATTTAAAAAATTTCAATTTACAACTCAAAATTTGTCGGTTTCCAAGGGAACACCTATGGAGTTGAGCCATTTTGACATGAAAATTTCAAATTTTAAAATCAATTAATATTCGACATGCATGTTGGAAATGGCTAAAAAGTCATGTTTCATCATTGTAACCCTTATAAATAATGGTCAAATGAATTTAAAAATAAATTTTACACGACTTGTTTTAGCTTGTTAAGAATTATTGTTCAACTTCATTTGGCTATTGTTTGAACGGCTTAACATGGTGAAACCTCAAGTTTTAGTCATTCCCAACATACACGTCAAACATCGGCCCATTTAAAAAATTTCAATTTACAACTCAAAATTTGTCGGTTTCCAAGGGAACACCTATGGAATTGAGCCATTTTGACATGAAAATTTCAAATTTTAAAATCAATTAATATTCGACATGCATGTTGGAAATGGCTAAAAAGTCATGTTTCATCATTGTAACCCTTATAAATAATGGTCAAATGAATTTAAAAATAAATTTTACACGACTTGTTTTAGCTTGTTAAGAATTATTGTTCAACTTCATTTGGCTATTGTTTGAACGGCTTAACATGGTGAAACCTCAAGTTTTAGTCATTCCCAACATACACGTCAAACATCGGCCCATTTAAAAAATTTCAATTTACAACTCAAAATTTGTCGGTTTCCAAGGGAACACCTATGGAGTTGAGCCATTTTGACATGAAAATTTCAAATTTTAAAATCAATTAATATTCGACATGCATGTTGGAAATGGCTAAAAAGTCATGTTTCATCATTGTAACCCTTATAAATAATGGTCAAATGAATTTAAAAATAAATTTTACACGACTTGTTTTAGCTTGTTAAGAATTATTGTTCAACTTCATTTGGCTATTGTTTGAACGGCTTAACATGGTGAAACCTCAAGTTTTAGTCATTCCCAACATACACGTCAAACATCAGCCCATTTAAAAAATTTCAATTTACAACTCAAAATTTGTCGGTTTCCAAGGGAACACCTATGGAATTGAGCCATTTTGACATGAAAATTTCAAATTTTAAAATCAATTAATATTCGACATGCATGTTGGAAATGGCTAAAAAGTCATGTTTCATCATTGTAACCCTTATAAATAATGGTCAAATGAATTTAAAAATAAATTTTACACGACTTGTTTTAGCTTGTTAAGAATTATTGTTCAACTTCATTTGGCTATTGTTTGAACGGCTTAACATGGTGAAACCTCAAGTTTTAGTCATTCCCAACATACACGTCAAACATCAGCCCATTTAAAAAATTTCAATTTACAACTCAAAATTTGTCGGTTTCCAAGGGAACACCTATGGAGTTGAGCCATTTTGACATGAAAATTTCAAATTTTAAAATCAATTAATATTCGACATGCATGTTGGAAATGGCTAAAAAGTCATGTTTCATCATTGTAACCCTTATAAATAATGGTCAAATGAATTTAAAAATAAATTTTACACGACTTGTTTTAGCTTGTTAAGAATTATTGTTCAACTTCATTTGGCTATTGTTTGAACGGCTTAACATGGTGAAACCTCAAGTTTTAGTCATTCCCAACATACACGTCAAACATCGGCCCATTTAAAAAATTTCAATTTACAACTCAAAATTTGTCGGTTTCCAAGGGAACACCTATGGAATTCAGCCATTTTGACATGAAAATTTCAAATTTTAAAATCAATTAATATTCGACATGCATGTTGGAAATGGCTAAAAAGTCATGTTTCATCATTGTAACCCTTATAAATAATGGTCAAATGAATTTAAAAATAAATTTTACACGACTTGTTTTAGCTTGTTAAGAATTATTGTTCAACTTCATTTGGCTATTGTTTGAACGGCTTAACATGGTGAAACCTCAAGTTTTAGTCATTCCCAACATACACGTCAAACATCGGCCCATTTAAAAAATTTCAATTTACAACTCAAAATTTGTCGGTTTCCAAGGGAACACCTATGGAGTTGAGCCATTTTGACATGAAAATTTCAAATTTTAAAATCAATTAATATTCGACATGCATGTTGGAAATGGCTAAAAAGTCATGTTTCATCATTGTAACCCTTATAAATAATGGTCAAATGAATTTAAAAATAAATTTTACACGACTTGTTTTAGCTTGTTAAGAATTATTGTTCAACTTCATTTGGCTATTGTTTGAACGGCTTAACATGGTGAAACCTCAAGTTTTAGTCATTCCCAACATACACGTCAAACATCAGCCCATTTAAAAAATTTCAATTTACAACTCAAAATTTGTCGGTTTCCAAGGGAACACCTATGGAGTTGAGCCATTTTGACATGAAAATTTCAAATTTTAAAATCAATTAATATTCGACATGCATGTTGGAAATGGCTAAAAAGTCATGTTTCATCATTGTAACCCTTATAAATAATGGTCAAATGAATTTAAAAATAAATTTTACACGACTTGTTTTAGCTTGTTAAGAATTATTGTTCAACTTCATTTGGCTATTGTTTGAACGGCTTAACATGGTGAAACCTCAAGTTTTAGTCATTCCCAACATACACGTCAAACATCGGCCCATTTAAAAAATTTCAATTTACAACTCAAAATTTGTCGGTTTCCAAGGGAACACCTATGGAGTTGAGCCATTTTGACATGAAAATTTCAAATTTTAAAATCAATTAATATTCGACATGCATGTTGGAAATGGCTAAAAAGTCATGTTTCATCATTGTAACCCTTATAAATAATGGTCAAATGAATTTAAAAATAAATTTTACACGACTTGTTTTAGCTTGTTAAGAATTATTGTTCAACTTCATTTGGCTATTGTTTGAACGGCTTAACATGGTGAAACCTCAAGTTTTAGTCATTCCCAACATACACGTCAAACATCAGCCCATTTAAAAAATTTCAATTTACAACTCAAAATTTGTCGGTTTCCAAGGGAACACCTATGGAGTTGAGCCATTTTGACATGAAAATTTCAAATTTTAAAATCAATTAATATTCGACATGCATGTTGGAAATGGCTAAAAAGTCATGTTTCATCATTGTAACCCTTATAAATAATGGTCAAATGAATTTAAAAATAAATTTTACACGACTTGTTTTAGATTGTTAAGAATTATTGTTCAACTTCATTTGGCTATTGTTTGAACGGCTTAACATGGTGAAACCTCAAGTTTTAGTCATTCCCAACATACACGTCAAACATCAGCCCATTTAAAAAATTTCAATTTACAACTCAAAATTTGTCGGTTTCCAAGGGAACACCTATGGAGTTGAGCCATTTTGACATGAAAATTTCAAATTTTAAAATCAATTAATATTCGACATGCATGTTGGAAATGGCTAAAAAGTCATGTTTCATCATTGTAACCCTTATAAATAATGGTCAAATGAATTTAAAAATAAATTTTACACGACTTGTTTTAGCTTGTTAAGAATTATTGTTCAACTTCATTTGGCTATTGTTTGAACGGCTTAACATGGTGAAACCTCAAGTTTTAGTCATTCCCAACATACACGTCAAACATCAGCCCATTTAAAAAATTTTAATTTACAACTCAAAATTTGTCGGTTTCCACGGGAACACCTATGGAATTCAGCAATTTTGACATGAAAATTTCAAATTTTAAAATCAATTAATATTCGACATGCATGTTGGAAATGGCTAAAAAGTCATGTTTCATCATTGTAACCCTTATAAATAATGGTCAAATGAATTTAAAAATAAATTTTACACGACTTGTTTTAGCTTGTTAAGAATTATTGTTCAACTTCATTTGGCTATTGTTTGAACGGCTTAACATGGTGAAACCTCAAGTTTTAGTCATTCCCAACATACACGTCAAACATCAGCCCATTTAAAAAATTTCAATTTACAACTCAAAATTTGTCGGTTTCCAAGGGAACACCTATGGAGTTGAGCCATTTTGACATGAAAATTTCAAATTTTAAAATCAATTAATATTCGACATGCATGTTGGAAATGGCTAAAAAGTCATGTTTCATCATTGTAACCCTTATAAATAATGGTCAAATGAATTTAAAAATAAATTTTACACGACTTGTTTTAGCTTGTTAAGAATTATTGTTCAACTTCATTTGGCTATTGTTTGAACGGCTTAACATGGTGAAACCTCAAGTTTTAGTCATTCCCAACATACACGTCAAACATCAGCCCATTTAAAAAATTTCAATTTTCAACTCAAAATTTGTCGGTTTCCAAGGAAACACCTATGGAATTCAGCCATTTTGACATGAAAATTTCAAATTTTAAAATCAATTAATATTCGACATGCATGTTGGAAATGGCTAAAAAGTCATGTTTCATCATTGTAACCCTTATAAATAATGGTCAAATGAATTTAAAAATAAATTTTACACGACTTGTTTTAGCTTGTTAAGAATTATTGTTCAAATTCATTTGGCTATTGTTTGAACGGCTTAACATGGTGAAACCTTAAGTTTTAGTCATTCCCAACATACACGTCAAACATCAGCCCATTTAAAAAATTTCAATTTTCAACTCAAAATTTGTCGGTTTCCAAGGAAACACCTATGGAATTGAGCCATTTTGACATGGAAATTTCAAATTTTAAAATCAATTAATATTCGACATGCATGTTGGAAATGGCTAAAAAGTCATGTTTCATCATTGTAACCCTTATAAATAATGGTCAAATGAATTTAAAAATAAATTTTACACGACTTGTTTTAGCTTGTTAAGAATAATTTTTCAAATTCATTTGGCTATTGTTTGAACGGCTTAACATGGTGAAACCTCAAGTTTTAGTCATTCCCAACATACACGTCAAACATCAGCCCATTTAAAAAATTTAAATTTACAACTCAAAATTTGTCGGTTTCCACGGAAACACCTATGGAATTAAGCAATTTTGACATGAACATTTCAAATTCTAAAATCAATTAATATTCGACATGCATGTTGGAAATGGCTAAAAAGTCATGTTTCATCATTGTAACCCTTATAAATAATGGTCAAATGAATATAAAAATAAAGTTTACACGACTTGTTTTAGCTTGTTAAGAATTATTGTTCAACTTCATTTGGCTATTGTTTGAACGGCTTAACATGGCGAAACCTCAAGTTTTAGTCATTCCCAACATACACGTCAAACATCGGCCCGTTTAAAATATTTCAATTTACAACTCAAAATTTGTCGGTTTCCAAGGGAACAACTATGGAGTTGAGCCATTTTGACATGAAAATTTCAAATTTTAAAATCAATTAATATTCGACATGCATGTTGGAAATGGCTAAAAAGTCATGTTTCATCATTGTAACCCTTATAAATAATGGTCAAATGAATTTAAAAATAAATTTTACACGACTTGTTTTAGCTTGTTAAGAATTATTGTTCAACTTCATTTGGCTATTGTTTGAACGGCTTAACATGGTGAAACCTCAAGTTTTAGTCATTCCCAACATACACGTCAAACATCGGCCCATTTAAAATATTTCAATTTACAACTCAAAATTTGTCGGTTTCCAAGGGAACACCTATGGAGTTGAGCCATTTTGACATGAAAATTTCAAATTTTAAAATCAATTAATATTCGACATGCATGTTGGAAATGGCTAAAAAGTCATGTTTCATCATTGTAACCCTTATAAACAATGGTCAAATGAATTTAAAAATAAATTTTAAAAGACTTGTTTTAGCTTGTTAAGAATTATTGTTCAACTTCATTTGGCTATTGTTTAAACGGCTTAACATGGTGAAACCTCAAGTTTTAGTCATTCCCAACATACACGTCAAACATCAGCCCATTTAAAATATTTCAATTTACAACTCAAAATTTGTCGGTTTCCAAGGGAACACCTATGGAGTTGAGCCATTTTGACATGAAAATTTCAAAATTTAAAATCAATTAATATTCGACATTCATGTTGGAAATGGCTAAAAAGTCATGTTTCATCATTGTAACCCATATAAATAATGGTCAAATGAATTTAAAAATAAATTTTACACGACTTGTTTTAGCTTGTTAAGTTATTGTTCAACTTCATTTGGCTATTATTTGAACGGCTTAACATGGTGAAACCTCAAGTTTTAGTCATTCCCAACATACACGTCAAACATCGGCCCATTTAAAAAATTTAAATTTACAACTCAAAATTTGTCGGTTTCCACGGAAACACCTATGGAATTAAGCAATTTTGACATGAAAATTTCAAATTCTAAAATCAATTAATATTCGACATGCATGTTGGAAATGGCTAAAAAGTCATGTTTCATCATTGTAACCCTTATAAATAATGGTCAAATGAATATAAAAATAAAGTTTACACGACTTGTTTTAGCTTGTTAAGAATTATTGTTCAACATCATTTGGCTATTGTTTGAACGGCTTAACATGGTGAAACCTCAAGTTTTAGTCATTCCCAACATACACGTCAAACATCGGCCCATTTAAAAAATTTCAATTTTCAACTCAAAATTTGTCGGTTTCCAAGGAAACATCTATGGAATTGAACCATTTTGACATGGAAATTTCAAATTTTCAAATCAATTAATATTCGACATGCATGTTGGAAATGGCTAAAAAGTCATGTTTCAGCAATGTAACCCTTATAAATAATGGTCAAATGAATTTAAAAATAAATTTTACACGACTTGTTTTAGCTTGTTAGAATAATTGTTCAAATTCATTTGGCTATTGTTTGAAAGGCTTCACATGGTGAAACCTTAAATTTTAGTCATAACCAACATACACGTCAAATATCAGCCCATTTAAAAAATTTCAATTTTCAACTCAAAATTGGTCGTTTTCCAAGGAAACACCTATGGAATTGAGCCGTTTTGACATGGAAATTTCAAATTTTCAAATCAATTAATATTCGACATGCATGTTGGAAATGGCTAAAAAGTCATGTTTCAGCAATGTAACCCTTATAAATAATGGTCAAATGAATTTAAAAATAAATTTTACACGACTTGTTTTAGCTTGTTAAGAATAATTGTTCAAATTCATTTGGCTATTGTTTGAACGGCTTAACATGGTGAAACCTTAATCTTTAGTCATACCCAACATACACGTCAAATATCAGCCCATTTAAAAAATTTCAATTTTCAACTAAAAAATTGTCGGTTTCTAAGGGAACACCTATGGAATTCAGCCGTTTTGACATGGAAATTTCAAATTTTCAAATCAATTAATATTCGACATGCATGTATGAAATGGCTAAAAATTCATATTTCAGCAATGTAACCCTTATAAATAATGGTCAAATGAATTTAACAATAAATTTTACACGACTTGTTTTAGCTTGTTAGAATAATTGTTCAAATTCATTTGGCTATTGTTTGAACCGCTTCACATGGTGAAACCTTAATTTTTTGTCATAACCAACATACACGTCAAATATCAGCCCATTTAAAAAATTTCAATTTTCAACTCAAACTTTGTCAATTTCCAAGGAAACACCTATGGAATTGAACCATTTTGACATGGAAATTTCAAATTATCAAATCAATTAATATTCGACATGCATGTTGGAAATGGCTAAAAAGTCATGTTTCAGCAATGTAACCCTTATAAATAATGGTCAAATGAATATAAAAATAAAGTTTACACGACTTGTTTTAGCTTGTTAAGAATTATTGTTCAACATCATTTGGCTATTGTTTGAACGGCTTAACATGGTGAAACCTCAAGTTTTAGTCATTCCCAACATAAACGTCAAACATCAGCCCATTTAAAAAATTTCAATTTACAACTCAAAATTTGTCGGTTTCCAAGGGAACACCTATGGAGTTGAGCCATTTTGACATGAAAATTTCAAATTTTAAAATCAATTAATATTCGACATGCATGTTGGAAATGGCTAAAAAGTCATGTTTCATCATTGTAACCCTTATAAACAATGGTCAAATGAATTTAAAAATAAATTTTAAAAGACTTGTTTTAGCTTGTTAAGAATTATTGTTCAACTTCATTTGGCTATTGTTTAAACGGCTTAACATGGTGAAACCTCAAGTTTTAGTCATTCCCAACATACACGTCAAACATCGCCCATTTAAAATATTTCAATTTACAACTCAAAATTTGTCGGTTTCCAAGGGAACACCTATGGAGTTGAGCCATTTTGACATGAAAATTTCAAATTTTAAAATCAATTAATATTCGACATGCATGTTGGAAATGGCTAAAAAGTCATGTTTCATCATTTTAACCCATATAAATAATGGTCAAATGAATTTAAAAATAAATTTTACACGACTTGTTTTAGCTTGTTAAGAATTATTGTTCAACTTCATTTGGCTATTGTTTGAACGGCTTAACATGGTGAAACCTCAAGTTTTAGTCATTCCCAACATACACGTCAAACATCGCCCATTTAAAATATTTCAATTTACAACTCAAAATTTGTTGGTTTCCAAGGGAACACCTATGGAATTAAGCCATTTTGACATGAAAATTTCAAATTTTAAAATCAATTAATATTCGACATGCATGTTGGAAATGGCTAAAAAGTCATGTTTCATCATTGTAACCCTTATAAATAATGGTCAAATGAATTTAAAAATAAATTTTACACGACTTGTTTTAGCTTGTTAAGAATTATTGTTCAACTTCATTTGGCTATTGTTTGAACGGCTTAACATGGTGAAACCTCAAGTTTTAGTCATTCCCAACATACACGTCAAACATCGCCCATTTAAAAAATTTCAATTTTCAACTCAAAATTTGTCGGTTTCCAAGGAAACACCTATGGAATTGAGCCATTTTGACATGAAAATTTCAAATTTTAAAATCAATTAATATTCGACATGCATGTTGGAAATGGCTAAAAAGTCATGTTTCATCATTGTAACCCTTATAAATAATGGTCAAATGAATTTAAAAATAAATTTTACACGACTTGTTTTAGCTTGTTAAGAATTATTGTTCAACTTCATTTGGCTATTGTTTGAACGGCTTAACATGGTGAAACCTCAAGTTTTAGTCATTCCCAACATACACGTCAAACATCGGCCCATTTAAAAAATTTCAATTTACAACTCAAAATTTGTCGGTTTCCAAGGAAACACCTATGGAATTGAGCCATTTTGACATGAAAATTTCAAATTTTAAAATCAATTAATATTCGACATGCATGTTGGAAATGGCTAAAAAGTCATGTTTCATCATTGTAACCCTTATAAATAATGGTCAAATGAATTTAAAAATAAATTTTACACGACTTGTTTTAGCTTGTTAAGAATTATTGTTCAACTTCATTTGGCTATTGTTTGAACGGCTTAACATGGTGAAACCTCAATTTTTAGTCATTCCCAACATACACGTCAAATATCAGCCCATTTAAAAAATTTCAATTTACAACTCAAAATTTGTCGGTTTCCAAGGGAACACCTATGGAATTGAGCCATTTTGACATGAAAATTTCAAATTTTAAAATCAATTAATATTCGACATGCATGTTGGAAATGGCTAAAAAGTCATGTTTCATCATTGTAACCCTTATAAATAATGGTCAAATGAATTTAAAAATAAATTTTACACGACTTGTTTTAGCTTGTTAAGAATTATTGTTCAACTTCATTTGGCTATTGTTTGAACGGCTTAACATGGTGAAACCTCAAGTTTTAGTCATTCCCAACATACACGTCAAACATCGGCCCATTTAAAAAATTTCAATTTACAACTCAAAATTTGTCGGTTTCCAAGGGAACACCTATGGAATTGAGCCATTTTGACATGAAAATTTCAAATTTTAAAATCAATTAATATTCGACATGCATGTTGGAAATGGCTAAAAAGTCATGTTTCATCATTGTAACCCTTATAAATAATGGTCAAATGAATATAAAAATAAATTTTACACGACTTGTTTTAGCTTGTTAAGAATTATTGTTCAACATCATTTGGCTATTGTTTGAACGGCTTAACATGGTGAAACCTCAAGTTTTAGTCATTCCCAACATACACGTCAAACATCGGCCCATTTAAAAAATTTCAATTTACAACTCAAAATTTGTCGGTTTCCAAGGGAACACCTATGGAGTTGAGCCATTTTGACATGAAAATTTCAAATTTTAAAATCAATTAATATTCGACATGCATGTTGGAAATGGCTAAAAAGTCATGTTTCATCATTGTAACCCTTATAAACAATGGTCAAATGAATTTAAAAATAAATTTTAAAAGACTTGTTTTAGCTTGTTAAGAATTATTGTTCAACTTCATTTGGCTATTGTTCAAACGGCTTAACATGGTGAAACCTCAAGTTTTAGTCATTCCCAACATACACGTCAAACATCGGCCCATTTAAAAAATTTCAATTTACAACTCAAAATTTGTCGGTTTCCAAGGGAACACCTATGGAGTTGAGCCATTTTGACATGAAAATTTCAAAATTTAAAATCAATTAATATTCGACATGCATGTTGGAAATGGCTAAAAAGTCATGTTTCATCATTGTAACCCATATAAATAATGGTCAAATGAATTTAAAAATAAATTTTACACGACTTGTTTTAGCTTGTTATTGTTCAACTTCATTTGGCTATTGTTTGAACGGCTTAACATGGTGAAACCTCAAGTTTTAGTCATTCCCAACATACACGTCAAACATCAGCCCATTTAAAAAATTTAAATTTACAACTCAAAATTTGTCGGTTTCCACGGAAACACCTATGGAATTAAGCAATTTTGACATGAAAATTTCAAATTCTAAAATCAATTAATATTCGACATGCATGTTGGAAAGGGCTAAAAAGTCATGTTTCATCATTGTAACCCTTATAAATAATGGTCAAATGAATATAAAAATAAAGTTTACACGACTTGTTTTAGCTTGTTAAGAATTATTGTTCAACTTCATTTGGCTATTGTTTGAACGGCTTAACATGGCGAAACCTCAAGTTTTAGTCATTCCCAACATACACGTCAAACATCAGCCCGTTTAAAATATTTCAATTTACAACTCAAAATTTGTCGGTTTCCAAGGGAACAACTATGGAGTTGAGCCATTTTGACATGAAAATTTCAAATTTTAAAATCAATTAATATTCGACATGCATGTTGGAAATGGCTAAAAAGTCATGTTTCATCATTGTAACCCTTATAAATAATGGTCAAATGAATTTAAAAATAAATTTTACACGACTTGTTTTAGCTTGTTAAGAATTATTGTTCAACTTCATTTGGCTATTGTTTGAACGGCTTAACATGGTGAAACCTCAAGTTTTAGTCATTCCCAACATACACGTCAAACATCGGCCCATTTAAAATATTTCAATTTACAACTCAAAATTTGTCGGTTTCCAAGGGAACACCTATGGAGTTGAGCCATTTTGACATGAAAATTTCAAATTTTAAAATCAATTAATATTCGACATGCATGTTGGAAATGGCTAAAAAGTCATGTTTCATCATTGTAACCCTTATAAACAATGGTCAAATGAATTTAAAAATAAATTTTAAAAGACTTGTTTTAGCTTGTTAAGAATTATTGTTCAACTTCATTTGGCTATTGTTCAAACGGCTTAACATGGTGAAACCTCAAGTTTTAGTCATTCCCAACATACACGTCAAACATCAGCCCATTTAAAATATTTCAATTTACAACTCAAAATTTGTCGGTTTCCAAGGGAACACCTATGGAGTTGAGCCATTTTGACATGAAAATTTCAAAATTTAAAATCAATTAATATTCGACATTCATGTTGGAAATGGCTAAAAAGTCATGTTTCATCATTTTAACCCATATAAATAATGGTCAAATGAATTTAAAAATAAATTTTACACGACTTGTTTTAGCTTGTTATTGTTCAACTTCATTTGGCTATTATTTGAACGGCCTAACATGGTGAAACCTCAAGTTTTAGTCATTCCCAACATACACGTCAAACATCAGCCCATTTAAAAAATTTAAATTTACAACTCAAAATTTGTCGGTTTCCACGGAAACACCTATGGAATTAAGCAATTTTGACATGAAAATTTCAAATTCTAAAATCAATTAATATTCGACATGCATGTTGGAAAGGGCTAAAAAGTCATGTTTCATCATTGTAACCCTTATAAATAATGGTCAAATGAATATAAAAATAAAGTTTACACGACTTGTTTTAGCTTGTTAAGAATTATTGTTCAACATCATTTGGCTATTGTTTGAACGGCTTAACATGGTGAAACCTCAAGTTTTAGTCATTCCCAACATACACGTCAAACATCAGCCCATTTAAAAAATTTCAATTTTCAACTCAAAATTTGTCGGTTTCCAAGGAAACATCTATGGAATTGAACCATTTTGACATGGAAATTTCAAATTTTCAAATCAATTAATATTCGACATGCATGTTGGAAATGGCTAAAAAGTCATGTTTCGGCAATGTAACCCTTATAAATAATGGTCAAATGAATTTAAAAATAAATTTTACACGACTTGTTTTAGCTTGTTAGAATAATTGTTCAAATTCATTTGGCTATTGTTTGAAAGGCTTCACATGGTGAAACCTTAAATTTTAGTCATAACCAACATACACGTCAAATATCAGCCCATTTAAAAAATTTCAATTTTCAACTCAAAATTGGTCGTTTTCCAAGGAAACACCTATGGAATTGAGCCGTTTTGACATGGAAATTTCAAATTTTCAAATCAATTAATATTCGACATGCATGTTGGAAATGGCTAAAAAGTCATGTTTCAGCAATGTAACCCTTATAAATAATGGTCAAATGAATTTAAAAATAAATTTTACACGACTTGTTTTAGCTTGTTAAGAATAATTGTTCAAATTCATTTGGCTATTGTTTGAACGGCTTAACATGGTGAAACCTTAATCTTTAGTCATACCCAACATACACGTCAAATATCAGCCCATTTAAAAAATTTCAATTTTCAACTAAAAAATTGTCGGTTTCTAAGGGAACACCTATGGAATTCAGCCGTTTTGACATGGAAATTTCAAATTTTCAAATCAATTAATATTCGACATGCATGTATGAAATGGCTAAAAATTCATATTTCAGCAATGTAACCCTTATAAATAATGGTCAAATGAATTTAACAATAAATTTTACACGACTTGTTTTAGCTTGTTAGAATAATTGTTCAAATTCATTTGGCTATTGTTTGAACCGCTTCACATGGTGAAACCTTAATTTTTTGTCATAACCAACATACACGTCAAATATCAGCCCATTTAAAAAATTTCAATTTTCAACTCAAACTTTGTCGGTTTCCAAGGAAACACCTATGGAATTGAACCATTTTGACATGGAAATTTCAAATTATCAAATCAATTAATATTCGACATGCATGTTGGAAATGGCTAAAAAGTCATGTTTCGGCAATGTAACCCTTATAAATAATGGTCAAATGAATATAAAAATAAAGTTTACACGACTTGTTTTAGCTTGTTAAGAATTATTGTTCAACATCATTTGGCTATTGTTTGAACGGCTTAACATGGTGAAACCTCAAGTTTTAGTCATTCCCAACATAAACGTCAAACATCAGCCCATTTAAAAAATTTCAATTTACAACTCAAAATTTGTCGGTTTCCAAGGGAACACCTATGGAGTTGAGCCATTTTGACATGAAAATTTCAAATTTTAAAATAAATTAATATTCGACATGCATGTTGGAAATGGCTAAAAAGTCATGTTTCATCATTGTAACCCTTATAAACAATGGTCAAATGAATTTAAAAATAAATTTTAAAAGACTTGTTTTAGCTTGTTAAGAATTATTGTTCAACTTCATTTGGCTATTGTTCAAACGGCTTAACATGGTGAAACCTCAAGTTTTAGTCATTCCCAACATACACGTCAAACATCGGCCCATTTAAAATATTTCAATTTACAACTCAAAATTTGTCGGTTTCCAAGGGAACACCTATGGAGTTGAGCCATTTTGACATGAAAATTTCAAAATTTAAAATCAATTAATATTCGACATGCATGTTGGAAATGGCTAAAAAGTCATGTTTCATCATTGTAACCCATATAAATAATGGTCAAATGAATTTAAAAATAAATTTTACACGACTTGTTTTAGCTTGTTATTGTTCAACTTCATTTGGCTATTGTTTGAACGGCTTAACATGGTGAAACCTCAAGTTTTAGTCATTCCCAACATACACGTCAAACATCAGCCCATTTAAAAAATTTAAATTTACAACTCAAAATTTGTCGGTTTCCACGGAAACACCTATGGAATTAAGCAATTTTGACATGAAAATTTCAAATTCTAAAATCAATTAATATTCGACATGCATGTTGGAAATGGCTAAAAAGTCATGTTTCATCATTGTAACCCTTATAAATAATGGTCAAATGAATATAAAAATAAAGTTTACACGACTTGTTTTAGCTTGTTAAGAATTATTGTTCAACATCATTTGGCTATTGTTTGAACGGCTTAACATGGTGAAACCTCAAGTTTTAGTCATTCCCAACATACACGTCAAACATCAGCCCATTTAAAAAATTTCAATTTTCAACTCAAAATTTGTCGGTTTCCAAGGAAACATCTATGGAATTGAACCATTTTGACATGGAAATTTCAAATTTTCAAATAAATTAATATTCGACATGCATGTTGGAAATGGCTAAAAAGTCATGTTTCAGCAATGTAACCCTTATAAATAATGGTCAAATGAATTTAAAAATAAATTTTACACGACTTGTTTTAGCTTGTTAGAATAATTGTTCAAATTCATTTGGCTATTGTTTGAAAGGCTTCACATGGTGAAACCTTAAATTTTAGTCATAACCAACATACACGTCAAATATCAGCCCATTTAAAAAATTTCAATTTTCAACTCAAAATTGGTCGTTTTCCAAGGAAACACCTATGGAATTGAGCCGTTTTGACATGGAAATTTCAAATTTTCAAATCAATTAATATTCGACATGCATGTTGGAAATGGCTAAAAAGTCATGTTTCAGCAATGTAACCCTTATAAATAATGGTCAAATGAATTTAAAAATAAATTTTACACGACTTGTTTTAGCTTGTTAAGAATAATTGTTCAAATTCATTTGGCTATTGTTTGAACGGCTTAACATGGTGAAACCTTAATCTTTAGTCATACCCAACATACACGTCAAATATCGGCCCATTTAAAAAATTTCAATTTTCAACTAAAAATTTGTCGGTTTCTAAGGGAACACCTATGGAATTGAGCCGTTTTGACATGGAAATTTCAAATTTTCAAATCAATTAATATTCGACATGCATGTATGAAATGGCTAAAAATTCATATTTCAGCAATGTAACCCTTATAAATAATGGTCAAATGAATTTAAAAATAAATTTTACACGACTTGTTTTAGATTGTTAAGAATTATTGTTCAATTCATTTGGCTATTGTTTGAACGGCGTAACATGGTGAAACCGTAATTTTAGTTATAACCGACATACAAGTCAAATATCAGCCCATTTAAAAAATTTCAATTTTCAACTCAAAATTTGTCGGTTTCCAAGGAAACACCTATGGAATTGAACCATTTGGACATGGAAATTTCAAATTTTCAAATCAATTAATATTCGACATGCATGTTGGAAATGGCTAAAAAGTCATGTTTCGGCAATGTAACCCTTATAAATAATGGTCAAATGAATTTAAAAATAAATTTTACACGACTTGTTTTAGCTTGTTAGAATAATTGTTCAAATTCATTTGGCTATTGTTTGAACGGCTTCACATGGTGAAACCTTAAATTTTAGTCATAACCAACATACACGTCAAATATCAGCCCATTTAAAAAATTTCAATTTTCAACTCAAAATTTGTCGGTTTCCAAGGAAACACCTATGGAATTGAACCATTTGGACATGGAAATTTCAAATTTTCAAATCAATTAATATTCGACATGCATGTTGGAAATGGCTAAAAAGTCATGTTTCAGCAATGTAACCCTTATAAATAATGGTCAAATGAATTTAAAAATAAATTTTACACGACTTGTTTTAGCTTGTTAGAATAATTGTTCAAATTCATTTGGCTATTGTTTGAACGGCTTCACATGGGGAAACCTTAAATTTTAGTCATAACCAACATACACGTCAAATATCAGCCCATTTAAAAAATTTCAATTTTCAACTCAAAATTTGTCGTTTTCCAAGGAAACACCTATGGAATTGAGCCGTTTTGACATGGAAATTTCAAATTTTCAAATCAATTAATATTCGACATGCATGTTGGAAATGGCTAAAAAGTCATGTTTCAGCAATGTAACCCTTATAAATAATGGTCAAATGAATTTAAAAATAAATTTTACACGACTTGTTTTAGCTTGTTAAGAATAATTGTTCAAATTCATTTGGCTATTGTTTGAACGGCTTAACATGGTGAAACCTTAATCTTTAGTCATACCCAACATACACGTCAAATATCAGCCCATTTAAAAAATTTCAATTTTCAACTAAAAATTTGTCGATTTCTAAGGGAACACCTATGGAATTCAGCCGTTTTTTGACATGGAAATTTCAAATTTTCAAATCAATTAATATTCGACATGCATGTATGAAATGGCTAAAAATTCATATTTCAGCAATGTAACCCTTATAAATAATGGTCAAATGAATTTAAAAATAAATTTTACACGACTTGTTTTAGCTTGTTAGAATAATTGTTCAAATTCATTTGGCTATTGTTTGAACGGCTTCACATGGTGAAACCTTAATTTTTTGTCATAACCAACATACACGTCAAATATCAGCCCATTTAAAAAATTTCAATTTTCAACTCAAAATTTGTCGGTTTCCAAGGAAACACCTATGGAATTGAACCATTTTGACATGGAAATTTCAAATTTTCAAATCAATTAATATTCGACATGCATGTTGGAAATGGCTAAAAAGTCATGTTTCAGCAATGTAACCCTTATAAATAATGGTCAAATGAATTTAAAAATAAATTTTACACGACTTGTTTTAGCTTGTTAGAATAATTGTTCAAATTCATTTGGCTATTGTTTGAACGGCTTCACATGGTGAAACCTTAAATTTTAGTCATAACCAACATACACGTCAAATATCAGCCCATTTAAAAAATTTCAATTTTCAACTCAAAATTTGTCGGTTTCCAAGGAAACACCTATGGAATTGAACCATTTGGACATGGAAATTTCAAATTTTCAAATCAATTAATATTCGACATGCATGTTGGAAATGGCTAAAAAGTCATGTTTCAGCAATGTAACCCTTATAAATAATGGTCAAATGAATTTAAAAATAAATTTTACACGACTTGTTTTAGCTTGTTAGAATAATTGTTCAAATTCATTTGGCTATTGTTTGAACGGCTTCACATGGTGAAACCTTAAATTTTAGTCATAACCAACATACACGTCAAATATCAGCCCATTTAAAAAATTTCAATTTTCAACTCAAAATTTGTCGGTTTTCCAAGGAAACACCTATGGAATTGAGCCGTTTTGACATGGAAATTTCAAATTTTCAAATCAATTAATATTCGACATGCATGTTGGAAATGGCTAAAAAGTCATGTTTCAGCAATGTAACCCTTATAAATAATGGTCAAATGAATTTAAAAATAAATTTTACACGACTTGTTTTAGCTTGTTAAGAATAATTGTTCAAATTCATTTGGCTATTGTTTGAACGGCTTAACATGGTGAAACCTTAATTTTTAGTCATAACCAACATACACGTCAAATATCAGCCCATTTAAAAAATTTCAATTTTCAACTAAAAATTTGTCGATTTCTAAGGGAACACCTATGGAATTCAGCCGTTTTGACATGGAAATTTCAAATTTTCAAATCAATTAATATTCGACATGCATGTATGAAATGGCTAAAAATTCATATTTCAGCAATGTAACCCTTATAAATAATGGTCAAATGAATTTAACAATAAATTTTACACGACTTGTTTTAGCTTGTTAGAATAATTGTTCAAATTCATTTGGCTATTGTTTGAACGGCTTCACATGGTGAAACCTTAATTTTTAGTCATAACCAACATACACGTCAAATATCAGCCCATTTAAAAAATTTCAATTTTCAACTCAAAATTTGTCGGTTTCCAAGGAAACACCTATGGAATTGAACCATTTTGACATGGAAATTTCAAATTTTCAAATCAATTAATATTCGACATGCATGTTGGAAATGGCTAAAAAGTCATGTTTCGGCAATGTAACCCTTATAAATAATGGTCAAATGAATTTAAAAATAAATTTTACACGACTTGTTTTAGCTTGTTAGAATAATTGTTCAAATTCATTTGGCTATTGTTTGAACGGCTTAACATGGTGAAACCTTAAATTTTAGTCATAACCAACATACACGTCAAATATCAGCCCATTTAAAAAATTTCAATTTTCAACTCAAAATTTGTCGTTTTTCCAAGGAAACACCTATGGAATTGAACCGTTTTGACATGGAAATTTCAAATTTTCAAATCAATTAATATTCGACATGCATGTTGGAAATGGCTAAAAAGTCATGTTTCGGCAATGTAACCCTTATAAATAATGGTCAAATGAATTTAAAAATAAATTTTACACGACTTGTTTTAGCTTGTTAAGAATAATTGTTCAAATTCATTTGGCTATTGTTTGAACGGCTTAACATGGTGAAACCTTAATCTTTAGTCATAACCAACATACACGTCAAATATCAGCCCATTTAAAAAATTTCAATTTTCAACTAAAAATTTGTCGGTTTCTAAGGGAACACCTATGGAATTGAGCCGTTTTGACATGGAAATTTCAAATTTTCAAATCAATTAATATTCGACATGCATGTATGAAATGGCTAAAAATTCATATTTCGGCAATGTAACCCTTATAAATAATGGTCAAATGAATTTAAAAATAAATTTTACACGACTTGTTTTAGCTTGTTAGAATAATTGTTCAAATTCATTTGGCTATTGTTTGAACGGCTTCACATGGTGAAACCTTAATTTTTAGTCATAACCAACATACACGTCAAATATCAGCCCATTTAAAAAATTTCAATTTTCAACTCAAAATTTGTCGGTTTCCAAGGAAACACCTATGGAATTGAACCATTTTGACATGGAAATTTCAAATTTTCAAATCAATTAATATTCGACATGCATGTTGGAAATGGCTAAAAAGTCATGTTTCTGCAATGTAACCCTTATAAATAATGGTCAAATGAATTTAAAAATAAATTTTACACGACTTGTTTTAGCTTGTTAGAATAATTGTTCAAATTCATTTGGCTATTGTTTGAACGGCTTCACATGGTGAAACCTTAAATTTTAGTCATAACCAACATACACGTCAAATATCAACCCATTTAAAAAATTTCAATTTTCAACTCAAAATTTGTCGGTTTCCAAGGAAACACCTATGGAATTGAACCATTTTGACATGGAAATTTCAAATTTTCAAATCAATTAATATTCGACATGCATGTTGGAAATGGCTAAAAAGTCATGTTTCGGCAATGTAACCCTTATAAATAATGGTCAAATGAATTTAAAAATAAATTTTACACGACTTGTTTTAGCTTGTTAGAATAATTGTTCAAATTCATTTGGCTATTGTTTGAACGGCTTCACATGGTGAAACCTTAAATTTTAGTCATAACCAACATACACGTCAAATATCGGCCCATTTAAAAAATTTCAATTTTCAACTCAAAATTTGTCGTTTTCCAAGGAAACACCTATGGAATTGAGCCGTTTTGACATGGAAATTTCAAATTTTCAAATCAATTAATATTCGACATGCATGTTGGAAATGGCTAAAAAGTCATGTTTCGGCAATGTAACCCTTATAAATAATGGTCAAATGAATTTAAAAATAAATTTTACACGACTTGTTTTAGCTTGTTAAGAATAATTGTTCAAATTCATTTGGCTATTGTTTGAACGGCTTAACATGGTGAAACCTTAATTTTTAGTCATAACCAACATACACGTCAAATATCGGCCCATTTAAAAAATTTCAATTTTCAACTCAAAATTTGTCGGTTTCTAAGGGAACACCTATGGAATTGAGCCGTTTTGACATGGAAATTTCAAATTTTCAAATCAATTAATATTCGACATGCATGTTGGAAATGGCTAAAAAGTCATATTTCGGCAATGTAACCCTTATAAATAATGGTCAAATGAATTTAAAAATAAATTTTACACGACTTGTTTTAGCTTGTTAGAATAATTGTTCAAATTCATTTGGCTATTGTTTGAACGGCTTAACATGGTGAAACCTTAATTTTTAGTCATAACCAACATACACGTCAAATATCGGCCCATTTAAAAAATTTCAATTTTCAACTCAAAATTTGTCGGTTTCCAAGGAAACACCTATGGAATTGAACCATTTTGACATGGAAATTTCAAATTTTCAAATCAATTAATATTCGACATGCATGTTGGAAATGGCTAAAAAGTCATGTTTCGGCAATGTAACCCTTATAAATAATGGTCAAATGAATTTAAAAATAAATTTTACACGACTTGTTTTAGCTTGTTAAGAATAATTGTTCAAATTCATTTGGCTATTGTTTGAACGGCTTAACATGGTGAAACCTTAATTTTTAGTCATAACCAACATACACGTCAAATATCGGCCCATTTAAAAAATTTCAATTTTCAACTCAAAATTTGTCGGTTTCCAAGGGAACACCTATGGAATTGAGCCGTTTTGACATGGAAATTTCAAATTTTCAAATCAATTAATATTCGACATGCATGTTGGAAATGGCTAAAAAGTCATATTTCGGCAATGTAACCCTTATAAATAATGGTCAAATGAATTTAAAAATAAATTTTACACGACTTGTTTTAGCTTGTTAGAATAATTGTTCAAATTCATTTGGCTATTGTTTGAACGGCTTCACATGGTGAAACCTTAATTTTTAGTCATAACCAACATACACGTCAAATATCGGCCCATTTAAAAAATTTCAATTTTCAACTCAAAATTTGTCGGTTTCCAAGGGAACACCTATGGAATTGAGCCGTTTTGACATGGAAATTTCAAATTTTCAAATCAATTAATATTCGACATGCATGGTGGAAATGGCTAAAAAGTCATGTTTCAGCAATGTAACCCTTATAAATAATGGTCAAATGAATTTAAAAATAAATTTTACACGACTTGTTTTAGCTTGTTAAGAATTATTGTTCAATTCATTTGGCTATTGTTTGAACGGCGTAACATGGTGAAACCGTAATTTTAGTTATAACCGACATACAAGTCAAATATCAGCCCATTTAAAAAATTTCAATTTTCAACTCAAAATTTGTCGGTTTCCAAGGAAACACCTATGGAATTGAACCATTTTGACATGGAAATTTCAAATTTTCAAATCAATTAATATTCGACATGCATGTTGGAAATGGCTAAAAAGTCATGTTTCGGCAATGTAACCCTTATAAATAATGGTCAAATGAATTTAAAAATAAATTTTACACGACTTGTTTTAGCTTGTTAAGAATAATTGTTCAAATTCATTTGGCTATTGTTTGAACGGCTTCACATGGTGAAACCTTAATTTTTAGTCATAACCAACATACACGTCAAATATCAGCCCATTTAAAAAATTTCAATTTTCAACTCAAAATTTGTCGGTTTCCAAGGGAACACCTATGGAATTGAGCCGTTTTGACATGGAAATTTCAAATTTTCAAATCAATTAATATTCGACATGCATGTTGGAAATGGCTAAAAAGTCATGTTTCGGCAATGTAACCCTTATAAATAATGGTCAAATGAATTTAAAAATAAATTTTACACGACTTGTTTTAGCTTGTTAGAATAATTGTTCAAATTCATTTGGCTATTGTTTGAACGGCTTAACATGGTGAAACCTTAATTTTTAGTCATAACCAACATACACGTCAAATATCGGCCCATTTAAAAAATTTCAATTTTCAACTCAAAATTTGTCGGTTTCCAAGGGAACACCTATGGAATTGAGCCGTTTTGACATGGAAATTTCAAATTTTCAAATCAATTAATATTCGACATGCATGGTGGAAATGGCTAAAAAGTCATGTTTCGGCAATGTAACCCTTATAAATAATGGTCAAATGAATTTAAAAATAAATTTTACACGACTTGTTTTAGCTTGTTAAGAATAATTGTTCAAATTCATTTGGCTATTGTTTGAACGGCTTAACATGGTGAAACCTTAATTTTTAGTCATAACCAACATACACGTCAAATATCGGCCCATTTAAAAAATTTCAATTTTCAACTCAAAAATTGTCGGTTTCTAAGGGAACACCTATGGAATTGAGCCGTTTTGACATGGAAATTTCAAATTTTCAAATCAATTAATATTCGACATGCATGTTGGAAATGGCTAAAAAGTCATATTTCGGCAATGTAACCCTTATAAATAATGGTCAAATGAATTTAAAAATAAATTTTACACGACTTGTTTTAGCTTGTTAGAATAATTGTTCAAATTCATTTGGCTATTGTTTGAACGGCTTAACATGGTGAAACCTTAATTTTTAGTCATAACCAACATACACGTCAAATATCGGCCCATTTAAAAAATTTCAATTTTCAACTCAAAATTTGTCGGTTTCCAAGGAAACACCTATGGAATTGAGCCGTTTTGACATGGAAATTTCAAATTTTCAAATCAATTAATATTCGACATGCATGTTGGAAATGGCTAAAAAGTCATGTTTCGGCAATGTAACCCTTATAAATAATGGTCAAATGAATTTAAAAATAAATTTTACACGACTTGTTTTAGCTTGTTAAGAATAATTGTTCAAATTCATTTGGCTATTGTTTGAACGGCTTAACATGGTGAAACCTTAATTTTTAGTTATAACCAACATACACGTCAAATATCGGCCCATTTAAAAATTTTCAATTTTCAACTCAAAATTTGTCGGTTTCCAAGGAAACACCTATGGAATTGAACCATTTTGACATGGAAATTTCAAATTTTCAAATCAATTAATATTCGACATGCATGTTGGAAATGGCTAAAAAGTCATGTTTCGGCAATGTAACCCTTATAAATAATGGTCAAATGAATTTAAAAATAAATTTTACACGACTTGTTTTAGCTTGTTAAGAATAATTGTTCAAATTCATTTGGCTATTGTTTGAACGGCTTCACATGGTGAAACCTTAATTTTTAGTCATAACCAACATACACGTCAAATATCGGCCCATTTAAAAAATTTCAATTTTCAACTCAAAATTTGTCGGTTTCCAAGGGAACACCTATGGAATTGAGCCGTTTTGACATGGAAATTTCAAATTTTCAAATCAATTAATATTCGACATGCATGTTGGAAATGGCTAAAAAGTCATGTTTCGGCAATGTAACCCTTATAAATAATGGTCAAATGAATTTAAAAATAAATTTTACACGACTTGTTTTAGCTTGTTAAGAATAATTGTTCAAATTCATTTGGCTATTGTTTGAACGGCTTAACATGGTGAAACCTTAATTTTTAGTCATAACCAACATACACGTCAAATATCGGCCCATTTAAAAAATTTCAATTTTCAACTCAAAATTTGTCGGTTTCCAAGGGAACACCTATGGAATTGAGCCGTTTTGACATGGAAATTTCAAATTTTCAAATCAATTAATATTCGACATGCATGTTGGAAATGGCTAAAAAGTCATGTTTCGGCAATGTAACCCTTATAAATAATGGTCAAATGAATTTAAAAATAAATTTTACACGACTTGTTTTAGCTTGTTAAGAATAATTGTTCAAATTCATTTGGCTATTGTTTGAACGGCTTAACATGGTGAAACCTTAATTTTTAGTCATAACCAACATACAAGTCAAATATCGGCCCATTTAAAAAATTTCAATTTTCAACTCAAAATTTGTCGGTTTCCAAGGGAACACCTATGGAATTGAACCATTTTGACATGGAAATTTCAAATTTTCAAATCAATTAATATTCGACATGCATGTTGGAAATGGCTAAAAAGTCATGTTTCAGCAATGTAACCCTTATAAATAATGGTCAAATGAATTTAAAAATAAATTTTACACGACTTGTTTTAGCTTGTTAGAATAATTGTTCAAATTCATTTGGCTATTGTTTGAACGGCTTCACATGGTGAAACCTTAATTTTTAGTCATAACCAACATACACGTCAAATATCGGCCCATTTAAAAAATTTCAATTTTCAACTCAAAATTTGTCGGTTTCCAAGGAAACACCTATGGAATTGAGCCGTTTTGACATGGAAATTTCAAATTTTCAAATCAATTAATATTCGACATGCATGTTGGAAATGGCTAAAAAGTCATGTTTCAGCAATGTAACCCTTATAAATAATGGTCAAATGAATTTAAAAATAAATTTTACACGACTTGTTTTAGCTTGTTAAGAATAATTGTTCAAATTCATTTGGCTATTGTTTGAACGGCTTAACATGGTGAAACCTTAATTTTTAGTCATAACCAACATACACGTCAAATATCGGCCCATTTAAAAAATTTCAATTTTCAACTCAAAAATTGTCGGTTTCTAAGGGAACACCTATGGAATTGAGCCGTTTTGACATGGAAATTTCAAATTTTCAAATCAATTAATATTCGACATGCATGTTGAAATGGCTAAAAAGTCATATTTCGGCAATGTAACCCTTATAAATAATGGTCAAATGAATTTAAAAATAAATTTTACACGACTTGTTTTAGCTTGTTAGAATAATTGTTCAAATTCATTTGGCTATTGTTTGAACGGCTTAACATGGTGAAACCTTAAATTTTAGTCATAACCAACATACACGTCAAATATCGGCCCATTTAAAAAATTTCAATTTTCAACTCAAAATTTGTCGGTTTCCAAGGAACACCTATGGAATTGAGCCGTTTTGACATGGAAATTTCAAATTTTCAAATCAATTAATATTCGACATGCATGTTGGAAATGGCTAAAAAGTCATGTTTCGGCAATGTAACCCTTATAAATAATGGTCAAATGAATTTAAAAATAAATTTTACACGACTTGTTTTAGCTTGTTAAGAATAATTGTTCAAATTCATTTGGCTATTGTTTGAACGGCTTAACATGGTGAAACCTTAATTTTTAGTCATAACCAACATACACGTCAAATATCGGCCCATTTAAAAAATTTCAATTTTCAACTCAAAAATTGTCGGTTTCTAAGGGAACACCTATGGAATTGAGCCGTTTTGACATGGAAATTTCAAATTTTCAAATCAATTAATATTCGACATGCATGTTTGAAATGGCTAAAAAGTCATATTTCAGCAATGTAACCCTTATAAATAATGGTCAAATGAATTTAAAAATAAATTTTACACGACTTGTTTTAGCTTGTTAGAATAATTGTTCAAATTCATTTGGCTATTGTTTGAACGGCTTCACATGGTGAAACCTTAATTTTTAGTCATAACCAACATACACGTCAAATATCGGCCCATTTAAAAAATTTCAATTTTCAACTCAAAATTTGTCGGTTTCCAAGGGAACACCTATGGAATTGAGCCGTTTTGACATGGAAATTTCAAATTTTCAAATCAATTAATATTCGACATGCATGGTGGAAATGGCTAAAAAGTCATGTTTCGGCAATGTAACCCTTATAAATAATGGTCAAATGAATTTAAAAATAAATTTTACACGACTTGTTTTAGCTTGTTAAGAATAATTGTTCAAATTCATTTGGCTATTGTTTGAACGGCTTAACATGGTGAAACCTTAATTTTTAGTCATAACCAACATACACGTCAAATATCGGCCCATTTAAAAAATTTCAATTTTCAACTCAAAATTTGTCGGTTTCCAAGGGAACACCTATGGAATTGAGCCGTTTTGACATGGAAATTTCAAATTTTCAAATCAATTAATATTCGACATGCATGTTGGAAATGGCTAAAAAGTCATGTTTCGGCAATGTAACCCTTATAAATAATGGTCAAATGAATTTAAAAATAAATTTTACACGACTTGTTTTAGCTTGTTAAGAATAATTGTTCAAATTCATTTGGCTATTGTTTGAACGGCTTAACATGGTGAAACCTTAATTTTTAGTCATAACCAACATACACGTCAAATATCGGCCCATTTAAAAAATTTCAATTTTCAACTCAAAAATTGTCGGTTTCTAAGGGAACACCTATGGAATTGAGCCGTTTTGACATGGAAATTTCAAATTTTCAAATCAATTAATATTCGACATGCATGTTGGAAATGGCTAAAAAGTCATATTTCGGCAATGTAACCCTTATAAATAATGGTCAAATGAATTTAAAAATAAATTTTACACGACTTGTTTTAGCTTGTTAGAATAATTGTTCAAATTCATTTGGCTATTGTTTGAACGGCTTCACATGGTGAAACCTTAATTTTTAGTCATAACCAACATACACGTCAAATATCGGCCCATTTAAAAAATTTCAATTTTCAACTCAAAATTTGTCGGTTTCCAAGGGAACACCTATGGAATTGAGCCGTTTTGACATGGAAATTTCAAATTTTCAAATCAATTAATATTCGACATGCATGGTGGAAATGGCTAAAAAGTCATGTTTCAGCAATGTAACCCTTATAAATAATGGTCAAATGAATTTAAAAATAAATTTTACACGACTTGTTTTAGCTTGTTAAGAATAATTGTTCAAATTCATTTGGCTATTGTTTGAACGGCTTAACATGGTGAAACCTTAATTTTTAGTTATAACCAACATACAAGTCAAATATCGGCCCATTTAAAAAATTTCAATTTTCAACTCAAAATTTGTCGGTTTCCAAGGAAACACCTATGGAATTGAACCATTTTGACATGGAAATTTCAAATTTTCAAATCAATTAATATTCGACATGCATGTTGGAAATGGCTAAAAAGTCATGTTTCGGCAATGTAACCCTTATAAATAATGGTCAAATGAATTTAAAAATAAATTTTACACGACTTGTTTTAGCTTGTTAGAATAATTGTTCAAATTCATTTGGCTATTGTTTGAACGGCTTAACATGGTGAAACCTTAATTTTTAGTCATAACCAACATACACGTCAAATATCGGCCCATTTAAAAAATTTCAATTTTCAACTCAAAAATTGTCGGTTTCTAAGGGAACACCTATGGAATTGAGCCGTTTTGACATGGAAATTTCAAATTTTCAAATCAATTAATATTCGACATGCATGTTGGAAATGGCTAAAAAGTCATATTTCAGCAATGTAACCCTTATAAATAATGGTCAAATGAATTTAAAAATAAATTTTACACGACTTGTTTTAGCTTGTTAGAATAATTGTTCAAATTCATTTGGCTATTGTTTGAACGGCTTAACATGGTGAAACCTTAATTTTTAGTCATAACCAACATACACGTCAAATATCGGCCCATTTAAAAAATTTCAATTTTCAACTCAAAATTTGTCGGTTTCCAAGGGAACACCTATGGAATTGAGCCGTTTTGACATGGAAATTTCAAATTTTCAAATCAATTAATATTCGACATGCATGGTGGAAATGGCTAAAAAGTCATGTTTCGGCAATGTAACCCTTATAAATAATGGTCAAATGAATTTAAAAATAAATTTTACACGACTTGTTTTAGCTTGTTAAGAATAATTGTTCAAATTCATTTGGCTATTGTTTGAACGGCTTAACATGGTGAAACCTTAATTTTTAGTCATAACCAACATACAAGTCAAATATCGGCCCATTTAAAAAATTTCAATTTTCAACTCAAAATTTGTCGGTTTCCAAGGAAACACCTATGGAATTGAGCCGTTTTGACATGGAAATTTCAAATTTTCAAATCAATTAATATTCGACATGCATGTTGGAAATGGCTAAAAAGTCATGTTTCGGCAATGTAACCCTTATAAATAATGGTCAAATGAATTTAAAAATAAATTTTACACGACTTGTTTTAGCTTGTTAAGAATAATTGTTCAAATTCATTTGGCTATTGTTTGAACGGCTTAACATGGTGAAACCTTAATTTTTAGTCATAACCAACATACACGTCAAATATCGGCCCATTTAAAAAATTTCAATTTTCAACTCAAAAATTGTCGGTTTCTAAGGGAACACCTATGGAATTGAGCCGTTTTGACATGGAAATTTCAAATTTTCAAATCAATTAATATTCGACATGCATGTTGGAAATGGCTAAAAAGTCATATTTCGGCAATGTAACCCTTATAAATAATGGTCAAATGAATTTAAAAATAAATTTTACACGACTTGTTTTAGCTTGTTAGAATAATTGTTCAAATTCATTTGGCTATTGTTTGAACGGCTTAACATGGTGAAACCTTAATTTTTAGTCATAACCAACATACACGTCAAATATCGGCCCATTTAAAAAATTTCAATTTTCAACTCAAAATTTGTCGGTTTCCAAGGGAACACCTATGGAATTGAGCCGTTTTGACATGGAAATTTCAAATTTTCAAATCAATTAATATTCGACATGCATGGTGGAAATGGCTAAAAAGTCATGTTTCGGCAATGTAACCCTTATAAATAATGGTCAAATGAATTTAAAAATAAATTTTACACGACTTGTTTTAGCTTGTTAAGAATAATTGTTCAAATTCATTTGGCTATTGTTTGAACGGCTTAACATGGTGAAACCTTAATTTTAGTCATAACCAACATACAAGTCAAATATCGGCCCATTTAAAAAATTTCAATTTTCAACTCAAAATTTGTCGGTTTCCAAGGAAACACCTATGGAATTGAGCCGTTTTGACATGGAAATTTCAAATTTTCAAATCAATTAATATTCGACATGCATGTTGGAAATGGCTAAAAAGTCATGTTTCGGCAATGTAACCCTTATAAATAATGGTCAAATGAATTTAAAAATAAATTTTACACGACTTGTTTTAGCTTGTTAGAATAATTGTTCAAATTCATTTGGCTATTGTTTGAACGGCTTAACATGGTGAAACCTTAATTTTTAGTCATAACCAACATACACGTCAAATATCGGCCCATTTAAAAAATTTCAATTTTCAACTCAAAATTTGTCGGTTTCTAAGGGAACACCTATGGAATTGAGCCGTTTTGACATGGAAATTTCAAATTTTCAAATCAATTAATATTCGACATGCATGGTGGAAATGGCTAAAAAGTCATATTTCGGCAATGTAACCCTTATAAATAATGGTCAAATGAATTTAAAAATAAATTTTACACGACTTGTTTTAGCTTGTTAGAATAATTGTTCAAATTCATTTGGCTATTGTTTGAACGGCTTAACATGGTGAAACCTTAATTTTTAGTCATAACCAACATACAAGTCAAATATCGGCCCATTTAAAAAATTTCAATTTTCAACTCAAAATTTGTCGGTTTCCAAGGGAACACCTATGGAATTGAGCCGTTTTGACATGGAAATTTCAAATTTTCAAATCAATTAATATTCGACATGCATGTTGGAAATGGCTAAAAAGTCATGTTTCGGCAATGTAACCCTTATAAATAATGGTCAAATGAATTTAAAAATAAATTTTACACGACTTGTTTTAGCTTGTTAAGAATAATTGTTCAAATTCATTTGGCTATTGTTTGAACGGCTTAACATGGTGAAACCTTAATTTTTAGTCATAACCAACATACACGTCAAATATCGGCCCATTTAAAAAATTTCAATTTTCAACTCAAAAATTGTCGGTTTCTAAGGGAACACCTATGGAATTGAGCCGTTTTGACATGGAAATTTCAAATTTTCAAATCAATTAATATTCGACATGCATGTTGGAAATGGCTAAAAAGTCATATTTCGGCAATGTAACCCTTATAAATAATGGTCAAATGAATTTAAAAATAAATTTTACACGACTTGTTTTAGCTTGTTAGAATAATTGTTCAAATTCATTTGGCTATTGTTTGAACGGCTTAACATGGTGAAACCTTAATTTTTAGTCATAACCAACATACACGTCAAATATCGGCCCATTTAAAAAATTTCAATTTTCAACTCAAAAATTGTCGGTTTCTAAGGGAACACCTATGGAATTGAGCCGTTTTGACATGGAAATTTCAAATTTTCAAATCAATTAATATTCGACATGCATGTTGGAAATGGCTAAAAAGTCATATTTCGGCAATGTAACCCTTATAAATAATGGTCAAATGAATTTAAAAATAAATTTTACACGACTTGTTTTAGCTTGTTAGAATAATTGTTCAAATTCATTTGGCTATTGTTTGAACGGCTTAACATGGTGAAACCTTAATTTTTAGTCATAACCAACATACACGTCAAATATCGGCCCATTTAAAAAATTTCAATTTTCAACTCAAAAATTGTCGGTTTCTAAGGGAACACCTATGGAATTGAGCCGTTTTGACATGGAAATTTCAAATTTTCAAATCAATTAATATTCGACATGCATGTTGGAAATGGCTAAAAAGTCATATTTCGGCAATGTAACCCTTATAAATAATGGTCAAATGAATTTAAAAATAAATTTTACACGACTTGTTTTAGCTTGTTAGAATAATTGTTCAAATTCATTTGGCTATTGTTTGAACGGCTTCACATGGTGAAACCTTAATTTTTAGTCATAACCAACATACACGTCAAATATCGGCCCATTTAAAAAATTTCAATTTTCAACTCAAAATTTGTCGGTTTCCAAGGGAACACCTATGGAATTGAGCCGTTTTGACATGGAAATTTCAAATTTTCAAATCAATTAATATTCGACATGCATGGTGGAAATGGCTAAAAAGTCATGTTTCGGCAATGTAACCCTTATAAATAATGGTCAAATGAATTTAAAAATAAATTTTACACGACTTGTTTTAGCTTGTTAAGAATAATTGTTCAAATTCATTTGGCTATTGTTTGAACGGCTTAACATGGTGAAACCTTAATTTTTAGTCATAACCAACATACACGTCAAATATCGGCCCATTTAAAAAATTTCAATTTTCAACTCAAAATTTGTCGGTTTCCAAGGAAACACCTATGGAATTGAACCATTTTGACATGGAAATTTCAAATTTTCAAATCAATTAATATTCGACATGCATGTTGGAAATGGCTAAAAAGTCATGTTTCGGCAATGTAACCCTTATAAATAATGGTCAAATGAATTTAAAAATAAATTTTACACGACTTGTTTTAGCTTGTTAGAATAATTGTTCAAATTCATTTGGCTATTGTTTGAACGGCTTCACATGGTGAAACCTTAATTTTTAGTCATAACCAACATACACGTCAAATATCGGCCCATTTAAAAAATTTCAATTTTCAACTCAAAATTTGTCGGTTTCTAAGGGAACACCTATGGAATTGAGCCGTTTTGACATGGAAATTTCAAATTTTCAAATCAATTAATATTCGACATGCATGGTGGAAATGGCTAAAAAGTCATGTTTCGGCAATGTAACCCTTATAAATAATGGTCAAATGAATTTAAAAATAAATTTTACACGACTTGTTTTAGCTTGTTAAGAATAATTGTTCAAATTCATTTGGCTATTGTTTGAACGGCTTAACATGGTGAAACCTTAATTTTTAGTCATAACCAACATACACGTCAAATATCGGCCCATTTAAAAAATTTCAATTTTCAACTCAAAATTTGTCGGTTTCCAAGGGAACACCTATGGAATTGAGCCGTTTTGACATGGAAATTTCAAATTTTCAAATCAATTAATATTCGACATGCATGTTGGAAATGGCTAAAAAGTCATATTTCAGCAATGTAACCCTTATAAATAATGGTCAAATGAATTTAAAAATAAATTTTACACGACTTGTTTTAGCTTGTTAGAATAATTGTTCAAATTCATTTGGCTATTGTTTGAACGGCTTAACATGGTGAAACCTTAATTTTTAGTCATAACCAACATACACGTCAAATATCGGCCCATTTAAAAAATTTCAATTTTCAACTCAAAATTTGTCGGTTTCTAAGGGAACACCTATGGAATTGAGCCGTTTTGACATGGAAATTTCAAATTTTCAAATCAATTAATATTCGACATGCATGTTGGAAATGGCTAAAAAGTCATATTTCGGCAATGTAACCCTTATAAATAATGGTCAAATGAATTTAAAAATAAATTTTACACGACTTGTTTTAGCTTGTTAGAATAATTGTTCAAATTCATTTGGCTATTGTTTGAACGGCTTAACATGGTGAAACCTTAATTTTTAGTCATAACCAACATACACGTCAAATATCGGCCCATTTAAAAAATTTCAATTTTCAACTCAAAATTTGTCGGTTTCCAAGGGAACACCTATGGAATTGAGCCGTTTTGACATGGAAATTTCAAATTTTCAAATCAATTAATATTCGACATGCATGGTGGAAATGGCTAAAAAGTCATGTTTCGGCAATGTAACCCTTATAAATAATGGTCAAATGAATTTAAAAATAAATTTTACACGACTTGTTTTAGCTTGTTAAGAATAATTGTTCAAATTCATTTGGCTATTGTTTGAACGGCTTAACATGGTGAAACCTTAATTTTTAGTCATAACCAACATACACGTCAAATATCGGCCCATTTAAAAAATTTCAATTTTCAACTCAAAATTTGTCGGTTTCTAAGGGAACACCTATGGAATTGAGCCGTTTTGACATGGAAATTTCAAATTTTCAAATCAATTAATATTCGACATGCATGTTGGAAATGGCTAAAAAGTCATATTTCGGCAATGTAACCCTTATAAATAATGGTCAAATGAATTTAAAAATAAATTTTACACGACTTGTTTTAGCTTGTTAGAATAATTGTTCAAATTCATTTGGCTATTGTTTGAACGGCTTAACATGGTGAAACCTTAATTTTTAGTCATAACCAACATACACGTCAAATATCGGCCCATTTAAAAAATTTCAATTTTCAACTCAAAATTTGTCGGTTTCTAAGGGAACACCTATGGAATTGAGCCGTTTTGACATGGAAATTTCAAATTTTCAAATCAATTAATATTCGACATGCATGTTGGAAATGGCTAAAAAGTCATGTTTCAGCAATGTAACCCTTATAAATAATGGTCAAATGAATTTAAAAATAAATTTTACACGACTTGTTTTAGCTTGTTAGAATAATTGTTCAAATTCATTTGGCTATTGTTTGAACGGCTTAACATGGTGAAACCTTAATTTTTAGTCATAACCAACATACACGTCAAATATCAGCCCATTTAAAAAATTTCAATTTTCAACTCAAAATTTGTCGGTTTCCAAGGGAACACCTATGGAATTGAGCCGTTTTGACATGGAAATTTCAAATTTTCAAATCAATTAATATTCGACATGCATGTTGGAAATGGCTAAAAAGTCATGTTTCAGCAATGTAACCCTTATAAATAATGGTCAAATGAATTTAAAAATAAATTTTACACGACTTGTTTTAGCTTGTTAAGAATAATTGTTCAAATTCATTTGGCTATTGTTTGAACGGCTTAACATGGTGAAACCTTAATTTTTAGTCATAACCAACATACACGTCAAATATCAGCCCATTTAAAAAATTTCAATTTTCAACTCAAAAATTGTCGGTTTCTAAGGGAACACCTATGGAATTGAGCCGTTTTGACATGGAAATTTCAAATTTTCAAATCAATTAATATTCGACATGCATGTTGGAAATGGCTAAAAAGTCATATTTCGGCAATGTAACCCTTATAAATAATGGTCAAATGAATTTAAAAATAAATTTTACACGACTTGTTTTAGCTTGTTAGAATAATTGTTCAAATTCATTTGGCTATTGTTTGAACGGCTTAACATGGTGAAACCTTAATTTTTAGTCATAACCAACATACACGTCAAATATCGGCCCATTTAAAAAATTTCAATTTTCAACTCAAAAATTGTCGGTTTCTAAGGGAACACCTATGGAATTGAGCCGTTTTGACATGGAAATTTCAAATTTTCAAATCAATTAATATTCGACATGCATGTTGGAAATGGCTAAAAAGTCATATTTCGGCAATGTAACCCTTATAAATAATGGTCAAATGAATTTAAAAATAAATTTTACACGACTTGTTTTAGCTTGTTAGAATAATTGTTCAAATTCATTTGGCTATTGTTTGAACGGCTTAACATGGTGAAACCTTAATTTTTAGTCATAACCAACATACACGTCAAATATCGGCCCATTTAAAAAATTTCAATTTTCAACTCAAAATTTGTCGGTTTCAAAGGGAACACCTATGGAATTGAGCCGTTTTGACATGGAAATTTCAAATTTTCAAATCAATTAATATTCGACATGCATGTTGGAAATGGCTAAAAAGTCATATTTCGGCAATGTAACCCTTATAAATAATGGTCAAATGAATTTAAAAATAAATTTTACACGACTTGTTTTAGCTTGTTAGAATAATTGTTCAAATTCATTTGGCTATTGTTTGAACGGCTTCACATGGTGAAACCTTAATTTTTAGTCATAACCAAAATACACGTCAAATATCGGCCCATTTAAAAAATTTCAATTTTCAACTCAAAATTTGTCGGTTTCCAAGGGAACACCTATGGAATTGAGCCGTTTTGACATGGAAATTTCAAATTTTCAAATCAATTAATATTCGACATGCATGGTGGAAATGGCTAAAAAGTCATGTTTCTGCAATGTAACCCTTATAAACAATGGTCAAATGAATTTAAAATTAAATTTTACACGACTTGTTTTAGCTTGTTAAGAATAATTGTTCAAATTCATTTGGCTATTGTTTGAACGGCTTAACATGGTGAAACCTTAATTTTTAGTCATAACCAACATACACGTCAAATATCGGCCCATTTAAAAAATTTCAATTTTCAACTAAAAAATTGTCGGTTTCTAAGGGAACACCTATGGAATTGAGCCGTTTTGACATGGAAATTTCAAATTTTCAAATCAATTAATATTCGACATGCATGTTGGAAATGGCTAAAAAGTCATATTTCTGCAATGTAACCCTTATAAATAATGGTCAAATGAATTTAAAAATAAATTTTACACGACTTGTTTTAGCTTGTTAGAATAATTGTTCAAATTCATTTGGCTATTGTTTGAACGGCTTAACATGGTGAAACCTTAATTTTTAGTCATAACCAACATACACGTCAAATATCGGCCCATTTAAAAAATTTCAATTTTCAACTCAAAAATTGTCGGTTTCTAAGGGAACACCTATGGAATTGAGCCGTTTTGACATGGAAATTTCAAATTTTCAAATCAATTAATATTCGACATGCATGTTGGAAATGGCTAAAAAGTCATATTTCGGCAATGTAACCCTTATAAATAATGGTCAAATGAATTTAAAAATAAATTTTACACGACTTGTTTTAGCTTGTTAGAATAATTGTTCAAATTCATTTGGCTATTGTTTGAACGGCTTAACATGGTGAAACCTTAATTTTTAGTCATAACCAACATACACGTCAAATATCGGCCCATTTAAAAAATTTCAATTTTCAACTCAAAATTTGTCGGTTTCTAAGGGAACACCTATGGAATTGAGCCGTTTTGACATGGAAATTTCAAATTTTCAAATCAATTAATATTCGACATGCATGTTGGAAATGGCTAAAAAGTCATATTTCGGCAATGTAACCCTTATAAATAATGGTCAAATGAATTTAAAAATAAATTTTACACGACTTGTTTTAGCTTGTTAAGAATAATTGTTCAAATTCATTTGGCTATTGTTTGAACGGCTTAACATGGTGAAACCTTAATTTTTAGTCATAACCAACATACACGTCAAATATCGGCCCATTTAAAAAATTTCAATTTTCAACTCAAAAATTGTCGGTTTCTAAGGGAACACCTATGGAATTGAGCCGTTTTGACATGGAAATTTCAAATTTTCAAATCAATTAATATTCGACATGCATGTTGGAAATGGCTAAAAAGTCATATTTCGGCAATGTAACCCTTATAAATAATGGTCAAATGAATTTAAAAATAAATTTTACACGACTTGTTTTAGCTTGTTAAGAATAATTGTTCAAATTCATTTGGCTATTGTTTGAACGGCTTAACATGGTGAAACCTTAATTTTTAGTCATAACCAACATACACGTCAAATATCGGCCCATTTAAAAAATTTCAATTTTCAACTCAAAAATTGTCGGTTTCTAAGGGAACACCTATGGAATTGAGCCGTTTTGACATGGAAATTTCAAATTTTCAAATCAATTAATATTCGACATGCATGTTGGAAATGGCTAAAAAGTCATATTTCGGCAATGTAACCCTTATAAATAATGGTCAAATGAATTTAAAAATAAATTTTACACGACTTGTTTTAGCTTGTTAGAATAATTGTTCAAATTCATTTGGCTATTGTTTGAACGGCTTAACATGGTGAAACCTTAATTTTTAGTCATAACCAACATACACGTCAAATATCGGCCCATTTAAAAAATTTCAATTTTCAACTCAAAAATTGTCGGTTTCTAAGGGAACACCTATGGAATTGAGCCGTTTTGACATGGAAATTTCAAATTTTCAAATCAATTAATATTCGACATGCATGTTGGAAATGGCTAAAAAGTCATATTTCGGCAATGTAACCCTTATAAATAATGGTCAAATGAATTTAAAAATAAATTTTACACGACTTGTTTTAGCTTGTTAAGAATAATTGTTCAAATTCATTTGGCTATTGTTTGAACGGCTTAACATGGTGAAACCTTAATTTTTAGTCATAACCAACATACACGTCAAATATCGGCCCATTTAAAAAATTTCAATTTTCAACTCAAAAATTGTCGGTTTCTAAGGGAACACCTATGGAATTGAGCCGTTTTGACATGGAAATTTCAAATTTTCAAATCAATTAATATTCGACATGCATGTTGGAAATGGCTAAAAAGTCATATTTCGGCAATGTAACCCTTATAAATAATGGTCAAATGAATTTAAAAATAAATTTTACACGACTTGTTTTAGCTTGTTAGAATAATTGTTCAAATTCATTTGGCTATTGTTTGAACGGCTTAACATGGTGAAACCTTAATTTTTAGTCATAACCAACATACACGTCAAATATCGGCCCATTTAAAAAATTTCAATTTTCAACTCAAAATTTGTCGGTTTCTAAGGGAACACCTATGGAATTGAGCCGTTTTGACATGGAAATTTCAAATTTTCAAATCAATTAATATTCGACATGCATGGTGGAAATGGCTAAAAAGTCATGTTTCAGCAATGTAACCCTTATAAACAATGGTCAAATGAATTTAAAATTAAATTTTACACGACTTGTTTTAGCTTGTTAAGAATAATTGTTCAAATTCATTTGGCTATTGTTTGAACGGCTTAACATGGTGAAACCTTAATTTTTAGTCATAACCGACATACAAGTCAAATATCGGCCCATTTAAAAAATTTCAATTTTCAACTCAAAATTTGTCGGTTTCCAAGGAAACACCTATGGAATTGAACCATTTTGACATGGAAATTTCAAATTTTCAAATCAATTAATATTCGGCATGCATGTTGGAAATGGCTAAAAAGTCATGTTTCGGCAATGTAACCCTTATAAATAATGGTCAAATGAATTTAAAAATAAATTTTACACGACTTGTTTTAGCTTGTTAAGAATAATTGTTCAAATTCATTTGGCTATTGTTTGAACGGCTTAACATGGTGAAACCTTAATTTTTAGTCATAACCAACATACACGTCAAATATCAGCCCATTTAAAAAATTTCAATTTTCAACTCAAAAATTGTCGGTTTCAAAGGGAACACCTATGGAATTGAGCCGTTTTGACATGGAAATTTCAAATTTTCAAATCAATTAATATTCGACATGCATGTTGGAAATGGCTAAAAAGTCATATTTCGGCAATGTAACCCTTATAAATAATGGTCAAATGAATTTAAAAATAAATTTTACACGACTTGTTTTAGCTTGTTAGAATAATTGTTCAAATTCATTTGGCTATTGTTTGAACGGCTTAACATGGTGAAACCTTAATTTTTAGTCATAACCAACATACACGTCAAATATCGGCCCATTTAAAAAATTTCAATTTTCAACTCAAAAATTGTCGGTTTCTAAGGGAACACCTATGGAATTGAGCCGTTTTGACATGGAAATTTCAAATTTTCAAATCAATTAATATTCGACATGCATGTTGGAAATGGCTAAAAAGTCATATTTCGGCAATGTAACCCTTATAAATAATGGTCAAATGAATTTAAAAATAAATTTTACACGACTTGTTTTAGCTTGTTAGAATAATTGTTCAAATTCATTTGGCTATTGTTTGAACGGCTTAACATGGTGAAACCTTAATTTTTAGTCATAACCAACATACACGTCAAATATCGGCCCATTTAAAAAATTTCAATTTTCAACTCAAAATTTGTCGGTTTCTAAGGGAACACCTATGGAATTGAGCCGTTTTGACATGGAAATTTCAAATTTTCAAATCAATTAATATTCGACATGCATGGTGGAAATGGCTAAAAAGTCATGTTTCAGCAATGTAACCCTTATAAACAATGGTCAAATGAATTTAAAATTAAATTTTACACGACTTGTTTTAGCTTGTTAAGAATAATTGTTCAAATTCATTTGGCTATTGTTTGAACGGCTTAACATGGTGAAACCTTAATTTTTAGTCATAACCAACATACACGTCAAATATCGGCCCATTTAAAAAATTTCAATTTTCAACTCAAAAATTGTCGGTTTCTAAGGGAACACCTATGGAATTGAGCCGTTTTGACATGGAAATTTCAAATTTTCAAATCAATTAATATTCGACATGCATGTTGGAAATGGCTAAAAAGTCATATTTCGGCAATGTAACCCTTATAAATAATGGTCAAATGAATTTAAAAATAAATTTTACACGACTTGTTTTAGCTTGTTAGAATAATTGTTCAAATTCATTTGGCTATTGTTTGAACGGCTTAACATGGTGAAACCTTAATTTTTAGTCATAACCAACATACACGTCAAATATCGGCCCATTTAAAAAATTTCAATTTTCAACTCAAAAATTGTCGGTTTCCAAGGGAACACCTATGGAATTGAGCCGTTTTGACATGGAAATTTCAAATTTTCAAATCAATTAATATTCGACATGCATGTTGGAAATGGCTAAAAAGTCATATTTCGGCAATGTAACCCTTATAAATAATGGTCAAATGAATTTAAAAATAAATTTTACACGACTTGTTTTAGCTTGTTAGAATAATTGTTCAAATTCATTTGGCTATTGTTTGAACGGCTTAACATGGTGAAACCTTAATTTTTAGTCATAACCAACATACACGTCAAATATCGGCCCATTTAAAAAATTTCAATTTTCAACTCAAAATTTGTCGGTTTCCAAGGGAACACCTATGGAATTGAGCCGTTTTGACATGGAAATTTCAAATTTTCAAATCAATTAATATTCGACATGCATGGTGGAAATGGCTAAAAAGTCATATTTCAGCAATGTAACCCTTATAAATAATGGTCAAATGAATTTAAAAATAAATTTTACACGACTTGTTTTAGCTTGTTAGAATAATTGTTCAAATTCATTTGGCTATTGTTTGAACGGCTTAACATGGTGAAACCTTAATTTTTAGTCATAACCAAAATACACGTCAAATATCGGCCCATTTAAAAAATTTCAATTTTCAACTCAAAATTTGTCGGTTTCCAAGGGAACACCTATGGAATTGAGCCGTTTTGACATGGAAATTTCAAATTTTCAAATCAATTAATATTCGACATGCATGTTGGAAATGGCTAAAAAGTCATGTTTCGGCAATGTAACCCTTATAAATAATGGTCAAATGAATTTAAAAATAAATTTTACACTACTTGTTTTAGATTGTTAAGAATAATTGTTCAAATTCATTTGGCTATTGTTTGAACGGCTTCACATGGTGAAACCTTAATTTTTAGTCATAACCAACATACACGTCAAATATCGGCCCATTTAAAAAATTTCAATTTTCAACTCAAAATTTGTCGGTTTCAAAGGGAACACCTATGGAATTGAGCCGTTTTGACATGGAAATTTCAAATTTTCAAATCAATTAATATTCGACATGCATGTTGGAAATGGCTAAAAAGTCATGTTTCAGCAATGTAACCCTTATAAATAATGGTCAAATGAATTTAAAAATAAATTTTACACGACTTGTTTTAGCTTGTTAGAATAATTGTTCAAATTCATTTGGCTATTGTTTGAACGGCTTCACATGGTGAAACCTTAATTTTTAGTCATAACCAAAATACACGTCAAATATCGGCCATTTAAAAAATTTCAATTTTCAACTCAAAATTTGTCGGTTTCCAGGGAACACCTATGGAATTGAGCCGTTTTGACATGGAAATTTCAAATTTTCAAATCAATTAATATTCGACATGCATGGTGGAAATGGCTAAAAAGTCATGTTTCGGCAATGTAACCCTTATAAACAATGGTCAAATGAATTTAAAATTAAATTTTACACGACTTGTTTTAGCTTGTTAAGAATAATTGTTCAAATTCATTTGGCTATTGTTTGAACGGCTTAACATGGTGAAACCTTAATTTTTAGTCATAACCAACATACACGTCAAATATCGGCCCATTTAAAAAATTTCAATTTTCAACTCAAAAATTGTCGGTTTCTAAGGGAACACCTATGGAATTGAGCCGTTTTGACATGGAAATTTCAAATTTTCAAATCAATTAATATTCGACATGCATGTTGGAAATGGCTAAAAAGTCATATTTCAACAATGTAACCCTTATAAATAATGGTCAAATGAATTTAAAAATAAATTTTACACGACTTGTTTTAGCTTGTTAGAATAATTGTTCAAATTCATTTGGCTATTGTTTGAACGGCTTAACATGGTGAAACCTTAATTTTTAGTCATAACCAACATACACGTCAAATATCGGCCCATTTAAAAAATTTCAATTTTCAACTCAAAATTTGTCGGTTTCTAAAGGGAACACCTATGGAATTGAGCCGTTTTGACATGGAAATTTCAAATTTTCAAATCAATTAATATTCGACATGCATGTTGGAAATGGCTAAAAAGTCATATTTCAGCAATGTAACCCTTATAAATAATGGTCAAATGAATTTAAAAATAAATTTTACACGACTTGTTTTAGCTTGTTAGAATAATTGTTCAAATTCATTTGGCTATTGTTTGAACGGCTTCACATGGTGAAACCTTAATTTTTAGTCATAACCAACATACACGTCAAATATCAGCCCATTTAAAAAATTTCAATTTTCAACTCAAAATTTGTCGGTTTCCAAGGGAACACCTATGGAATTGAGCCGTTTTGACATGGAAATTTCAAATTTTCAAATCAATTAATATTCGACATGCATGGTGGAAATGGCTAAAAAGTCATGTTTCGGAAAGAATAACCCTTATAAACAATGGTCAAATGAATTTAAAATTAAATTTTACACGACTTGTTTTAGCTTGTTAAGAATAATTGTTCAAATTCATTTGGCTATTGTTTGAACGGCTTAACATGGTGAAACCTTAATTTTTAGTCATAACCAACATACACGTCAAATATCAGCCCATTTAAAAAATTTCAATTTTCAACTCAAAATTTGTCGGTTTCAAGGGAACACCTATGGAATTGAGCCGTTTTGACATGGAAATTTCAAATTTTCAAATCAATTAATATTCGACATGCATGTTGGAAATGGCTAAA